>CM021103.1:90160845-90500953 GCA_007115665.2 Sequoiadendron giganteum | reverse complement strand
TGCATATTCCTTCCAATTTAAAAACCTCACTTATTGCATTCTCAGATATATATATCAATGGACTCCTTGATAAATCACATATAGCCTTATTCTTCGAGTTATAATGACCAACCAACAATTTTACCAATTTGACATCAACGAAAACATTAGGGCACACCATTTTTCCCAAATTGAGCCTCCATGGGTTACATATTGGTTTGAAATGATTCCTCCTATGGTAATGGAAATTGAACAACTCGTACCCTCTAATTGGGGTCCAAACATCCCCTATGAATTTGCATTTGTCTTCCAATTTATCAATTTTCACTTTGAGTTGCATAGAACGCCTAGCTGTAGGCCCTGGACCAGGTAACTGGTCTATGAGATCTTGATTTAACTTCCTCTCAGTGCCCTCTGGTTGCAGTTCAATTTTTTTCATTTTTGCCTTTGTTGATTGACTACCCTCCCCATGTTTTCTTCCTTTCATCTTTTCTGAACTAGTGCCTTCCATTTTCAAAATTCACAAATTCTGAGAGGATGATAAACTTACTATATTTTTCCTATATATCCAAGTTAGAGGAATGCCCTAATTGTTCTACTGGTTCCCCTGCTCTCCTTCGTTGCCAATTCCGTGAAACAATGATTTCAATTAAGCACACCTTGATATGAAAAATCTTTTATGCTTTGTGGCACCATTAATGTCTTTACTAAGACATGAATGCTGCAAGTTTTTTGAAATTCTTGCTATCACATCAGGGATCATATCAGGAAGACATTTCAAATCTTTGGCCGATCTGTTTGTTCAATGTTCACCCATCCGCTAAGACCTCTTGCAATTTCACTGATATCACAAGTCTCCCCGATATTTTTTCCTTTTGATTTTTATATCACGATGACCTTCATTAAAGTAAACTATCACCCACACTTAATGAATTAGGCTAATGATTCTTCACCTCACTTTGAAAGCTCCTTATTTCACTGAGATGTTCACTTTTTCAATTTAAGTCGCCGAGACCAAGTAATTGTTCTACCAACAAAATGTTACTCGCCGTGATGTCTCTTAGATATCTCCATTGAGACACATCTCACTAGTACACCTTTTCTTCGGTGAGACCACACACATTGTCTTCTCAATATCCTTTATCTCCGCATGCTTAGTTTTGTCGGTGTAACCCGAGGGGTCGATAAGACTCCTTGAACTCTCCCCGACATTATTTTTCTTACCGAATGAGTCTTCTCGTTGCTTTATCGGCAAGACCAGTAACGCTTCGGGCAATGCTTTGAAATCTCACTCTAATGACCATAGTCTCTCCGATAGAATTTATTTTATTCCAATCGGTAAAAGGTAACTTAGCTTGATATGACCTTACATCGTCATGCCAATACCTTTTGTCTTGCCGATAAGAAATGTAAACCTGCATTCTCCTAGTGTATAACTTTGTCGGTATGACACATCTGATGTCTTGCCGATATATTGAGGAAATGTATATTATCATCGGCGAGACCTGCATCAACTTATGCTGATATTTTCAAATGTTAAAGATTTAATGTCAGATGAAATTTATGTGGCTATATGACAAAATTTAATCCGGAATTTGGTTAGAAAATGCCATGTGAGGAATTTTATGTCTATATTATGAACCCTTTTGGGAAACTAATAAGCATGAAGGGTCAATGAGTTTATCAATATTTCATAGTTCCAACACATCCAACATGGAAATGAAATGAAAGTAGATGGTTCAAGGCACTTACAGAAAACAAATCCAAACCATTTGTTCATACATCTTCACTAGGAGTTCGAAGATACCTATTGCACACAATACCTCTCATGAATAGAATAACTTGAAATTCGAGATGCTCTTATAATGTATACATCATAGGTGCTCATGATAAGGTTAACTTCAAATGAATAATGAAATTCCCTCACCAAGCTTTGCATGCACTTTTTTAATGGCTTAAAATCATAATTTAGATTTGTCAAGATCATCAAAATAAAGATGTTGCATTGCTTTTCTGGCTGGGATTCTCTTGGATGGCTCATAAATCTGCATTTTTCTACAAGGGGACACCAATCAATTTTTAGTAGGTTACTTACAAATAGGAAAATTAAAAGAAGATGATAGCATTGGCATCAAAAAAATTAATGTGCATAAAAGTTTAAATTAATAAGAAGCAATGTGCATACTTAAAAATTAATCCAACGAACCATTTGGGTTTGCTCTACTCTTTATTGTGTCAAGTATTTCCTCATGGTCAAACTCACAGACCTTCCACAAGGTCTTGTTCAAAGGTCTAACCCCATATTTGGTCAAAAAAACATTGGATGCCATAAGGTTCAAGTAATGAAGAATCCTACGATGCATGTCAAAGTCTTGAAACAACCAATTTTTAACACTCCTATGTGGGTACCTTCTAAGCCACGTTCCAGTAACAAAAAATGAGTCAGTAGGGTATTCGATGTTTTCTCCATCTATAACTAGGGCCTCCAATTTCTTTTTGGCCTCAACACAATGACACAAGTAATATTTTGTTCCCTCTTCATTGTCTTCATCCACAATAACTGCATAAACATGCCCTGCATTGATATGTACAACAAATATCTTGAAATTAGTCAACATTACAAATACAAGGAAAAGTAATATAACAATAGGAATTTCAAAAACTAAGCAAGTAGATTTATTAATTGGTTGAACTATATTTGATATGTGGTCAAAGTTGATCAATGATTCCATATGTGTTAGTTCTAATGTCATCGGAGGGTGATACATGTGAAGTGGGCTAAGATAACTTGTCAACCATGTGTCAACCCACTCCCCTGACTCACAATCATTCCAGGCATGCATTGTACATGAAGAACAAAAGCATGCCATCTTTCGTGTATTGATACTCCATGAACCTACATCTGAGCTAAGGAAAGAGTGTAGCTCACTCGATCCTATTAGTGTGCAACAATCCTCATATGGTGCAATGTTAGTATCATCCATCAACCAAAAAAATGTATGAAATGAAGATGTACCTTCATTACCTAGACCCATCAAAGCATTGCACCACTCGATGATTTATCTTGCATTTATCAAATTTGCACTATCTTTATACTTTAACTCTTCTCATGTTAATTCTCTTTTCATGCATTCTCCTGCACCATCATGCTCCCCCTTTCCATGTCTAGCCTCACAAAAGTTCCACATATGTTGAACACCTATAGTGACATGCATCCTACTCAACCAGTAATTATTGAATTGTTCTACACAGTTATCTAGCCATATTATATTTCTTCTGTATGCTATGCCCCTCTGAGCCAAATAACTGTAGAACATTTGGAAGCATCCTTGCACAAACTCTGGAGAATGTGTGTAATCATCAATAATATAAAAGTGATACTACCTCAATACCTTCCTTTGGTCATTAGTACTATCAGCCGCATGAGTGAATGCTATGTGCATAAATATCGAAACATGTGTGGAGTAGTAATACTGTGGTTGCACCCAATGTTATGGCTGTAGAGTGTAGTTCTCTTGAAATTCAACCACTGATACTATGCTACCAATTGGAAAGGTGTCCTTGCATAGCTTGAATTACATGTCCAACCATCAGGCTCTATGGGTATGCCTTGCATACTCAGACACTATATTTTCATGAAACATGGATATAAATTGATACACTAGAATCTTCTCAATAATTAAATCACACCTCTTTGCTTCAGACCCATCTTTTGTAATGTATGCCATTGTTTTATACTTCCCTAATTCTACTAGTTTTTTCCCACCTCATCTGTTCTTTCCATATGTTTACATATTGGCATATGTTGCAAGCCACCACAACACTTGCATGAACCATCCAAGCATGTTGTCCTATAGAATATTTGGCCATCCTCTTTTTCACATAATTTTTTTGATAAGAACTCTCTTGATAATGTTGGTGGGGCTTCTAAGCCACAATCCTCTAAAGCATTGTTAGTATGTAAATCTAAACATGTAGAACGATAAACATCATAATGGTTAGAGAATTAAATATGTAGTCTACAATAACTAGGGCGTGTGTGATTTATCTTGAAATAAAAAGGTTAAAGCATTTCAAAATATCTTTGAGAAATACTAATTTGAGGATAATCGTGTTGAAATTTATGAAAAAGTTGGGTTTGAGTCATATCCAAAAAATGCTTTGGATGTGGCTCATGGTTCCGACTACCATTTATCCTTCTTACCATAGCCCTTTTATTTAGAGATGGCCTTGTGTTATTCTTCCAATACTCTTCAATTAGTTTTATCAATGCTTCAATAACTTTTTAATCTTTTTGTGGTAGTTTCCCTGAGAATTCCCATAATTCATTTGAATCAGTGCCCTTAATTATTTCCTTCCTTTGAAGGGCTCTTGATAAAGTTCTTCTAAAAATTTTGATTTTTTCACTTGTCCTTTTAATGAGATGAGATCTCTTTGTTTGAATACTTACCAAAGTCAATTTAATGACACGTCGGGTGACATTACTATCCTTTGAGCATGAGGTCTTACCCACACTCTCATAAGAATCCATTAGATTCTTCACAATAGTGTTTTCACTCAATGCATTCGATGTTGTCAACCCAAGAGTCTTCATCATGTTTCTATACTTTATACCCCACATCATTTCAACAAATAGTTGACATCTTGCGGTCTCATTTAGCCTTTCAAATAATGATTTCCAAATCTTATCAGCATATCTTCTACAAGTGGGTGCTGCAATCTTACCTTCCATGTGCTGCCAAATATCCTCATCAATATTAATCAAATACTTTAGATTTCTACACAAAATTCTAGGTGGTATTCTCTTAGGTACATACTCCTCAACATTATAAATTTCCTCAATATTTAATTGAGGTGGGCTAGATTGATTACCTTCATTCATGGGTGGAGTAGAAGACACACATTGAGGTTCACATGGGGATGATGGCATACCTTCTTAGTCAAATCCGAGTGATGATGTACTCTCAACTTGAGATACATTGGATGGTGTCCAACCATATTCACTTGCGATAGATGGTGTCCCTCCATATTAACTTGTAATAGATGGTGTCCCTCCATATTCACTTGTGCTTAATGGTGTCCCTTCATATTCAATTTCCATAGAGGGTGTGTCTCCAACTATGGTATCTGAATCTATCTTACCATGATGCTTTCGCATTCATGCCTTTTGTGCTACCAATGCATGTTCTCTTTTTGACGATTGAGGTTCCTCTTTATTTGGATGTTTTTCATCAATCATATCCAATTTATTTTCATGATATTTTTCCACCCATTCTCTCTCCTTTTATTTGAAGATTTCATACTCTTCGTCTGTTAGTTTATTCCTTTTTCATTTCTTCAGAATGGTGGATAATTTTACCTATAGCATGGTAATGAGACAAATATTAGTTCATAAAATAAGTATCCATTCAAATAAATTAAATATATGTCATTCAAGGATTCAAAAAAACTTCTTACAATCATCCTCTAGAAGAGTATTTCTACCATAGATAAAGGTCACAGTTTGGGAAGGCATATTTCCAATAAACCCTCCCTAAAACAAGCTAAATTGAGGCTCAAAGTTGAAATTAATTTTAAGTGCACTCAATAATATTGGAGATACGTTCACAAAGTGTGTGCAAACCTTTTACAAGGTGTTTGAATCTTGGGAAGATTAGGGGAGGCAAAGTTGAGTGTTTGGGCATGATGCCCTAGTTGACAATATTATGCGTTTGAGTGAAAATTGGTGGTTATGAGAAGTTAAGTGTAGTGAAAAATTGGCGCACAAAATTTTTAAGCTTTTTTAAGCTTGTGCAGGTCATTTGGATCATTTTTGATGCTTTGGAAATCTAAGAGGGCATGGGAATAGACTTTCAATAAACCCCCCCTAATTTTACTAAAAATGAAAGTTTTGTGAAAAATGCACTCTATGAGTGGTTCCTTGGATAAAGGTTGTAGATTTAGTGGTTTTAGAGGTTGGTTAATGACTATCCACAATAATTTTGGGTTCATAAGTTGTTTAGAGATGTGATGCTTTTTTAAATTGGCTTATTTGGCCTAGTTGGGACAACATAGAAGCATGAATTTGAGACATTTCTTCCAAAAGAGTTATATGAACTGTTGAGATATGTTTGTGTATGCCTTAAAGGATATCTTAAAATATATTTGGTTATTGGGTTCAGTGAGTAAAGGCTAGGGTAGATTTGGTCAAGAAACCAGGTCAGTAGACATACACGTGAAATTGGGTGAATTTGTGAAGAATTGTTGAGATAAGTTTTTAAAGGTTGCAAAGTTGTCTCTAAATACTTAAATTGTAATTGATTGAATGTTTTGGACCTTGTATTGCATCAGTTGTGAAGGTAGGGGCAGTGTATGCCTCATAGAAATGGGGTCTCATAGTGATATACATCACCGTGAGACCCAATTTCTATGGGGTAGTGTACATCACCGTGAGACCCCATTTCTATGAGGCATACACTGCCCCTACCTTCTCAACCCTACCACATTGGCAAGCTAGTGAATGAGCTCACTATCTTGCCAAGCTCACTAGCTTGTCAATGCTACCACATTTTACATACATTTATACAAAAAAATTATTGTCAAACAATTTAAATGTTTTATCCATGCTTCCATTTTGAGCCATGATTGCAAGATAGGCTACACCTTTCCCCATGTTGCTAATTTAGCCTTGAATAAAGAGTCTTGAAAAAATGGAGAGAAGGGTTAGTATCCCTTGTAGGTAGACTAATCAAGGAAAGATTTAAAATATATCACAACACAAGTGATCAGGTAGATTTAGTGATGAGGTAAATTTAGAAATAGAGATGAAAACCAAAATAGTGTCAAAGATCTATCAATGTGGGAGGAGTAAATTCCAATTTTTTAGAGACATGTATGGAAAATTTGATAGCATAGAAAAGGAAATCAACTACTTGGAGTGATTTTGAGTTGCTGTCCTAGATGTTTCCTTATGAGTTTTGACCTAAAATGGAGGTTTCAAGTAAGAGTCTGATGAAATAATAGTGGTAAAGGTTGTGAGTTGATTTTTAAAGCATGTGTAGGCTATTTCTAAGGTGTTCCAAGTGTTGGTAGAGTGTGGGGTGTTGTGGAAGCCTGAGTTTCAATAAACCCTCCTTGGTTGCAAGCCTATTTGGCTTTAAAGTTGAGTTCTAAGCATTTGGTGAGTAAAATCTGTGTAGCTCCACCCAATATTGTGAGAATGGTCTCTAGGTAGTTGGCCTAGTGTGTTGGAATTGAAATTAGGGATGGGTAAAAATATTTGAAGGGTGTCTCTTTGGGAAAGTGGCCTAAATGGCCTTGTTGTCTTAGCAGAGCAGTGCTAGTTTCAGTTGTTTCTTCCAAAAGAATCTATAGTGGTTTTGAAATATATTTTAGATCTTGGAAAAGAGTATCCATAAAGGTTTTTATAGTCTTTATTGGTAGATTAGGTCAAAAGATATGAGTGGCAGTCCCTTGTGGAAGGACTACTAGCTTGTAGGTGGTTTGGAGTAGTGTTGCTACAAAATGGTGTTTCCCGGTAGTTTGAGTGGTCAAGTTTTGTATGGTTTATTGTCTTAATCTTGTTAGATGCCTTATAAGATTCATGCAAAGACCTTAAACCCTTGGTGTGGATTGGAGACCTTGGAAGCCTATTCCTTTGATGAGACTTTGTGACCATGTTAGGGAGTCAATCAAGCCCTAGTATTTAATTCTTGTCAAATTTATTGGGTAGCCATTGATCCTATGCATCAATTTCCATGCAAAAAATGGTGCTTACAAGTTAGGGTTTGGTGAAATGATAGTGGTAAAGGCTTGGAGGCAGTTTGGCTACCATTTGTAGACATATACAAACTGAGTGCAATAAGTTGTGAAATTGATGATATTGTGTTATGAAAATGTGATGTTCCTTTTTTCTTGTTAATATGATGATGGTTAAGAAGAATTTGGGCCTAGTAAAGGTTTGGAGTCAAGATTTGTTGTTTTAGTGCTTAATAGCAATGTGGAAACAAGGTGCAAATTAGTGCCTTGGTGAGAATGTTTGATGAGTTGAGTGATTCAAAGTTTTTGTTGATGTGTTTTTTATGCACTTCTCAGCATAGGTAATGCGTAGGTGCATCACCTATCTTGAAAGATAATCTTCCATAATCAGATTGCAGACCATTATCCCAAGGTCTCTAATGTCAGGTCTTGACAGTGCTTGGAATATATCAGTTGTTTCATGTAATTTGCTGGAATCACAAGGCAGACTTATGGATGAGTCACAAAGTGGGGAAGTTGGATCTAAAAATGGAGTTCTTAAGATGGGAGAGTTGTGTGTTTGCTACAAGTTCAAACAAAAGTCCTGAACTCCATTATATCATTGGATTCAACTTTACAATGTGCAATGAACCTTGCCTAAGGTTACCTATTAAAAAAAATGGACGAAGAGTAGGGAAGAGAAAAGGTTCCTAGACTTGAAACTATGAATGAACAATGATCATGGAGGTTGCTATAGTAGAAAAACTCCCTAAACTGGGTTTTGCTTGGCCAAGAGGATCCTACAGTTACACAAAACCAGTGCAATCTTCTAAGGACTGCAAATTTTTAGTTTGCATACACACATCATGAACATGCAAGTGAACTAAGTTGTAGAAGTAAAGTAAAGAAGCTCAAACTAGCTTTACAAAGTGATTCATCATCAACAGACCACAAAAAGCATGAACTGGAAATTCATCAAATACTATAACAACAAACACCATCATCACTTCCCTTCAAAAAACTAACTACTAAAATAATAGGGAAGTAGAACCATGCACACGTAATGAGAAAACTCAAAAGGAAACACCCATAAATCATGCAATGTTGCTTTCTATTGCTGCAAAATTATTTTAAACCAGCTCTCCAACCATTTACAAATGAGGGGGAGACCCCTATTTATAGTTTTTTAAAGCCCAAATGAATGGCTAGGATTGAATTACATTGTGTGGCCTAGATTTGATTGCACTAGGGCTTCACCTACCCCACAATATCTAGCAATTTAAAATACATCTTTTGTCTTTTTCCTATTTTGTCTTGTAGTGGCCAATCACTGTAGCAATTTTGTCCTCTTGCTGATTTCCCTTTTACTGTAGTTGAAACTACTTGAAAGCTACCATTTGCTTGATGGACTTGCAAAATTCTTCATTGGATCAAACGGGCTCATCAACAAATGGCATCAATGGATTGGTTGCCTCTGATTCAGGCGGACAACCCCTTAAAGATCATTATCATCTGGTGAAAATTAGGACAAATCCCTTATGCATATTCAAGGCCACCCCCCTTACATTTTGTCATTGAATTCCTTGGCATGAGCCTTCTTCTAATGCCAACTCTGTTGATGGGTGCCATGAAGAGAGATGGGAATAAAATGAATGATGATAGGAGCTATGCATCTTTCCCAATGGGTTTCCCTGATGGACCCGCGATAGGCCTCTTGAATCCTACATGCATGAAGTGTCGTAAGTGCTTTCATACACAAATCGAGGCAAATGTTAATCAAATCTTGAAAAATCCTTTTTAGATTCACCCATGCATCATCAAAATATCATAATATTCATATTTGGAGCTCATTTGGACCATAAACATTAATTTGTGCTCTAGGGTGTGGGTTCTATAGGGCAAAACGATGATGAATGGTGGGCAACGGGTGAGGGAAGGTGAACAACGGATGAGAGAAAAAACAACCGCAGAGGGACGGAGTTTCGGAAATGGACATGGAGGAGTTGAGTTCTAGGAACTGGAACATCTAGGATAGATGAAAGGAAAAACAACAAAGGAGGGACAGAGTTCCATAAATTTCCACAAAGGGGTGGAGTTTCGAAAATGGCCACGAAGGGGCTAGGTTTTGGGAGCTGGAATGTTGGGGATGGATGGAAGGAAAAATGACAAATGAGGGATGAAGTTCCAGAAATGGCCATAGAGGGGTGGAGTTTTAGAAACGGCCACAGAGGGGTTGGGTTCCAAGAGCCAAAACATTGGGGTGGATGAAAGGAAAAACGAAAAAAGAGGGACAATTTTTTGGAAATGGCCATGGAGGAATGGAGTTCCAAAATGGCCACAGAGGGGCCAGGTTCCAGGATCTGAAATGTCAGGGGCAAATGGAAAAGGAGGGACAAAGTTCTAGAAAATGGCCATGGAGGGGTGGAGTTTTGAAAATGGCCATGGAGGGGCTAGGTTTCGGGAGCCGAAATGTCGAGGGCAGATGGAAGGAAAAAGGACAAAGGAGGGACAAAGTTACAGAAATGACCACGAAGGGGTGGAGTTTCAGAATGAAATTTTTTTACCTTCCCGAAACTTAATGAAATCTTGGCAGTTCACTTAGGAACCACAAAAACATCCCAAATCTATGGAAAACTTGTCCCCAAAGTCAAAATGAAGGAAAGAGAAAATTGAGCACTACTGAATTTGACCCCAATTTCTGATAGACGTTCGTCGGACTTTTGACAATCTATTGTCAGCCGACCGACGAATCACAGAAATCAGCATCATCACTCACTTTTTGTCTGCATCTCGATGGACTATAAAACGTCGAACTCACGATGAAATCTCGTCAGAATCACGATGCCCCCTTCATTGATCACACAACGAACAATACCCAAAGCACGACGATAGGTTCGTCGCTCTAGCAACGAACACTACCCTGAGCACGAGCGACATACCGTGGATGAAGTATCAGAGTAGCAACATACATTCGTCGAAACCAAGATGACAGTTTCATCACTCTAGCAACGAACAGTACTCAAAGCACGGGTGATATACTGTCGATGAAGCATCGGAGTAGTGACATACATTCGTCGGAACTGAGATGATAGTTTCGTCGCTCTAGCGATGAACAGTACACGGAGCATGGGTGGCATACCTTTGCCAAACCATCAGATTAACAACATAATTTTGTCGAACTCGCGACAAAATAGGCAAGTCATCATGGTGAAATTCGGATACATTTCAGATTCATCAGATGCTTTTTGTAGTTCGTCGCAATTTCGATGGAACAATGCAATTAAAAAAAAAAAAAAAACTAATCATCGAAATGTAGGCATATTGGTGAAAGATCAAGACTAATCAAAATTTCCTAAGAAGATATATTGGGAGGACTGGATTTTGGTCTCAGAAATGATGTTTCACTGACGAGATACACATCTTGTCTCATCGACGAAGCACGAGGGAAGCATATCGGTGTAGACACATAAAAATGACCTAGACCTGCAAGCTCTTCTTCTAACCCTACTTAGGACATTTTAATTATGTCCTTGACTCACTTTCAACTATTAATTAGATATTCATAATTATTTAATTAATTCATATTTGATTATTCTTCATGATTATTAAATAAATAATTTTATTTATTTATTTAATTATGTCACTAATTAAGTCCTTTTCTTCCTAAAATTAAATAAATTCTTATTTATTTAATCCACCTTCCACTATAATTAAATAATTATATTTAATTATCTAATTATTCATTAGCCTCTTCTCTCATAAATTAAATAAATTTTATTTATTTAATTTGGTCCACTCTCCTAAATTTTGAATTAAATCTTTATATTTAATTTAAAAGGTTCCATTTGTCACATTCCTCTAATAATTAAATAATATCTTTATTATTTAATATTCCACCTAAATTAAATAACTTTTATTATTTAATTTCTTCTAAATCTTATTTATTTAAAATAAGTCCCAACACCTAAATTAAATAATTTTATTATTTAATTTCTCCTCTTTTATTGTGCTCATTTTAAATAAATATTATTTATTTAAAATAAGTCCCATTTAAATTCCCTTCTTTAGTAAATAATTTAATTTAAATTATTTACTGTCACATGACCCCACCCTTTTGAAATAAAATAGTTTTTTAATTCGAAAACTCAACATCCCCTCTTGAATCGAATAATTTTAAATTATTATTTGATTCTCCAGCAACTTCGGTTTGTGTGCCCAGAATCTCTTGTCACATGTATTGTCAACCCTTGATTTGATTTTCTAGGAATCAATCTTGACCTTTCATTTCGAATTTGACCTAATGTTTCCCTAACCCTAATTGTGGGTTGTCATATTGAATCTTGTCCACAGATTCTAGGGCACTTGTCAATCTTTAATCTCAATCGTCCATACAAAATTGCATTTTCTATAAAATGCCAATTTTGTCTCATATCTTGTAGTCACAAATATATCTCTCTCAGATCTCTTATCTCTTGCATTTTAGATAATCTTACATTTTCATTGTTCATCTCTTGCATTTTTATATTTTAGCATTGTTATTTTCATTTTTCATAGCATATCTAGATTTCATTTGATATAACTTAGACATTGTAGATGCTTACTAGTTGCAGTAGGGCATAGTATTGCATGTAGTTGTCAAATCCTTCAATATTTGCTTAGGGCTTGTCATTTCTATTGGCTTGCTCTTCACAAATTTGAGGGCAAAAAAATTATTTCAGCAAATTAAGAAGGTGTAATGGAGGTTAGTCATGGAGGATGAAGACAATCTATAAGATTGTTCATCTATTCCTTTGCACTCCATTACCTACTTTGGGTTTTATGTTCTACATATTACATTGCTAAACCTAAGAAATTTCCCATTGTTACAATCGACAAGACATATACCATCGGAGTAAGTTTTGAATTTCTACCTGACCCGCTATGTGACACTGATAAGATTACATCGACAGGAATCTTGGTGACATAGTTGAGATCGAAAGAATAATCATCGAGGAGACTCACCATGTCGGGGAAAATATAGAATATCCTAGCGATACATGATCTCTTGTCGATGAAGAAACAAATGGATTGAAATACTTATCAACATGACTTTGGGCAATATATAAAAGTAGTAGGAGGCTCCAAAGAGCATCCATAGGGATAATGACAAGACATAAGGACAGGTCAATCAAAGAGAGAAAGTTGATGTGCCAAGACCATGAGCATTTAATAGGGGTAGAAAAAGACAAGATGGATTGTCATCAATGCTCAGATTTAAAGGATAAATTAGAAGACTTCATTATGAAAATTTAGATCACAATATGATTAACCCTGTTTGGACAAATGCAATGACATTAGTGTCAAGAGTTAAGAGGCCATTCAACTCTGCATTTCAATAAATTATTGTATGCATTGAGTAAGTGTTTACAAGGTATAAAAAGGATAGTCATATGACTGTTTAAAATATCAAACAACATGTTAGTTGTTGTGTTTAATTAGGCTTACAGAGGCAGGGATTTATCATTTTTTGCATACATCTACAGTCCAAACTCTAGGCCTGCATTATTTGGTTACTATGTATGAGAAATTAGCAATGAATAATTGTAGAATATGGAGGCTATGGATTATATTATGATGGCCACATTTGATGTTGATCAACAATTGGAGAAAAATATAAAACCTATGATGAGTCATGAGATCAAGGGGACTGTCATGGACAACAAGCACAACCTACGGACTGGATTCTAATTTTGCTAAAAAAGAAAAAATCAAACTATTGAGTATTAAACTACACACTAGAATCTTAATTTGTGGAAAATGAGAAATTTGGTGAGAAAAAGTACCTGCAGTGTGTCTTGGATACTTAGCTAGTGTACTAAAAAATAGGATTGCAAACCCAAAATTATTCTCACTCTAGAAATTCAATAGAAAAATACAGAATGTTATCCTAGATACTTAGCTCTTAGACAGTAAATAAAACAATATGAGCATAATTATGAATGGTTTTTCTTGGTCCCACTCTTGATCTCCATGTTTGAGAGCCTTCTCTTTAAGACCCCATGAATCCACTATGATCCATTGCTACCAAAAGAGATATTAATGTGTAAACAAGGAGAAAAATTTAGACAAACTGGTTGTTGATTTCTTCTAATAAATTTAGAGACTACAAAAAGAAGATACCTAATGGGGATCATGTGGGCTTCCTAGAGAAAGCAATGCAATATGGCCTTGAGCAGCAATGAAAAACTTTGGATTAGCTTCACAGTAAATCCTAACAACATCACATTGAAAGTTGCTCAGGTACTGTGTCCTCTCCCCTAGATTAAATTAAGGAAAACATTATTGTAAACACAATATGTATAGAAGAATATGAATGTAAAGGAAAATGGATATTAGCAAAACATAAATGTAAATAAAAGTAGTGTGAGCAAAAAATGAATCAAAATTGGTCTTGAACAAATAAAATCATACCCAATTAGCATTAAGTTATACTGACCTTGTACTCATTGCCATTGTCAATCTTGAAGGTTACTTTGATGCTTTCTGCAGAAAGATGTGTAATGCCATATTTGAAATTATGCAGATTATTTTTTTAATTCTTCTCCATTTTGATATTTTCTTTCAAAATTTCATAGAAAGATATGTAATGCCATATTTTAATTTTACTAGTTCTATAACTATAGGATATGATTCCAACAATTGTGAAACACATTGGAAATATGTTGTATGAATGAAGTAAACTATGCAATTGGCAGGTGTAAAGCCAAATTCCTTAACCCTTTCCAACATCCTTCTTGCTTGTTTTAACATGTGCTTTGGAACAGGGCATGAAAATCCATCTAAGTATAATGAAAAGGAGATTTTTGTCAGATATTATATTACAATAAGTTGAATGAATGTAAGTAGAGATATTTTAGCATCCCTGTAGATGGTACAAAATTTCATGGTTAAGTGGAAGACTCTCATCAACAACAAGATCCAAATATCTGTGTATCTATCTCAATTAAGCCTCTAAACCCTTCAGAGCTGTCAAATTTTCCACTAACCTATTATGCACAAAATTCAAATTTTAGAGACCACTAAAATAAAACTAAAAAATAGAGCTTTGAAACCAAATCCACACACAACACAATGTTCATAGTGAAAATTTAGCACTTTCTTTCATCTTTGCATATTGGTTTGATGCTTCAAACGATGCATTTCTTATATTGAAAAGTGCATTACTTACCTTATTGAGCTTCTCTTTTTTTTTAGAGTAGTTTAATATTATCTACTTAACAGGGCCAACCACATGAAGGTGGAAGCTCATTTGGTCCCTCCCCCCCCTCACATCACTCTCAATTCCTCATACCCGATCATATAACATTAATCATTCATTCATCCATTAATAACATATAACATTCATTCATTAACATATTCACATTCATTAATTCATCCATTAATAACATTTAACATTCATTCATTCATCCATTAATAACATATAACATTCATTCATTAACATATAACATTTATCCATTAACATATTCACATTCATTCATTAACATATTTCATTTTTTTAGTTTTTACATATTATCAAAAATATGGCTGTCATAATATGATTACAATCACTTCTTTTTTTGTTTCTTTTTTGCAGCTAAAAAAAGCTAAAGGGGAGTATCATTTTCAAAATTATTTGTCCCCCCTTGAGTTTTTTCGAGCTCTTCTCATGATCTTAATGTATGCCTAGTCATGTACTCACAACGCAAACACAACTGCAAGGGGGGTCTACTGCAATAGCAAAGAAATGTTAAATTGATATGTTTTATTATTATTGTTACACGTATTTCATTAATTAAAATAACATCAAAGTGGTGCACTTTACCTGATTGGGCCACATCATTTTCCTGATATTATCTTATAGCCTCATGCTCAACATGTTGAACACCCTCTAAATCCTGATCTGGAGTTGAAACATGAAAGATTACATTAATTAATACACCAATTGCAATTAAATATGTTTGAAAGAACATTAGAGTGGTCCTCTTTACCTGAAGGAGCCACATCATGTTCCTGATCTTGTATAGCCTGATCATGCTCTACATGCTCTAAAGTTGAAACATGAAAGGTTATATTGATTAATACACCAAATGCAATTAAAGATGTTTAATTGTATTAATCCATTATGTGTTTTGTATAGCACATGAATACATCTAGTACCGGGATGCACACCATGGCCTTCATCTGTAGGCTATGCTCCACCCTCACCAGGCTGCATTCCAATGTCATGTGCAATATTATCATTGCTTATCTATGTAAAACAAATAGGCACATTATTATGGTGGAAATTAATATTGAATAGATTGCACAAGTATTCAATTTGAAATAAACTTTATTGAGTTTGTTTACCTGTGTGTTGGATGCAGTGGAAGATTGTGTTTGCCCAGTCGAGTCTCTCAGCTATTCAATTAGGGCTCCATAGCCTTGGTGGAAGGCAATCTTCAGGTCCTCTTCTGTGGGCACTCTATTGAAATCACAACCTTTCATTTTTGCATGCAATCATGAATTTTGCTTCTATAGTGTGATAAAACAAAAATTGTTTGTAATTTATTATTTGGATGCAATATTTCATTTATTGATACTTACAAATCGTGCAGCTATTTTTATATAACCACCAAAGCCAAGTTTGTGCTGCCCGTATTTTTCTAGTCTTGCCTTTGTTGCCTTCAATGTGTCAGACAACCTATGAAAAATTTGAAATACGTTATATTATATAAAAAGAAAGAGTATTCAGTATATAATTAAATTGTTGATAGTATCACATACCTTCCTTGGCCCAATGGTGTCTTTCCTTTTTTCTTTTCAGCCTTCTCCTTTCCATTCGACACCAAGTCCTCCCACTTCCTCTCCAGAATCATGGGGGGACGCTCATACTTTCTGTTCCTCTGTAAATGTGACCTATATTGGTCCCTCACATACTTTAGATAGGTACCAGCTTTCTTAAGGACCTTGGTTTGGTTGAATGTTTTATCACCGAAAAACAAAAACTAAACGGTTAATGAGCTCATCTTTTAAAGCTTGATTTTGGGCATTCCATCATGTATGTATGGTGGGCCCAAAGAGCTCCAATGTAAGATCACTTAGATGTTTATTAAAAACATCATTTCCTGGAAAATGATCATGGGATCATTAGTCTATAAAGAGTGATCAATAAGTAAATTTCAATTGGATTATATATAATAATAATTAAAACATTTTAAAGTACTTGGGACCTTCTCTATCTTATGGGAAGGAAATCCTCAGTCACCACAAATGTGATTGGCAATGTTCCCATACTAGTAATACAAGAAGATCCAGGAAATGTTGCTAAAACATCACCAGTACTAGCAGCCTCTGTATCCATAGGTACTGACACATGTAGTGTCATGTGTTTGCTGCCAGACGATGCACTACCAAATTCCTACATGGTATGTGTTGCCAACATTTCAGTCAACAATATAGGCATAGATGATGGGGTCGGATGATGTGTTGTATGCGTAGGAAGATCAAGATTGACACTTGTATTGAACCCTAATTCTCGAGCAACACTTGCAGTACCTTGATCATGGCCAACAACATGATGAGGACGCAAATAATCTTGTAAAAACAACACATATTTTAGTTCATGACATAAAAGAGTAGAAAATATAAAACCATGAATAAACTTATGTTATAATTAAAGATCTCATGACAAATTACTTGCAAGTTTTGTGCTCTCTCAGAGAATATTTTAACCCTTTCTCTTATCTCATCTGTTTGAGGCACTATGAATACCAACTTAAGGATTTTTTCATTGCATTTTTTTTGGGTCTTCCTCATCATATCCACAGGGTTTGTGGAAAATGCGATATCATCATCGCATAATAGTGACTGCACCTCCATATGGATGCTCTCTTGTACTGCTGGTGCCTTTCCTTGATCAGCCAACTGCAACAAGAATATTAAAAAATTATCGAAATTAACCCAATAAACTCATGAAAAAAACATAATAATAAAAAATTTTGCTCGTATCTAATTTGTACAATTACAATGAGGTAAACCTGTCAGTTATAAGCACCTGAAGATGGATCATGTTCTGCACTCTGGGTTGGAGCCTTCCTTGTATGATCAATGTCCCACTGTGCCAAAAATTAAATATAAAAAACATTACCGAAATGAAACCAATAGACTTACGAAAAAAAAACATAATAATAAAATGCTATATTGGAGTCATTAATTGGAGGCTGGGTAAACTGGTATATAGTACATACCACCCACATAGTAATTTTGTTTGTATGTAAGTGATTCAAATTGTAATAGATTAGCAACTCTTCCCCTGTAGTTATTGATTTAATCACACATACGAATACACGGTTTCCCTCTCGCGCCTCGAATCTACAATTGGGTTGCTTATTTGTTGACCCAGGTCATGTACTATTTATAAACCTTGCAATATTCCCTGATGCTTTTGGCCTCCCATCAATGTACCTAGCCACTCCTTTATTTTGATCCTTATATTTTAGTTGTATATAATTTGTTGATAGTGCATACCTACGCATACTTCGTGTATATCGAACCAGCTGCATCCAATCTTTGTATCTGTAATAGGGTCCAGCATACTCCATCAACTCAATAACTTTTTTGTAACATGCCTTTATGCCATCCATGCAAAATAGGCCCAAACCATGTAATGACGATGGTGCTATGCGATATATCCTCTTGTTGACACAAAGATCAGTGTTTATTGGAGGAAGTTCCTTGGGTACCCATTGTTTCCATAGATGTTTGTACCTCAAGGGCACCTCGATGTCGCCTATGCTCTCATCATCATAAGAACA
Source organism: Sequoiadendron giganteum (assembly GCA_007115665.2). Taxonomy (NCBI): domain Eukaryota; kingdom Viridiplantae; phylum Streptophyta; class Pinopsida; order Cupressales; family Cupressaceae; genus Sequoiadendron; species Sequoiadendron giganteum. The sequence goes on along the minus strand of CM021103.1, from coordinate 90,482,447 downwards.
TGATCCCCCTTCAACAAGAAAAAATTCCATGCATTTACATAATTTTCTTCTAATCTTTTGACCTCTAGTTGATCTCCCTCTTTTAGACCTACTACATGTCTCGCTTTCCTCTTCTCTTCCTGAATTTCCCTCGCTCGAGGAAGACAAATCTGACAAATACCTATTTGGTGGTACCTGCACTCATAAGGATGTTGGATGAAGTTATTTCATGGTAATTTGATCCGAAGGTGACATTATGATTAATCTATCATTTCATCGCTAGAATTTGACAAGTTATAAGGTAATCAAGTCTTGCTAGATTGCAAGTTATTGTTAGTATCATCCAAATGTGTCCATCACAAATCAAATCTACTTAACGTTTTAACTCCCAAACTTTGTAACAAGTGTTAAATGTGACTATGGTCCCCTAGTTACACAACCAAGGTGTCAAATGTATTCTCTAATTGTAATCAAAAGACTTTTTCTCTTCATTCAAGTAAATAAACTTGAAGGGAAACACCACCAAGTGGTTTATTGGACACCTACATGACTAAAAATAAAAGCAAATTCACATTTAATTTCCATATGTCTAAGTGGTTAATGGGGAGGGAGTGTGTACTAGGCCTGGTAAAGTCATCATAAGTTTATGCTTTGGCAATAAAAAATGTTTAAGTCATCTTAAATATTCCTATGTCTAATTGCTAGGGGACTTTTGGTATGTTTTAAGGTAGGATGAGTGGTCGCATCAATGTTCTAATTATCTATGACAAGGTTTTAACATCTTCAAATAGTGAAAGTTAGTGCTCATAGTCATTTGAAACAACAACATTTTGATTATGTATGATGGTAGGATTTGATAATTTAAAAGAATTAGCTACCCAACAAACTTAAAGTTAAAAGAAACTTTTTCAGTTTAAGGGGTTAGCACTTTCTTTCATCTTTGCATATTGGTTTGATGCTTCAAACGATGCATTTTTTATCCCACTTCTATCATATTGTATTCCCATCCCATTGCAATTGTTGGAGGAGTTGATACCAAAATTTCATATCAGATACCACGTTCTTGAAGCAATTTTCTGTGTTTTTATAATTTTTCTGAAGTTCTTTTGTGTTGTATGGTTCCATACAAGCTTGAAATGCTCTAAGATCATTGGTGTAGATAAATATATGTGTTCCCTTTCATTTTCATTTGTTTTGAAGTTCTTAATCACTGTTTTGTGGGATTAAACAATCAAATACAGGGACTGCCCTGTTGTGCCTGTGTAAGGGTTTGAGGGCTAAATAGAAATGACATCCACCAATCCACCCACTATCTTGGAACTGTAACTTGGTGGATTGGTGTGCATCATGGTGGATTTGATTGAGTTTCAAATCTTGTTCTTTGAATTCCATTTATGTTTTGCCCTTGTCTTGGCTTGTTACATTGTTTGGGAGGAACCTAAGGTTGGGTTTTACCTTGGCTTTCATAAAAACACTAATTTTCCATGTAAAACCTTGGGTGAGATATATTCGGTCGTTACCTTTTTGGAGTGGGTATTAAAATGACTTATGTCTCATTGTTTCATCTAGGCCGGGCCCCTTTTTATAAATTGAGTTAAATATTTTTCCTAACTTTATTACTTCATAAGTTTAGGTTTTGGCCCATGCCCTATGTTACTAATATTAGCCCAAACCTAAGGGGAGGGTTAATAATCAAAAGAGCTTCTGAAAATTAAACTAAAAAAGCTACAAACTTGATTGTAAATATGAACAAATTGGCCCAAAAGACAGCTGAAAGAGAAGAAGCTGAGAAGAAAAGTTTGATGGAGAAGTATAACACCATTATTGGAGAGTATAGTAGAATGCAACAAAAGAATGTTGAGCTGCAAACTGAGGTAGACGGGTTGAAGTACAGACATGTGGGGGAGTCTTCTAGTGCTCCTGGTACTCTGTCCATACCTTCTACATCAAGATCAGTACCTCCAACTTCTCCAATTATTTGTACTCCTGGGTCCCCCATCCAGACTCCTGCTCCTAGTCCTTCATTAGAGCCAGTTGAAGAGGAGGTTGAGTACTCTTTAGATCCCACCAAAAAATAGAGGCTTAATAAGATTAGAGAGCTATAGGAAGCTCTAAAAGCAAGTGAGAAGGGAGCAGTTGCCAAGCAAAATGAAGTTGTAGAAATAATTTTTAGGCATTTGAATTAGGGAGTTGATGGTAGATTACCATCATTTTATTCTTTATATTCTTTATTCTTAGATTCAATAAGAAACATTACTAGGGATCAGGAATTAGTTTTTCCTTTAGTTGAGAAGTGGATCCCTAGGGCCAATGACCTAGATGTTATGTATAAGGCCTCTAGATTCAATGTAGACAATAGGCCCCAATCATTAAGACCTACTCAAGTTTTTGTAAAATCACTGCAAGGTTTTCAAGCCTTACCTAATGATTTTAGTAGGAAGATTAAGGAACTGGTAAATAATTTTGATGACTGGAGTGGCACGTCTTTACTAGATTTACAGGGACTACCCTGTTTTGCCTATGTAAGGGTTTGAGGGCTAAATAGAAATGATATCCACCAATCCACCCAATGCCTTGGAACTATAACTTGGTGGATTGGTGTGCATCATGGTATGATAGAGGTTCATTGCATTTAGGGGTATTTTAAAGCAAGAAACTTGGCATTGAATTGATGCCCTAGGGCTAACAGGGGTAATTTTCTTGTGAATTTGTGGTTATTAAGTCAAGGTTTATCAATTTGATGGATATCTTGGTAGAGTCATGGTGACAATGTTTGATGGTCCAATCTCTACTTCGAAACAAAAATATCTCTAACAACTCTAAGAGCTATAATGGGATGGCATTAAAGGAACCTTCATATGAAGGATCTTCTAATGAAGGACCTTTGAATTAAGGTCTTCATTTGAAAGTCCTTCATGCCAAGGTTTCTTTTATAAAGCATTTTGGACATGAAATATTTAAATTAAAAAATACCTTCATTTGAAAGTCTTGACATGACATCATTTTAGAATGAAGGTTCTTCATTCAAAGGTCATGACGACATCACCTTCAAATGAAGGTTCTTCATTAACTGGTATTTTGTAATTTTGATTGTGTGATAATAATTTAGGGTTGAAAATAAATCCATTTCAGTCTTTTATAAATGAAAGGACATTTGATGCAATCATATGCCTTGTCAAAATTTTAACTTAATAGTAAGGGCATCATGAGTAGTTTGTTGGGCCCATTCAATAATCTTTGATGCAAGGATTGGATTGTCTAGAATGTATCTACTATCAAGAAAGCTAATTTGTTTACCTCTATGACTATATCTCAAGAAATAGGTTTAATTGTGATGGAAATGATATTGACAAGGATTTTGTAATCTAGGTGTTGAAAAGCATAATTGGCCACCATCCTAGGAAAGATTCTTCATTCTCACTTTTAGGTGTTAAAATTTAACAATACGTAGATTGATGAAAGAGCCCAAAGAGCCTTTCTCCATGTTATGTAAGTACACATACTAGCAGTCTTCTCTTATACGGTTGGACATGATTTCAAGAACTTGGCTAGGAATTATTCATTTAACCTAAGGTTTTCTCATAATGCCATCATTGGAAAAGTATGATAAAATTCTTATATTATGAAGAATTGGTCTATCTGCCTCTAGTAATCAATATAAAAATGTGAAAGACTAAGCTATTTTATTTTTTATGTCTTATCTTATACCATTCTATGAGAATGGAGGGGCCAATGTACGAGAATATCTTGGAAACTAGGCATGAAAATTGCAATTTAAAGAGAATGGGGGTGCCAAACTTACAGTACTCATTATCCCTTGGTCATCGATTTTCCCTGAGTACCCTTAACCTCATCCTCGGCGCTGGTATTGACCTTGTTTTAGCTCCAAACTCTTCGTCGGTGTTGGTATTGACCATGTTTTCACTCCTCCAAACTCTTCCTTAGCACTGGTATTGACCTTTCACTTGTCCAATTTGACAAGCTACAACCTGGTTTAGTTAGGTTTTAGAGTATGTTTATTAAATTTAAAATTATGGCACCATTTAGAGTAGTGAATATAAAGCAAGCAACGCCTATTATGGCCCCATTTATAGTAGTGAATATAAATTAAGCCAAGCCTATTATATTCATGAGGGAAATAATAAAACTCCTAGGATAATTTTTGAAACCATTTTCCTTGGTTAAAGGGAGGCCATAAAATATACCTTTGGATTTTTTCAATCTTCAAATATGAGGATTTGCAAGGTTCTTAGAAACATGAGTAATGTAAATGTGTGCAACAAGAATTTTTGAACACACATGGAATCCCCTTGCCAAAGAAAAGGGCTTCATAATTTAATATGATAATTTTTCTCAGTTCTAGAAATGATATGTTTCCTTAAAGATGAAGGAGAAACCTAAAAGGTAAAAGAGATGCTTAGGAATCTCAACACTTCCTTATGATCAACCCCCTTCTATCAATAGGAATTGAACCAATTGGGCTTGGCTAAGAATTATTTCCTATAACATTGAGTTTTATGCCACTATATATTTGACCTTCAAGCTTTCCAAAAAATATCTAGGCATTGAATATCCTAAATAATGTCATGTTTGTCCTCAAAGAGAGTGAGAAAGGAGTCATTAGAAAAATGACCATTTAATAGTTGGGCTATAGAGTTACGAAAGCAACATCCAATCGTCGATTGTGGGATTCACATCCTTAATGTTTGTTAGAATATGACGAAATATTTTTTGTTCTTCATTTTGTCCATCTTGTCGAAAACACAACTTAATGTAATGACCATTTTGAATTCTTCCCATAGTATTTTTTCTCACCTTTTGCTTTCATATGGAGCCATGTCATTTACTGGAGGTAATTGTGCCAAGTCTCCAACTAAAATCATGTAGATATGCCTAAATATAAAATATTAAATTAAATTGATAAGTATGAATTTATATAGAATGAACTATAATAGAATTGAATAAAAAATATTGTAATGTAAATTTATCAAAGTTAGCAATTTCAATCCAGAACTCACCTCCAAAACTTTGGTTACTATTTTTTGGGAATGCTTGTCGAAGCCTAGAATCTATGTTTTCAAGCAACCTCTCCCCAATGAAACTCATTTCATCTATCAATATATATCTGACATGTGATATTTCTTCTTGGAAAGTTGTAAGTCTTGTCCCTTCTAGTTCATTGAAATCTCTTATTCGAATTCTTAGCTTTGAATGAATGGTTGAAGCACCAATGTTGAATGTTGTAACTCTAGTAGGCGTGAATAGAAGTAGAGGAGATTGTTTGGGAGAAGAATTTTTTTCTAGTGCTAGGTTATGTGTTAGGTTATATAGTGTTTGAGCCTAGCCTCAAACACTACAATTAGGGTTAGATTATGTGTTTTCTTTAGGGTTAGGTTTGGGATTAGGTTTATGGTTATGGTTAGAGTTTAGGGTAATCTCTAAATTTAAGTTTAAGTCACAGTTGATTATTTTCCCATAGAAGGAAATTAGATATATTTTTTCTCATGTTCATTATAGCCAACTATGGCTTAATCTTAAATTTAGACCTTTTCTTGAAACCTAACATCATATCCCTAATCTAACCATAACCCTAACCCTAATCATAAGATTGACTCATACCCTGACCTTAACCCTAGCCCTGACAATAAACCTAATCCTAACCCTTACTTGGAAAGTAAACCATCATTTTCTCATTAATGTAACCCTGGCCATATCTTTAACCCTAACACTATTTCTCAAAACCATAATCTTAACCATAACCCAAATCATTTTTATCACAACCCTAAACATAAGCATTACTCTAACCCTAAACCCTAAACCATGATCTTAATTATAACCCTAAACATAAACACAACTCTAAACCTAAACCCTAAACCATGATCCTAATTCTAATCTAACCCTAACACTAACCTTAACTTACACCCTAACCTTAACCCTAATTGTAACCCCAAACTAAAGACAAATGCTACACCCTAAACTATAATCCAAATCTTAATCCTAGCCCTAACCCTAATCATAACCTAACCCTTTTTCTCGAAACCTTAACCTTGACCCTAACCCTCACCTTTATCCTATCTTTATAACCATAACCACAACCAAAACTCTAACCCCAACCCTAACCCTAATTACCTAACCATAAATATTTTTTCTTTTATTAATTGATTGCATTCACTCTAATAACGCTAAACCTATCCCTAAAACTAACCCTAGCCCTATCCCTAGCCCTAATCCTAACCCCAACTCTAAGCCAAATATAAAAACAACCCTTAATCATAACTATAACCCTAAAACTTAATTCTAAATATAACCCTAATACTATAATCCCTAATTGTAATCCTAAACCCTAACCCTAATTTCATATCTAATCCCAACCATAACCAAAAATCTAAATCTAACCCTAACCATAAAACATAAACCCTAATCTAACCCTAATCCTAACATTATTTTTCCTAACCCTAACCCTAACTCTAAACCTAACACTAACCCAAACACTAAATCCTAACCCTAATTAAATACCGAATCATAACCCTAAATTGTAACATGATCCTTTGAATTGGATACTACATAAAAATTTATGTGTTACAATCATTGCTTCCATTGTTGGCATTTTTACATTGGGATGCATATATTTTTAAAATCAACAAAATATTTTAATGTCTTGCAAAAATTAATATTATTAATTGTAATATCAAACTTATAAACATGTATGAAAATAAGAAATATATGGTAATAGTTTCTTCAAAAAAAAAAGTGATGTGGACTACAAGAACTATAAGATATCCATAAAAGAGATCTACATTGAAAATATTGTAGGGAAATTCAAGAAAATACAATTGGTAGATGCAAAGCCAAATAAATGTGAAATTGTGTACTATAATGATTTTAGAATATACACATAATGGATTTGTTGAAATTTTTTTAGAAACTTTCAAACAAATGCAATTGGTAGATGCAAAGAAAAATTCCACAAACTTCACCAAAATCCTTATTGGTTTCCTTAATATGGGAGATTTGGAACAAGGTATAAACATCCATCAAAGCATAATATGAAGATGGATTGTTTCAAATGTTGTGGTTGTAGATGCCCTTTTAAAATTTATACAGAATGTGGAAGGACAGAAAAATCTTGTGAACTATTTGACAAAATGTCTCAAAGAATTGTAATCTCTCAATTTATTTTAGTGTCTATTTTGTTATACACCATGTCCCAAATTGGGTATAACACAATAGACACTAAACCAAATTGATAGATTTTTATGAGGGCAGTGATGAGACTTTTCTAATTAGAATGTATTCCATGAGATTACAATTATTTGAGGCATTGTGTCAAATAGTTCATGAGCTTTGTCTATCCTCCCACATTTTGCATAGATTTCAAAAGGGCATCTACAACCACAAGATTTGAGAAAATCCATCTTCATATTATGTTTTCCTTATGATCAGTTGGCTCTTATACTAAATCTGACTGTTGTTTGTGTTTTGACAAGAGTAGATTAATATTTTTTTAATTTTCTCTATCAAGATCAAAATTACATGCACATAGAATGAACCATAGTTTAGTTACAACACTTGGTCTCTTCAAAATAATCAGACTAGATCTGGGAGAGGAAGGAATGCACACCAAACTACAAAATAGGGGTAGTTGTGGCTTTTTTAGTTTTCTTTATATACTCTACTTGTTTCGTATAGGGATAAAATAATCACTATACAAATGAAAGATGGTTGATTATGTACTGAATATTGTTTTTTGTGTTTTGAAATGGAAGATATCTATGTTGGAAATTAAGGATAGACAACTAAGAGGGGGGGTGAATCAGTTGTTACAAAATTGAAACTTATTTAACCTTATTAACCTTTAATCTTAGATCTGATAATTAATAGTGAAAGCATGAATCAACAACACATCATAAATACACATAACACCAAGATTTTTGTGTACAAACCCTGTTAAGGGAAAAACCATGGTGGAGGTTAATCCACAAGTTATACCCTGTTAAAAGTATAAAAGAAATGAATAAGGAATGCACAGGAATTCATGAACACTGCCTAGAGCTCACTACTCAAAGGAAAGGATCACTACCTTACATAAGATAATCAAATTAAATCCATCTAATGAGGTTGAATTGGGAAATTAGCTCCTTCAAAAACCTGATGACAATTTCAGTTAGGCAGATAAATACTTCTTCATACTTTGCTTAAAATTCTTCACACTCTGCTTTGCATTCAAATGATCTAATCTTTATTCACACATATCTTTCATACACTTCACATACATTCTATCTAAATGAATAAAACAATTGCTCTTATATATCCACTTCATGAATTTACATTAACAAATCTGTCGGCCAAAAATAAATAATAGATGAATTCAAACTCTCAGCCCAATTCATGAACAAATCTCAATGCGCACCAACCTAAATCGGTCACAACATAATGAAGACCTAAATCAACATCCTCGAACATGCCAAGCATTCAAAAATTAATCCACAAGTATCTACAACACGCTACCACCATCATGTCAACCAAGAACATGAAAACTCTAACATGCAAAGGAAAAATATTTGATCATGAGCACACTGATCAACATGGACATACCACAATGATAGAGTATGAGATCAAGAAAAATAAATGAACATCTCAAGAGCATACACAAAATTTCAATTCACCAGAATTACATTCTCTTCTTTTAGAAACACCAACTATAGCAACAAAATAACTATAGGAACACAAAAACTCATAACTCGCTCCAATCTTGATGCACACCTTTGAAACTTCCAGAGGATAAACTAGATAGGCTCAGCAAAAAACCCTTTAATACATGACTTCAGAATATCAACATACAAAATTTCCACCACTCTAATCTCCACAACTTCATAGACTATCTGTAACATATTTATTCTAATTTTCTCAATATCCTTGACATATACAACCTTTAAGACATTAAAGCTAATAGTGTTGACATCAATGACAACCACATATCATGAGCAACACAACCACAACATCCAACAATCTACATCTCTATGAAAATTGGTATATGCTAATAGTCAACTTATTATCTTATTTATAGCATCTCCTTAGCTTTTTATACTAAAAAATTCAAGGTAGAGGGTAACATGATTCTTTGAATTGGAGACTACATAAAAATTTATGTGTTATAGTCATTGCTTCCATTGTTTGAATTTTCACATTAGGATGCATATTTTTTACAATCAACACTCTTTTAATGTCTTTCCAAAATTAATATTATTAATAATTTCAAAATTTTATAAACATGTATGGAAAATAAGTACATAAATAAGAAATATATTGTAATAGTTTCTTCAACAAAGGATAAAAAAATCATGTGGACCGTACAAGGATTGTGGTGGGACATAAAATTTACATGGATGGAGGCTAGGTTTTTGGGGTTTAAGGTGGGTGTTTTCTACCCATGGGGTATTAACGAGGGAGATCAATGATAATCCTTCCTCACGGATCTCGCACGATGAGATTAAAGGCCCTTGAGGGTACTGCGAGGTCTGTGAAGAGGTGACACGTGGCCTGGTTCTTGAAGTGACAGGGCTAGGTGGGACCCGTTGTCCAGTTGCAACCCCTTGTTTTCTTGGCTTGTGATTGGGCATGGTTCTCCCAGGGCACTGATGTGGATTTTCAAACAAGTGTTGACTCAATCTGAGTCATCTAATTTTCCATGTTCGATCCACATTAATGGTTTGATTTTTGTTGGGTTCCTGTTCATCCGCATTGGGAGTTCTTGCTCTCTACAAATTGTTCTCATTAATGGCGCAGGTTTTTTCAGTGGATCCTCACCTAATTTTCTTGCTTGTGAATAGTGTTCTCCTGATAAATGCAATGATGGGTTGTACGCCATGCCTTCGCATGCCAGGAATAATTTGTGGTGGCTACATCAACCACTAAAATTCTTGAATGCTCGTGTTGCATTCGAGCAATTAATATTCTTGCACCAATTAACTCTATAAATGCTCATTGTGTTATTTGGTATTATCATTGCATTTTGAGTTGTTTTATTTGCAGGTGGTCGAGTCTCTCCTATATTTTGTGAGGTTTTCTTTGCAATGGACCATTCGACTATTCCTAGAAGTACCAAACTCGAGGTGAGAAATTTGTAGCCTGACGGGGTACAACCTATCCTTAGCAAGCCTAAGGTTGTCCATAATTCCTATAAAGTGACGGGGAGCTCCATGTCCCCATTGGTGTTGTCTTATGATTCTAATGGTGATGGGTCCAAAATTGACTCAGACTACCAACATTAGTTGGCGTCAATGAAGAGCCCCTCTCAGTTGCCCTAATAACTGTGATGGCATCGTTCCATGCTACTAGATCACGTGTTAAAGCAGATAAAAGGAAGTTGGTATTGCTTCTTCATGAAGCGAGGACCAAGAGTGGTCACTTTGACTAGGGTCATGTGTCTTGCAAGTAGTTTTAGTTGTTGGGTGTGTTACTTTTGGGTGGTGTGTTGGTGTGGACATATGCATGCCTGCCACGCTCTTTTGTCTTTAGCTCCGATTGGTTACAATGGTATAACTGTTTTGATTCCTTGAACTGATTATGGTTTTTTCTAATGATGAGGAATGTGAATTTGAATTTTATTTTGAATGAAATTCAATTTTGGAATGAACAATGTAGCCTATTGCTTTTTTGCTCTCCTGTCCTATAAAGGAGATTTGACGGCTCATTGTTAAGGGTTTTTTTTTTTCTGGGTCTGAAGGCTTAGAATAGGTACAATTAGTGGTAATGAAAGATTTTGAAGGTATTATGTAGGAAATCATGTTGGGTTGGGAATAGTATGAAATTATTATACTATGCTTTTGTAATTACTGATATCAAAAGAAATCTAAAAAAATTAAGACATTTTGCTCTCATGTGTATGGGCCATGGATTATGAATAGATTTATCAAGGGTTTGTTCATTCAATTTCAATGGTGTAGTTGAAAGTGTAATTTTTTCTCTTGCTTTAACTTAATGAGTTAATCAAATGCTTGAACACAAATTGCATGTTTATGGTTATATGCTCAGGATTCACTGAGTATTGAATTAATATACTGACAAATATCATGGTAGCAAAGCACTATGGTGATAGGTTCATTTTCATTTGAATTACATTTTATATGACTCCCACCCAATGGATGAAGCACTAGATAGTATTGGTAAATTCCTTTCAGGTATAGGACCATGACTCTAAGCATGGTGATTCAATACCCGAACATTTTAACAAATATCAACTGCTATCTCTTTTTGGTATATAGATCTTATGATAATTTTCAGTCTCCTAGCTTTGGGATATCTATTATTATTCTTTGGTTTTGCCACAACCAGGGTAATGACTGTCTATTAGTGTTAGTGGGGACTGCATCTGTAAGAAGAATTTTTCTTACCAATCATGAAATTCTTATGAACACACTTGGGTTTACCCACCTTGGTTTCACAAAGCCAAAAGTGTAGGAGATGTGAGTCTTTGACTGACTCTTGTTAGTTGGCCACTAGCCTTTGCAGTTCTTTATAACGGAGGTTGGATACCTCTTAGAGAATTGCAAATCCTATGTGGGAAAAAACACCAACAAATTGTAAGATATACACAAAATGGATCTACATTCAAAATTCGGTAGGAAAATTCAAGAAAATACAATTGGTAGATGCAAAACCAAATAAATGTGAAATTGTGGACTATAATGATTGTAGAATAGACATAATGGATTATTTTAAAAGGTTTTAGAAAATTTCAATCAAATTCAATTGGTAGATGCATAGACAAATTTCACAACCTTCACCAAAATCCTTGTCGATTTCCTTAATATGGGAGATTTGGAACAAGGTATGGACATCCATCAAAGCATAATATGAAGATGAATTTTCTCAAATGTTGTGGTTGTAGACTCAATTTTCAAATCTATGTAAAATGTGGGAGGATAGACAAATCTTGTGAATATTTGACAAAATATCTCAAAGAATTGTAATCTCATGGAATACACTCTAATTAGAAAAGTTGCATCACTACCCTCATAACAATTGCTCAATTTGAAACTTAATTGTGATACATTAAGTTCATTATCAAAATTTTCATTTGTGTGTCAAGTTTGTCAAAATCCAAAATGATCAATTATTAATAAAATCATGGATAATGTAATATTGGGATGGGTGACCTCCTAGGAAGGCCTAGTGCTTCATCGCTTTGAGAATCATTTAGATGCAATGAGTGCTAAGTGGACCATTCATTATCATGAGAGATGGGATCTTGTGAAATACTACTCATGAAACACGGGTCAATGATTTTGACTTGCAAAACTACATAATTGAATCCTGATAGCAATAACAAAATTTGACACAATGTGAAAAATACTTCCTACTTGTCAATAGATCATGTTGTCAAAATCTAGAATTTCAAATTATGAATTCTTTGTAATTACTCAATAGATCATGTTGTCAATTGAACCTTTTGGAATTTTTTATTGCAACCCACATGTGTTTCCTAGAAGCTCCTATGAACTTGCCACATTCAATAATAAAAGACTCTGAACAATATGGCCAACTTAATGAGAATAGCAATAAGGCTAATTCTCCTGCACTTCGGACTCTGTAAAATCCAAGAGGGTATTCCCTAACATGTGCTCTTAATATACAACATTTAAACAATTCATTTTCACATAGGTAAGCAATAGACAAATCCCCAATTAATGTTAAAGCATGAAATCCTTCAAGAAATTGGCTATTCCTTTAAAAAGACATGTCCATTTAACAGAGAATTGCAAAATTCACATAAAGTAAATTGATAGAAATTTTTTGAGTAAAATATCCTGATGCCATAACATAAAACATACGAGAATAAAATGTAATCAAAATTCTAGTGCCATATCCCAGCGCATAGAGTCAAAAGAGAAAATTGAACCACATGGTAAATTTCATTTTGAACACTTATGATCTATTATGAATTGCATTACAACCCATATATCTATACCTGATTTTATTACTCCTTTATGAATCCTATTTGTTGTATTACATGAATTTAATAGTTAACTAAAGCATTTAACCGATCCTTTGAACTAGAGTTGTAGTTAAACATAATTCATAGTAAAGAACAAATGAAAATCAATGAAAATCATATTTGATCGATATTTCATTAATAATCCATGTAACATAACACAATAGGAAGGAAAATAAACTCCAAATATTCACGAGTTTGATACAAACATGCTCAAAAACCCCATGATTAACAAAGTTCTCCAATCTGACTCAAAAATTTTTAAAACCTGGACTTACAATTCATACTCTCTATAATACTAGACTCTTATTTTTCATATTTTGGATATTTCAACCGACCACTCTCTCGCCCAAGAATTCCCTTTTATTAAAAAAGGGAGCCAACAAGCTTCAGGTTGGAGAGTACACATGTCCATTTGTAATTGGACCACTAACTCTTGATTCAGGTACAATTCTATTATGCGAGTGGAGATCACAAGACAAAGATCATCATTAGTTGATAAGGAGGAAAGAAAACATCACTCCAAAGGCCATTCCCCATACACAGAAGGCATGCTTAGCCATTATAGTATTAACTCCACCTCAGCACCCTGTACTTGGATTCAAAAGGAGAATGCAATTTTAGAATATAATATCTAAGGCCAGACCTATATTATACATGACCAAGTTGAAATTCTTGACTATAACACTCATAATTCCAGTTCATCAGTGAACACCTTTTTTCCATAATTCAAACTCCTCCTCGAAAGGCCACTGGAAAGCCACAACCTAATCAACTTTTTTCAATAGGGAGCATACTTTACCATTATCGATGTGGCCTTTTTATCAATGTTCTCTAAGAAACTTATAACAAAAGACAACTTTTCCAATGTATTCTCTAGCATGCAGATGTCAGGATTTTTGCATATCTCATGTGTTTGAGACATCATTATATTGTTCATTTGCTCCTTCCAAACCTGCAAGGGTTTGACTTCATCCTGACTATGTAAAATATGAGGCAATGGGGATAGGTCCTTTCCATCATACACATCTATCAGCAATTTAATCTTGGATTCCATTGGGGAGGAAAATCCCTAAAACTTTTGCTCAACAATTCCCTTGACCAATTGATATGTTGTAATAACAATAGGATATTTATCACCATTTTGTTTTGCCCCTACTACCATGAATTTCAACTTCTCCATTTTAGGGCTCCATTTGTTTAGCAATGTGATGGCCAATTCTTTATCCCTTGGAAAAAAATTTAGTGCTTGCAACATTGGGACATAATTTGCATGAACATTGTTTAGCTTACTCTGGACCCTTCTATTTAAATATTTCAAAATAGTGTCCACTATCACTGCATTGCTTCTCCTGGTTGCATCTCGGATTTGCTTTACCATATCCTTATATTCTTCAACCTAATGATTCAGTTTCTCCCTAAAAAGTCCCCCTCCAGGGCTAGTATCCCTCTCAATAGCGATAGGCACTTGTCCCAAATTATATGGAACAATAGCCAAATACTATGCTTGTGCAGGAGATTGAGATTGCTCTACTAGTGGGTTAGGAACAGTGTGGCTAGAACTGGCTTGCTTTTGAGATCTCATGGTATCCATTTGTTGCCTCAATAAATCCAATTTAGTTTCTAACTCTGCTACCTTTTGTTGACTCTTGTTATATTCAATAATAATTTCATTATATTGGCCTCTCAGAGTATCTCGGTCCTTGGTCAAATCTTCAACAGCTGCTTTGGTGAATTTGGCAACATTCATGACCATATCAGTAGCTTCCAATGCTGGGGTGTTAGAAATTCTCCTCAAAACCAAGTGACCACTGAAGTCAGAAGGTTCTACAACAATTGGCTTTTTAGAGCCAGTGGATAGGGACCAGATTGCCAATGCATCCCATTCCTCACTAAAGGTTGATCCCTTGAGTGCCAATGTAGCCTCCTCTTTAGTAGCAATAAGTGGCTTATTAGCCCTTCTTATTGTGTCAAAAACCACAGCATCAATGATATCACATTCAGGGATTAGCAATACTCCAATTTTTTGTACCAATTCTTGGCCCTGCTCTGGTGTTATTGCTTTGAATTTGTCTCTCATATGTTCCCTGACCTTAGCTTGAATTACCTTCTTTGGGAGCTCTGGATGCAGACTTCTCTCATGTGCCACCTTCTCAGCATATAATGCAAAATGTGCTCTCTACACAAAATCTTTAAAAGCAATGTTTGAATAAAAGAGTCATCCGTCATGAACTCTTTACAGGCTTATATTATCAAGTCATCATTGCTTGTTATTCCTTTGATTTCATCTTTTCCTAACCTCAAAAAAACTATACCTAAACCTATTGCAATGTCAACTGGTTCCAATGGCATCTTAGGATGCATTTCATCCAGAGTGACAATAATGTCATCATCCTTGTCACCATCACAATCAACAATCTTTACTCTTTCAACCCTCTACCTCTTTGGTGATGGTGGGCAAGCTTGTTCTGAAAAACTTGGAAGAGAATCCAAATCAACAACATTTGGTACTGACTGCCTTGAAGAAGATGGTGCAATATTTTTAGCAACATCTTCATCCCTACTTCCCTTTCTTCTAGAAAAAACCCTTATCTTCTTTTGGGGCTGATAAGTAGGCCTCTCCTCTTCCTTTACCTCAGGTTACTCCTCGATGGTTTGTGATTTTACCCTTTCTTCCACAACCCTTTCATCTTTCAAAACCCCAACCAAGCTCTCAAAATTATCAATAGCATACATTGCTCTGCTAAACTCATCTTTAGCATTAGGTATGGGATTGAAACCAGGTATTTTCTTATGCTTAATTTTTACCATTTTAGAGTAGGCAATGTATAGTGTCTTTCTCTCATCTTGTAATTTCAAATCAAAAATATTCTTAATGGTGTCCTCAGGAAAGTAGAAGTTGTGGTCAAAAGCTCTTGTCTGATGTTTTTCCTTCATTTGAGAGATAAAATCCTCAGGATCATGAATCTTGGGGTGCATAGTCCTTAGCCTATAAGGCCCAAGTAATTTATGCAACTCCTTTCATGCTTCCTTTGCCATAACAAAATTGGCAAATGTTGTATATTTAGGGAAGAAAGAACCTTTCTTCTATTCAGCTGGCAAGTGTAGTTCCTGAGCACCCCCCAACTACCTCATGATTTCCGAAAATCCAATTCTAATGGGCGCCTCCCTTGGCAGAACCATTGGATTGACATTAGTGCCAAAAATCCTAAAAACAGTGGTATTATGATAGGGGATAATGTCTCCCCAATTGTGCATTATGTTCAATTCAGGCCTTCTCTCCATCGGTCTCAAGAAGTCATGAATTTCCTTTGGGATCCTTGGGGGGTCATGAACTAGAGCCTCCCTTAATTTAGATCCAAAGACATTATGGAAAGTTACATAATCAAACTTATGATCATGCATGTCAAGAATCCTAGTCCAATATTGGACAGGCATTTCAATGTTTCCTTCCCTCTTCTTTAATTCCATATCTTTTTTGAACACAGCTTGACCCCTATAAAGAAACATGTGGATTAAAAAGGAATACCTTTTGAATCCAACCCAATTCTTCCCCTCCTATAGGGCTACCAGACCCGTGTGCATCTTCTCTACCAAATAAGTGGCAAAATCATACATTACATTAAAACCTGGGTGCTAGAAATTTACTGTCATATACATAATATCCGTAGGAAAAGTTTTTTTTAAGCTGACTCCCAGAACTTGACATAAAGCACAAAAAGTCTTCTTGAAATAACTAGGGAAATAGTCCACAGGAAAAGGTTCAGGCTCATTCTTGTCAATTACTACCTTCTTCTGATTTTTTCCTCTTCCTGAGACTGCCAAATGAGGTATTAAAAAGGATGTTATGAACAAACCCCTAGTATTTCTATATTCTTGTCTAAAAACCTCCAAGTCGACAGGAACCATATCCTTACTCCATTTTTGCAATTTGAAAATCTCTGCAATTTCTTCTTTGGTTATCTTAATCATCTGCACACCAGCATGTGTTCTGACAATTCGAGCCATAGGGTTATATCTAGCAGCAATGTCCTTTAAAAGAACTACATCCATATAAACATTAGGAACCACCAATTTACCTAGGTCTAACCTCCAGGGGTTACACAAAGGAACCGACAAATTCCTGTTCCCAAACCAATTAGAGAACAACTGCCACCCGATGTATGGTAACTTGACATCTTGAATTGCACATTGCTTGTCTATCAATCCTTCCAAGATTCGAGGCCCATAGAACAAAACCTTTCCCTCTTGCTTCTTGCTAGTAGAGGGTTGTAACAAATCAATAATATCTTGGGATAAAGACCTGGTAGTGGTTTCAAAATGAGAACTTCGGGCCTTGGATGTCATTTATACTAGACTAATGATAATTCGAACTAGGGTTTTCTTATTTTCAGATAGGAAATAATTACAATTCTCTCCTTTAGCCTTTATAGAAAATTCTTTAATATTCAAAAATCCCTAGCAATTATCTAGAAAAGCTCTAAAAGCGAATCTATTCAATCAATTCTTCAAGAAAAAAAAAAGGAAACAATCACGAATTGCCCATTAAGAAACCATAAAATCTTTTGAATTTACAAGAAATGGTGTACATACTACTTACGGTTTCAATCGCAGAACATCCAGAGCAGTGAAATTGAGAAATCCTAACCATAGCTTGCTTCACTTGATACCAAGAAATTCTTCCTCAATGTAGAGATACAACATAGAAATAGTAATTCACAAATTTTAGCATTTAATTATGCAGGCAGAGTCGAACTCAGCCATTACTATTCACTCGCGCGAGATAAAACGACTATAGTACAATACCAGTTTATTTTTAAATACGATTCATTGATCAATCGTAATGTTGGCCAAGAGAATAGTTTAGATTTAGTCAAAATAGTTTGAAAATGCCACGTTCTCCCTCCGCTCACCAAATGGACAGGATATTCACCTACCGGGCACCACATCAGCATGAAAATGGGCCCCACCTTTTTTATCATTGCACAACATTGGAGTCCATGTGTTACCAAGTCGCACACCTCACAACATTATTGAAACTGCAACTTTAATTATGTGAGGTCAGCGAAGAACGACCACAATGCATCAGTATGGAAACAGCTGTCGGCATCAGCGCTCATCATCGATCATAAAAAAAAACTGGTCCCCACCATCAAATGTGACAGATGGCTATATCTCGCATGCCTTGCACCATATTTGTGATGTTAGCAGGAACCTTGCGAGGTCTGCAAGCAATGTTCGAGATTGAAATCACGATGGTTATGCAATCTGCACATGCAAAAATGTTATTTCGCCTGACTTTATTATTTCTTAAGTCTGGGTTGATCCATGCTTCTTGCTTTAAGAACAACTTTGGGCCATCATTTGTTGTTGTCCTAGGCGATGTCCCCTTCTCCCTTATAATAGTTGTTTTATTTTGCAGGGGGTGTTTTTAATGACTGTCGATCTTCCTACGATTGATCCTGACCACTCCCCGCGATCTCGCAATGACATCACCATTGGCTATTTAGTGATTGCAATATTATGGGTGAGCACCACGTGTCCCAAGCTATCGATGCTGAAAAGGGATTAATAAAGCATTTAATATTTGTGTTAGACTTAAATACGTTATAAAGTGGGTTACTAAAATAGTTGTGAGATGCACATGCTCGAGATCGACAGTGATGTTATAATCTTGGTAAAAAGTTGCTCGACGGTTATGTTTGGTGTTGCTGACTGTTGTTTTTCTAATGATCGTCGATATTTTTACAATTGAACTTGACCGGTCCCCACGATCTCACGATGAAATCATCGCTGGTTGTTTGGTGATTGTGATATCACGAGCGAGCGCAACGTGTCCCAAGCCGCCGATGCCGAAAAGGGATTAATAAAGTGTTTAATATTTGTTTCAGACTTAAATACATTATAAAGTGGGTTACTAAAATAGCTGTGAGATGCACATGCTCGAGATCGACGGTGATGTTATAATCTTGGTAAAAAGTTGCTCGACGGTTATGTTTGGTGCTACTGACTACTGTATTTTTAATGACCATCAATCTTCCTATGATTGATCCTGATCGCTCCCCGCGATCTCACGATGACATCACTGCTAGTTGTTTGGTGATTACAATATCATGGG
The DNA here is from genome assembly GCA_007115665.2 of Sequoiadendron giganteum. NCBI lineage: Eukaryota > Viridiplantae > Streptophyta > Pinopsida > Cupressales > Cupressaceae > Sequoiadendron > Sequoiadendron giganteum. The sequence continues at coordinate 90,463,356 of CM021103.1, read as the reverse complement.
TGAGAGCCACATGTCCCAAGCCGCCGATGCCGAAAAGGGATTAATAAAGTGTTTAATATTTGTGTTGGACTTAAATGCATTATAAAGTGGGTTACTAAAATATCTACGAGATGAATGTGCTTGAGATCGATGATGATGTTATAATCTTGGTAAGAAGTTGCTCAATGATTGTGTTTGGCGTTGCTAACTATTGTGAGTGAACACGATCGTCGATGGTAGGAATCAATGGTTGCCCGCCATCACGTGATCCAAAGATGCAAGATGTTTAGTGAATGCGATATCACAGGCGGGCATCACGTGTATTCCTTTGGCACTGCTTCTATGGTGGGCCCTCAATGCTGACATGGAGATTTCTTCAGACCTTTTGAAGATGGTCATTTGATGATCTGACAAAAATAAAAGTTCGACAAGTGAACTTTAAATTCGCACCAAATGCGATTGGAGCCGTTGGTGCGGCATGCAAATAAGCTTTAATGGTGGATGAGATGTCTACTATCTCAATTCAATCAACATAAAGTATCTGCTCTTTTTTTATCTTCATCACAAAATCATTCAAGTATTTTCCAAGTAGTTCAGAGCTAGAGATAAAAAAATTCAAGCGATCATTGTGAAGTTTGGTTCTCTGCAAGGCACGAAAACTCATGAGTTATTTTCTAAACTATTGGGTTAATTTGAGTGTCTTTGCGAAGGGTTCTATTGTGCAGGTCAAGGGTTTTCATTAATTATTGTCGTAGGGTTACTGGTTTGTTTGAATTATTGGAATTGCACTGTTGTGTTGTATTTTTGTGTTATGGGTACCCCTAGTTTCTTTGAGGATTTGATTTTTTAAAAGAAGCCCTAATTGTTTAAGATGGCACCACCGAGGTAGAACTCTGGCCATGTTGATTATTTGAAGAGGAATTTGTATGATGACTTCCTGGATCAACTCTCATTGTCAACAAATGACAGGAAGAGTGGTTTGGTTTTAATGAATGGAAAGACCCTAGGTGAAGGTCTAGTGTGTAGAAATTATAACATTATGGATGTCAGGATTCCTATGTCTGGTCTTGAAATGTTTAGGCTATGGTATGGACAGTGAAATTTACCTCACCGCTTCTCTAATGCCTAGAGATACGACATGTGAAAACTAGTAGTGCCAAATGTGTTCCCTGATGTTGACTTGCTCAGAGCAGTGGCAACACGGTATGATCTTGTGACAAGGGTCATAAGGGATAATGATGGTGGAATTCTGCTAAGCATAAATGCAGATGAGATTCAAAAGATTTTTGATTTGACTGAGTATAGCCCTTTCTTAGTCCAAATAGATTTTGAGGAGATGAAGGAGAAGTACAAAAGGTTAAAGCCTCTCTGCAGATTGAGGTTGCTTCCTCCTCACCTGGCCAGGGCAGGTAGTTCAACAATTTTTATCAGCCCAAATGACCAGGAGCCTTTCAGGCTGAGTTGTTTTGCTAGTCACTTCCTGGTAACATTTCATTCATTTTGCCAGATTTTAGGGTTCAGCCCTAATATTGTGATGCTAGTTGTGTACATGTTTATGGGAGCCCAGATTCAACATCCCAACTTCTTTGTGATATATGAATTTGCATCATTCCTGTCAGAGAAGATGCATGAGGGTTTGATGAAGCTGCATGTAGGGGATACTAGCACTCCTTTTTTTTGGTACTCTCTATTGATGCTTATGTTCCTGTACAAGAATGTTGTTTTCATCTTAGAAAAAATGGAGTTGAGGTAGGAGGTGAATGGAGAAAGGTTACCAGTACAAGTTTGGAGTGTAGATTTGTCTTACAATAGGGGAGGTGCCAACTTTGTGTAGTTTGATAACTACTTTTCCTCCAGACTTAGGGCTCGGTTGGTGGGAAATGTGCCAAGAGGCCCTGAATATTTGCATGACTTCCTCCAACCGAATGTGAGGAAGCCTAATTTAAAAGTGTCACAATTGGGGTGATATCATCCTGTACCCTATAAGCACTATCTTGAGGGTGTATGGTTTCCAAGGAACCCCTCATATCCTCCCCTTTAATGTACCATCAAGGATGGGGTTTGCTGAAGTTATGTGACAACTAGGTTGTATTCATGAGGATAACCTAATAAAGAAAGGAAAAGGGACTTTCTTCCCTGACTACACTGTTGTTTCTAATTTTGTCTATTCCAAGGGAGGATGGGTCCACTTCGGAAGGTTTTTTTATGAATTCAATTTGAGGAATGGTCCTAGGAGACAGCATGACCCTGAGGGATTCTTTGCATTGTTCATACAACGAATTAAAGGTGGAAAATTTGCACATGAATTCAACTTTCATGAGGACCTAATCAAAAATGAGTTTGATTTGAATAGGCAGGAGTTGAATAAAGAAAAATGGATTGCGTATGAAAAGCTACTAGCTATAATACATAAAATGGATCCAAAATATGATCCATTAATGGAGTTCACTCAATTTCACAAGAGAATAGACTTCTTAATGGTTAATTTCAAAAATATCATGGGCACCTATACAAGAAAAAGAGGAATGTGAGTAGTGATGAGGATGAAGGGGATAAGAAGGGAAAAAAAGTCATGCAAGCATCATCACAGCTGGGTCCAAGGATCAGAGCACCCGAATGGATAAGGATTGTGGATCTAGATTCACTACCAAGAGGTGATCCTAAAGTGTTACCATCAGAGCCAAGCCCTAAGAGGAAGAGAGTTGAGGAAACGCAAGAAACTCTGATGGATGAGATAATTGTGACTAATCAAGACATGCAGGTTGGTATCCCTTTCCCTCCTATATCAACACAATTGGTGCTTTCTCACATGGACGTAAAGGGGCAATGTGTACAAGATGCCAGGATGGAAGCTTGCAAGGCATTCTTGGATGATGATTCATTCCTAAAGACTCATGTATTCTTGCAACTAGTTTGGAGGATGAAACTAGAAGAGTAGGAGAGAATCAAGACCTGATAGGTCTGAGTAGGAGAATGATGATAAGGTCAAGGCTGAAATAATGGAAGAATTCAAAGGCATCACTATTGAGAAGGGAAGAATACTTGTGGCTCAGGCTGGTGTCTTAATTTTTCCTGAATGGGACATAGCTGATGCAATTGCATTCAATGCTATCTTACAGTCCAAGCACCCTATACAAAACAGTGAAGAAGAGGTTAAGGCAGCTCTGCAAGACTCTACCTTTAGTGAGGAGTATGAAACTCTGGCCATATGGGCATTGGAACCCCAAGGTAGAAAGCCAAATGTAACTGATATTAGCCCACACCTAAGGGGAGGGCTAATCATCAAGAGAGCTTCTGAAACTTCAACAACATAAGCTACAAGCCTGACAGTAAATGTGGTCAAATTGGCCCAAAACATAGTTGAGAGAGAAGAGGCTAAAAAAAGAAGAGTCTGATGGAGAAATACAATATAATAATTGCAAAATATAGTAGGATGTAGCAAAGGAATGTTGAGCTGCAATATGAAGTAGATAGGTTGAAATATGGGCAGGTGGGAGAATCCTCCAGTTCTCCTGGTATCAAAGCATTACCTTCTATTGCAGGATGGGTCCCCCCTACTACTCCAATTGTTTCAACTTCGGGGTTCCCCATCCAAGCACCTGCTCTCAGTCCTGCACCAGGGCCAGTTGAAGAAGAAGTTGAATATTCTGTGGATCCCACCAAGAACAAAATGTTGAATAGGATCACAAAATTGCAAGTTGCCTTAAAGGCAAGTGAGGAAGATGCAATTTCCAAACAAAGTGATGTGGTTGACACAGTTTTGAGGCATCTTAATGAAAAGGTTCATGGTAAATTACCATATGTACATTCTTTGTATTCTTTATTCTTGGATGGAATAAAAAATATCAATAGGGATCAGGAAAGAGTTTTTCCTTTGGCTGAGAAATGGATCCCTAGGGCCAATGATCTGGATATTATGTACAAAGCTTCTAGGTTTGATATGGACAATAGGCCCCAGTCATTGAAGCCTACTCAAATCTTTGTAAAATCATTGAACGGATTCTAGGCCCTACCTGATGATTTTTGTAGAAGAATTAGGGAGCTAATAAAGAGCTTTAATGACTGGAATGATACATTTTTTCCAGACATTATTGATGCACAAGGAAATGTTAAGACATTGCAATAGTGGCAGGATGGGGTAGAAGAAGTTATCAATGCACAAATCAAATTGATTTGTGATGATTCAAACTATGATTTGCTAGTAAATAGTATGGATAAGATAATTAACACCAACACATTCTTAGAATTTTTTGAAAGGGAAGCCAATTAGGTTGTAGTGAAGTACACACCTTACAATACTAAGGTGAATGAAGTGGTGACTTTTGGCTAGCCAACAAATGAAGAGTATCAGATATGGGTGGACAATTACTTAATCGAAGAGGAGTAAAACAATGTTTATTACCACAGGATGGATGAAGGAATGCGAGACGATGATGCAAACAATTCTGGAGACAACCACATGAAATGATTTAACAATGGACAGGGCATGTGAATAGAATGAGAAGATGTTCGAAATGGAGATAGCCATAAGGAATGCACTAGAGGATGTTGATACACACAAGTGGCTAGCTTATTTCGATTATCTGTCAAACATATATTTATGGCTTAATAGAGCGTAATTTCTAGTTTCTTATTTTTGTTAAGCAAAAAACATTTCTCAAAGGATGTGCTCTTTCACAATTTTGATATATTTATATTTGTTTCATAATGTAAAACATATATAGGCATATAGGAGAAAGATACGGTAGATAGTTTGCAATGAAACTTTCCTTTAAAAGACTCAAATGCATGTATGAATTTTGATGAAGTTAATGAAGATGTCTGAACTTGTGGCTTAATCTTAGTATCAATTGTTTGTGGAATTATACAGTTATCTGGTTGTCTCCATTTTGATGCTTTTCTATTGTTTAAATTGATAATCAAGCATATATATATTCAGTTTACCGATACACATTTGCTATATTTATGTGATGTGATTATTTGGTTCTTTCAAGTAAAGATTAAACCCTTCTAGTCAATCATAGTAACTGAAGAGTATTAATTGGATCAATAAAAAGAATCACATAACTGGGATTGTCATTCTATCTCAAGTAGAGTTTTTCAGTCATTTACTTGCACATATATACAAGTTATAAACTACATCTGTGTGCCAAACACTTTGAATTATTGCCATCATAGATTACACTTTTATAGATCTTCATTAGACTCCATACACCCAACGATGTAGTGGTCTCACACTTTCATCTTTTGGTTTATCCATTTTATTTTTTACATTTGTTAACTGAACATATTCTAATATAATTCAAATATAATTAAAATTAAAAACATCATAGATTAATTATTTAACCACGTAAGTCAAATATAATTCTATCAAGAAATTAATATCAAATAGATAATACAATCACATAACTCATACATTTCAATTTCATTGATCTTCTTCTTCATCCAACTCTTTGTCTATATCCTCCAATCCAGATTCAACATTGTAAGGGTTGGTCATATCATCATCATCATTGATATCAGTTTTGATAATGTCATCATCCAAACAGATATCATCTTCATGAACATTAACTCCTACATCATCATGATCTAGTTCCTCCTCTTCGACATCTTCTTTAGGCACATCATCAACTAACTGTTGATCCTGATCATCATCTCATCATCTTCTATTTCTTCAATATCTTCTTCTTCCACCACATTATACTTTATCGACCTTCCTCTTGGATCATGTCCAACAACATATGACCAACCTGCTTTACCTAGAACCTCTGAGTAAAATACCTACTCACATTGGCTTGGAAGAATATAGGGCTCATTTCCAGCTCGCTCAAAATACCTTGTATTAACCATGGTAAATCCATTATCATGTTCAATAACAGTTCTCTTGAGATCATTTTCATTCAATCATAGTCTGTACCATAGGATGAAAAACAAAACTAATTTGAAGGACTTAAAGTCACACTCAAGTATATCATCCAAAATCCCATAGTATTGATTTTTTGATACTTCTGGATGTATGTCACTTCTAGATGAAACATTAGTGACCTAGAAGACTGTAGTTATCCTAGAATCACAAGTTTTCTTCATGTCATCCAACTTTTTGATTCAAAATTTATGACCATTGCACCACATAGGATTGTGGTGTTACACCAGCAATATGTCAAACATGTAAAAATTATTGCAATTTCATCAGTTGATAAACATATTTATTCTTGGCCGAATGTATGCAAAGAAAAAAATCTCAACATATATACATCAAAATAATTGAAAATAATTAAATAATATGGGTGATTAATATATTTATACATACCTATTTATCTCTTAAACCATATGCTAAATCAATTTCCCTTGGTGTAACATTGGAATCTCCATTACGATGAGCTTCTTTAACCAATGAAGCCACACCATCCCATGTTAATGCGCGACCAGATTGTTGACATCATTCAATCCATACCGTCATCCAATCAAGATTGTTTGCGACGTACAAATGTAGTGCATCCCACTCTTGACCAACTATAGCAAAAAAAATTGAAATTCACAAATGACGTATAATTAGTTAATTACCACGATATACGACCTTAATTTATAATTGATGGATATTAAAGATTAATAATTAAATAAGTACAATATACATAAAAACCAAATGTAAAATGTATTCTAATTAATCTCCATGACCATATTATAATTACCTATCACTTTCTGCAATCTACCTTTCCCCATCAGGTACTCCCCTTCGAATTTGTTAATGGAGTTGGGATCCCAAATGCGATCTACATGGATCTTTGCTACAAACTTAGGAAGATATTTAGTAATGTACACCATGGTCTGGTATACCATGTATCCCTCCACCATAGAACCCTCAGGATGTGCTCTTTGTCTAACCAAAGCCTTCAAAAATTTCAAGTGCCTCTCAACCATCCACATTGACCTTATGTGTACAAGTCCACACAATTTAATCTCCTCAACTTGGTGTATGAGGTAGTGTTCTTGTGCATTGAAAAATGTCAAAGGTAGAGACTTTTGCATTTCACACATTAGACGAGGAATTTTTATCTTCCAATAATTTATATCTTCTTTATGGATTTCTTTAGATGACAACCATCTACAAGTGATTCAAGGCACAAATATATTAATGAGATTTAATAAAAATATACAACGAATTGAACAAATATCACTACTTACCTCATGTATTTTCCAAGATCATATATAAATTGCTTGACATTGTTGTTGAAGTTGTTTGGGACAGATAGAGTTAGAACGTACTGCAACAATTATAAAATGATCTTTTCATTAATATTTTTCCAAAAGTAGTAAACACAATACACTGAAAAGTACATGTAGTATACAAATATATATATAATATAGCAGAATAATTACCTTAATGAAGGTATGCCAATCATACATTTTCATCCCTGACCCAAATTCACCTTTCTTTGTTAAGATATTGTTTATGTTCGCAACAAATCCTGTGGGAAATCAAATTTTTTATATGACTTGTTTTATAGCATTGTTTTGTTGCTCCGTTAATAACCAAGGAAGGGCACTTATATTAATTTGGTCTCCATCGCTATTTAATTGAATGAATTTTTTCATGGCATGACTGGCTTCCTAAATGTCACTACAAATTTTGACAATTTTTTCTTTGTCATGCCTTTCATCCAATATTTTCCATAACATTTCTATCATATTATTTCCGACATACATTGTATCAAACAAATGCACAATTTGTAGTTGCTCATAGTAGGGCAACCTACTAAATTGTCTAGGAGAAATTTTCAGTCCCTGTGGAAGCGAACCATTAAGGCCTTGACGACCTTCATGAAGCACATAAGTTAAACAAATTAACAATGACAATCATTGTCAATTACAGCATGAGTAAACACAACACAATATAAAAATATAAATTCAAAACATATCATAAATGATAGATAAAAAAATTGATCTGATGTATAATCTTGATGATTAATTCTATTATATTCCAACTTCCATAGGCGAGGTGTCATTCTTCGTGGTTTTGATTTAGTCTCTTCATTCCCATTGAAAAAATGTTTTTCAGTAGTTCGATACTTATGATTTATGTGGAGGAAGTGCCTATACTCATCAAACACCTGCTTTCTATAACTTGTTGAATGACGAGATTTCATCTTTGGACCACAATTTGGACATGCAAATTTTCCCTTTGTTTGAAGACCTATGAATCATATATAATTGGATTAAATATGTCAATTTTTATAATTATATATAATGAATAGATTATTTAAAAAACATGCATGATATCTACTTCATAAAATTAAATATTGCTAAAGTCATGCAATCGAATGTTATAAAATACCAGAAAAATGTGTTAGCCCTAGGGCATCATGAATTGTCCATACAAGCATTGCATGGAATTCAAATTGTTTTTGTCCTTTTGGTTTAGATATGTCATACATAGTCACGCCATTCCATAACTTTAGTAACTCGTCGATAAGAGGCTCAATATATACATTCATATCTTTAACTTGGTACTGACCTAGCTAAATGAACATAAACATTACATGATTATTATAACCATTTTACTGCAATATATATAAATTTATGTACATGACTACTAAATGAAAAAACATATAAGTCATTATGCAACAAAATAAGACAAATGAGATGCTACTACGTCAAATAAAATTTATGTAAATAAATACCTAGAACAATCATTGTCAACATTATGTACTCCCTCTTTATTGACATCCATGGAGGAATGTTATTGTTGATAACAAAAACAGGCCACACCGAGTAAATAGATCTCAGCTCTCCAAATGGATTGACACCATTTGTTGCCAATGAAAGCCTAAGATTACGAGGTTCTTCTTTAAAGTGTGGCCATTTTTCTTCCATGTCCCTAAATGCAGAACCATCCGCAGGCATTCGAATAATCTCATCTCCACTTCTATTTTGTGCATGGTAATCCATAAATTGTGCTAAGATTTCACACCTAAATAATTGTTGCATATGTGGAATAATGGGAATATAATGAAGAACCTTGCGAGACACCTTTTTTGTTAGTTGATCTGTTTGATACCTACTGATATGACATTCTGGGCATTCTGTTGCAAATTCATGTTGTTTATGATATATAATATGATCATTGGGACATGCATCTATTGCTTGATACTCTATTCCAATATTTTTCATAATGCCAGATAAATCTTGGTATGAGCAAGGTAAAATATTTGATGGTGGTAACAAAAATTCACCAATCAATCTACAACAAAAAATAATTTCTTAGTATAAATAATATTAATGGTACATACTTCTTCCTTTATTTAGTAACGATGAACTAACAACAATTAAAATAGATGAAAAAAGATGACATATATGACATAACTTAACATCCGTGAGATTTCTATTTTGGATAAACCATTCATAACCTTCAAGTTCACTAGCAACAATACAACATAGAGAAGATTTGTTTGGGAACCTTCATAAAGGGGTCCGTATGCCTTCTCAAGTACAAGTAAATCATGAACATCATCAAAGTCATCTCGATCAACATTATCAGATGTGCCACTACATGTGTCATGGATCAATGTATTTGTACTGTCATCTTCAATTGTGTTTTCTGGCACATGATCATCTTCTTCCATAGGATCATTAACTTCATCTTCAATATTCATAGCTCCATGTTCCTCCACTTTCAAAACCACATTCTTCGGGCTGTGATAATCCATATCATGTGCCCTAAGGCACCCCACCTTTATAATAATGACAGACATAAATAAACCATGATCATGATCAAGTGATTTTTTATATATATCAAATGTTAAAACAATATAAACATTTACAAATTCAATCAAAATAAACACATATAATAAACAACTTACCAATGGACGATAACCATGCCCCCCTTCAACGTGACCATGCTGCCTACAATGTTTCTTAGTTTTTGTGATTAAAAGTCTTCTCATCTTTAAGCCCTTGCAATTATTGCAAGGAAAATTTTTGCAAGGGCAATAAAATTTTCCATCACCCTTTCTTTTGAATCTAGCCTACAACCTATCAAGTGACTCTTCATTTTGTTCTCGACTAATATTATCTGACATGATTTTTCTTTACCAAGCTTGAATATTTAGATCTTCAAAAAATATCAAAATCACACTCCAATAATTTTTAATCATACACAGGTAAAAAAATATAATAATTATGATACTTTACACCAAAAAAAATTGGTATGCAACCACCCCTGCAAAAGAGAAGATAGTTTGAAGTTAATGACCCCAAATAACACTTTCAAATGCTTATTCCAGAAATTATTAAATTTTGATTTCACAATGATTTCCAACTGTTAGACTCCTAAAATCAGAATATTGAACTTGCACAACAAAATCTGGAAATGAAATTCTCAAAATGCAGCTAATAGGCCTCAACAATTAAGGCCTACTCAAGACCTTGTGAAGTCACTGCAAGGTTTCCAGGCCTTACTTGATGATTTTAGCAAGAGGATTAAAGAGTTGGTAAAGAGTTTTGATGACTGGAGTGACACATATTGACAAGATATTGTAGATGCCCAAGGAAATGTTAGATCACTGCAGCAATGGTAGGACAGGGTAGATGAAATCATCAATGCACAAATCAAATTGATTTGTGATGACTCAGATTATGACATGTTGATGAGTAGTATGGATAAATTCATTAACACTAGCACATTTTTGGAATCTTTTGAAAGGGAGGTGAATCACGTAGCAGTAAAGTATACACCTTACAGTGCCAAGGTAAATGAGGTGGTAAATTTTAATTGGAAAACGAATGAGGAATATCAAGGATGGGTAGAAATGTACTTAACTGAACAAGAATAGGAAAAAATCTACAATTAGTAGTTAACAACTCAGCGGTTATGGTTATAACAAATTTTGGCTATGTCTTGGTGGCAGTTTTGGTGCAAGTTTTCAAAGTTTGGCAACTACAACAGTTATTCTCTAGTGGACAGGATGAACAAAAAGATTCTCCAGAGACTCAGTTGTTGTAACCAATTTTTGAAATGTCATAAGGCAGTCCAAGTGACCAATGATAGGTGTATTTTTGGTCTGATGCTTGTTGCTCCTTTATTTTCCCTATAAGAAGGATTTCAGGACCAAAAATACGGGTTAGCAAGTTAGATATCTTTAGGTCAATTCTAAGTGAAGTTGCAGAGCGAATTTGTAAAGAGCCTGATATTATAGTGAAGATATTATTCTTAGGTTTGGTGTCATTTTTTTGTAGGTTTTAGTTTCATGGGTACTTAATTTTCAAGACAGTAGTAGCATCTGAATGAAAATTACCCATTTCAAGGTCATGTATCTCCATTGTATGAATATCTTATTATCTTGAATAAAATGATCAAGGGTTATTATGTTCAGCTAACTGTTATGGTGTGTGTAATTCTCATTTTGGCTTCAATTCAAGGAATTAATTAAAATTCTTGAGTGAGGTTATAGGTGACTATGTTCATATAATGATTTGATAAGTAGTATTAGGTTAGAATATAGATTTATGGTATTGTAAGGTAGTATTATCTGAGATTTTATATGCTATGTGTCTAGAAGATAAACTTGGTTATAGTAAAAAACAACCAACACCTTTGATATTATCTAGCTATGGCTCCCAAATCTATTAAAAATTGATCATTAGGGTTAAAATTGAAACCTTGCAAATATAATCTTTGTCCAAATCCATCAAGAATTTTCCATCAGCTATAAACAATTCCCTTATAAATAATTCGTGAAGTTAGGTCTAAAATATGGAAATGAAATTCTAAAAATGCACAAGACTAAAAATGAAATCTGATGAGATGTTGCTTTAAAGTATGATTTTCAGGCCTGGAAGTACAAATCTAACTTCACAAGTGAATTCTGGAAAAAGAAAATGACTACCCTCAACCTAGCGATATCTTCTTGAGTTTCTTTTGATTTTCCCCAAGAAAATCATCGAGAAAAACACTGTCGTAATAAATAGTCGAGCTCATTTTTATTTATGCCCACCACAATTTAACTTTGCAAGTCCGTCAAAATTTCGGCAAAAGATCTTCGTTGAAATGTAGATGAAAAAAATGGTTCATCGAAATTCTGACGAACGTCGGGGATAAAAATTTTAAAAAATAAAAATTCGGACAAGTGCCCGACGATACATCTAATTATATAGCTTTCATCGGAAGGTTTCGTCGGATTTTTCAATCAAATGAGTTAGTGGAGTGAGTAGGGATGAGGCCTAGAGGACGTTGGGGCAATAGGCGAAGGGAAACCCACAGGGGCAATTCCATGAAAGTAAAAGACTTGGAAAAACTTAGGTAGATGAATTTGGTCAGGGGAATTTGATTGTTTGATGACACATGACCAATTTAGGCTCGAGGAAAGGGGCACACAAAATGAGATGGGAGCAAAGCAGCCCATCGGGAACAAAAAATGGGGGTCCCTACCCATGGCAGGGCATGTGTGCAAAACATGCACAACAAATGGTGACTCGTTGGGGAAATGCTCTAGAGCATTTTGATGACAAACTAGAATCATGAACCCAAAATCTCTGGTTTCAATCTTCACAGTAGGGAAAACAAGCCAAATTCTCAATGAAAGGATCAAAACCACTAGTTAATCCAACCTTCAGTATGCTAAAAATCCAAGTGTGTACAATTGTGCTAATTCCCATCCTTCAGTTGCTACAAGAACCTAAGCTCCATCAAGTTAAGCTACTTAGTTTATTCTAACTCAAAAAGCATCCAGGACATTGTCTCGCTGCCAGTTAGGCATCCATATCCCCAATGAGGTTATCATTATGATTCTCTTGAACATTGGTCTACTTTCAATCAGGCATCCATAGCCCCGGTAGAGTTCCTCAGATACCCCTGAAAAGTTGATTTTTTTTTGTTTTTATTTTCAATATTTTTCTTTCTTTATTTTGTTTCTTTTCTTTTGATTTTCAATTTTCAATTCTTTTGATTTCAACCTGCAAGCATTGAAGCTCCTACTCAAGGCTGAGAATCACAATGGCATTGATGCAAAATTTTAGATTTTTCACTTAACTAAACTTCACAAAGGACCTACAATGACCTCCAGATTCTTAAAATGTGTGAGAGATATAAGATTTTAGAATCCAACCAACCAATGAATTACCCCTTTGAATCAAACACCCAAATCATTTGACACTAACAGAAGATCCTCACCATCCACTATGAAAACTTGATTGGATTTTGATGAATAAATACATAGAACAACCCCAGACAATAAAGATGGTTGTTGTGCACACAGATGTGCCCAACCAAAAGCAGAGGGACCCCGAGAAAAGCAACAAAAATGAAAGAAAAACGAATGGAAAGTGAACAACCTAAACTAACCAAAGCAAGAAAATGGAAAGGGAAAAAAACAAGAAACTACCCTAAAGAAAACTAACTACAACAAACCAACTAACCTAAGGAAAGTAGGAAAGCAGAGTATTTAAAGGAAACCTACACTACTAAAACATGAGCTATGTACAAAGAGATATTTACAAAGCACTATGTCTAGGCAAGGAAAACTGACATCAACGTCGGCTAGACCCTATAGTGCATGCACAAGAAAATGGGTGATCGTTATCATTTTTAACCATGAAAATTTATCTTTATATTCCAAAAAAATAAATTCAACCTTGCAACACTCAAGTTTAGTCACCCGGTCAGGGAAAATCAACAATTGAGGAAGCTCGCTAAACCCATGGTTAATCCATAAACACATTTTTCTCCCCTCATTCTGATAATCAAAATGATAAATGAAGCTATGAAGATCAAAAATAGCAAGGAAGGATAGAACTTGGGTGTCGTCACATGGAGGTGGTAGCATTTGACAATCGAGAGCAAGCACTACATCGTCGATCGTTACGTCAGTAGCTTCGAAGGGTGGCACGAGATCATGCAATATTTTAGGCATCAAGCCTGCATAAGGTAGGGAGAAAGGGGAAAAAATCACTTCTTCCACATCTTGTGTGGGATTGACAATCCCTATCAGCTATTCTTCAAGAAGATAGACTTCATCTCATTGATCTTTTTCAAACCTAGTGTTCGCTTGATTGTTTTCCTCAAAAGGCAACACGCTATCCCACTTCCTTTTCCAAGTGTTGTCCTTATTTATGTTGTGTTCAATGTCATGGGACAATGACATGCACGAATCTTTCCTATTGCAATCATCTGAATATGAAGGAGGATCGGCAGTGATCATGGTGGAAGGACTCCAAGTTGCATCTTGTAGTCGACCGAGTGCTTCATCTCTGTTGGCAGCTATCTCAACACCCCCACCTTTGTCTTCTTCTCTTTGTTGTTCATGCATCTCATTATGAATTTCACTCATTTCCCCTTGCTCACTATCACTATAGATGAAGAAGGAACCCCTCTCCCAATCCAAAAACTCTAGTGCATCATCATTCAGAGGCTCAAGGAGTATGTCTTCATCACTACCATCTTCTGGCATGTGCTTTTCCTCGGCATGAGCACACCTCCACAGTATAGCTCCCAATGGAAATAAGTCATCAATTGATGGAACCTCATCAAGGGGACCAAAATCCACTATGTGATTTTCCTCCAAAGACTCACTATAAAGCCTATTGTCCATGGTGCTCAAATGCTCTTCAAGAGGAAGAAATTCTTGATAATTGGTGGACAACATTCCTATTTGACCTACTTCATCACTCAAAAGCTCGAGATTGTAATGTTGTCCTTCTTCTATTGATGTCCTGACATCCTCTTGAGGACTGCCTTTAACTGAGTCATTACTTGCTTCAGGCTCTCGATTCTCACATTTCGTCCTTGAAGCAACTATAGGAAGTGGTGTACTTGTCTACCTTTCTTGTTCTTTGACTTGCTTAATGGCTTCTTGGCATAGTCCGTATGTGAACTCTGAGTGTTATGAATCATGAAGTCTGCACCAATTCGATAGTAGTAGCACCTCCAAATCCACCTAGTATTTCAGCTTTGACCAATCCTTTGCTAATCCAGAGACAAGTTGGTCATATCTTACCCCTACTGGGTCCTCATCATCACTTGAAAAATAATCTTGATGGTAGATAGTCGTGGCACTTGGTTGTTCTCACTCCTCCAAAATTTCATTTTCAGATTCTCGATCATTGTCATTAACAAAGGAGAGGTCTTCTAATCTAATTTCACTTATGCCTTCGTCATCATTTTCTATTTTTGCAAGGCTATCAACCTCTTCCTCTTTCTCATTTTCAACTTCAGTGTTTACTGTCCCAACATCTATTTTTGTGAAGCTTCTTTGTCTGACTTGAAGGTGTTGTCCTCTAGATGTTGATAGATTTTATGCCTCATGGGATGACTCATCCTCCTTGACAGTTGGATACTCCAACTTTTCCAAACAACCCTTGACCTGGGTGTTGATGTTTGCACATGATTAAAAAATAAATTATGAATGTGGTACATTGTGAAATCTGCACCATCTTGACATTAGTACTTCCTCTAATCTTGGTATGTCTTTGCTTCCCAAACATTCTTGGATCAGCTCTTCAAATGCCTTAGCTTCCATGGTTTGTAATTCTTCCTCTAGGTCTGCAAGGGCTAAAGGCTGATAGATTTCCCAAAAGGGAATTTCTCCCGGCAAGACTCTTTCAACTTTGAACAAGAATGTTATACACTCCAATTCACTATGCATGCAAGTGAAATGCATATTACACTTATCTACCAATGTAAATTGTTGCAATGGTCTCTTCAATGTCCTATTCAAATTTCCATGTAGCTGAGTGATGTTGATTTACAAATGCTGCTCCATCTCAGCTCAACTTTTTTTGCCTTCAAAATTTTCTAATTTTAAGCTTTAGCATTAAAAGAGATCTCCTTATCTCAGATTTCTTCTAATAAAGTGTTCGTTTCAACTTCCAACTTTCAAATTTGTAGCAACAACATGTTAGGACCTCCTTCTAGCGCCAATTTTGTTGACGTGTTTTTTATGCACTTCTCAGCATAGATAATGCATGGGTGCATCACCTTTCTTGAAAGACAATCTTCCACAATCAAATTGTAGAACACTATTCCAAGGTCTCTAATGTCAGGTCTTGATAGTGCTTGGAATATCTTAGTTGTTTGATGTGATTTTTTGGAATCACAAGGTAGACTTATAGATGAGTAACAAAGAGGGGAAGTTGGATATGCAAATAGAGTTCTTAAGATGGGAGAGTTGTGTGTTTGTTGCAGGTTCAAAAAATAGTCTTGAACTTCATTCTATCATTGGATTCAACTTTACAATGTGCAATGAACCTTGCCTAAGGTTACCTATTAAAAAAAAAGGAAAAAGGGTAGGGAAGAGAAAAGGTTCCTAGACTTGAAACTACAAATGAACAGTAATCATGGAGGTTGCTACAATAGACAAACTCCCTAAACTGGGTTTTTGTTGGCCAAGAGGATCCTACAATTACACAAAACCAATGCAATCTTCTAAGGACTACAAATTTTCAGTTTGCATACACACATCATGAATATGAAGTGAACTAAGTTGTAGCAGAAAAGTAAATAATCTCAAACTAGCTTTACAAAGTGATTCATCATCAACAAACCACAAAAAGCATGAGCTATAAATTCATCAAATACTATAACAACAAACACCATCATCACTTCCCTTCAAAAAACTAACTACTAAACTAATAGGGAAGTAGAACCATGCACATGTAATGAGGAAACTCAAAAGGAAACACCCAAAAATATTCAATGTTGTTTTCTATTGTTGTAGAATGCTTTTACACTAGCTCTCCAACCATTTACAAATGAGGGGGAGGCCCCTATTTATAGTTTTTCAAAGCTTGAATGAATGGCTAGGATTGAATTGCATTGTGTGGCCTAGATTTTATTGCACTAGGGCTTCACCTACCCCATAATATTCTACAATTTAAAATACATCTTTTGTCTTTTTCCTATTCTGTCTTGTAGTGGCCAGTCACTGTAGGAATTTTGTCCTCTTGCCAATTTCCCTTTTACTATAGCTAAAATTGCTTGAAAGTTGCCCTTTGTTTGATGGACTTGCAACATTCTTCATTGGATCAAATGGGCTCATTGACGACTGGCATCAATGGATTGTTTGCCTCTGATTTGGGTGGAAAACCCCTTAAAGATCATTATCATCTGGTGAAATGCAGGACAACGCCCTTATGCATCTTCAAAGCCACCTCGCTTGCATTTTGTCATTGACTTCCTTGGCATGAGTCTTCTTCTATTGCCAACTCTATTGATGGGTGCCACAAAGAGAGGTGGGCATACAATGAATGATGACAGGAGCTACCGACTTTGCTTTTTTCATCTTTCTCAATGGGTCTCCCCGACAGACCCTTGGTAGGCCTCTTGAATCCTGCATACATGAAGTGTCGTAAGTGATTTTATACACAAATCAAGGCAAACGTTAATCAAATATTTCAAAATCCTCATTAGATTCACTCATGCATCATCAAAAGATCATAATATTCATATTTGGAGCTCATTTGGACCATAAAAATTAATGTGTGCTCCAGGGTGCGGGAACCACATGGCGGAAAGATGACGAACAACAGATGACGGGCAAGGGAAGGTGGACGGAAAACAAGAGGCAAAATAGCCACAGAGGGATGGAGTTCCGAAAATGGCCATGGAGGGGTGGAGTTCTGTAAATGGCCATGGAGGGGTCAGGTTTTGGGAGCCATAATGTCGGGGGCAGACAAAAGGAAAAATGGCAAAGGAGGGTTGAAGTTTCGGAAACATCCACAAAGGGGTGGAGTTCCAAAAATGACCATGGAGGGGTCAAGTTATGGGAGCTGGAACGTCGGGGGTGGATGGAAGGAAAAATGAAAAAGGAGGGATGGAATTCTAGAAACGGCCATAGAGGGGCCAGGTTTCGGGAGCCGAAATGCTGTGGGTAGACGAAAGGAAAAATGACAAAGGAGGGATGGAGTTTCAAAAATGGCCACGGAGGGGTGGAGTTATAGAAACGACCATGGAGGGGTGGAGTTTTTGAAACTACCATGAAGGGGTCGAGTTCCAGAAGCCAAAACACTAGGGGCAGACGGAAGGAAAAATGACAAAGGAGGGACAAAGTTCTAGAAATGGCCACGAAGGGGTGGAGTTCCGGAATGAAAATTTTGCAACTTCCCAAAACTTAATGAAACCTTGGAAATTCACTTAGGCACCACAAAAACATCCCAAATCCATGGGAAACTTGTCCCGAAGTCAAAATGAAGGAAAAAGTGAATCAAGCGAGCAAGGATGAGGCCTAGAAGATGTCGGGGCAACAGGCAAAGGGAAACCCACAGGGGCACTTCTGTGAAAGAAAAAGACTTAGCAAAACTCAGGTAGGTGAATTTGGTCAGGTAAATTTGGTCGTTTGATGACACATGACCAATTTAAGCTCCAAGAAAGGGGCACACAAAATGAGATGGGAGCAAAGTAACCCGTCAGGAACAGAAAGAGGGGGTCCTTGCCAAAGGCAGGGTGTGTGTGCAAAACATGCACAACATTTTCCAATGGTGTTTTTGTTTTGAACCAGACAAGATAATGATGTTCAAGGTTCTTTTAGGGTCTGTGGTGAGTTGGTAACCTGATTTGGTAGTTTGGTGCCTTTTAGCAAAGTGAAACAAGTTACAAAGTTGTGGATTTTGGTTGAAAGTTTAAGTGAATCTTGGTTGAAATTTTTGTTGATCTTCTCAGTTTGGGATTAGGGTTAGAATTATCCTTGAATTTTGTGGAATTGTGTAGATTCTCTACATCATAAAGCTTTGGAGAGTGGTATGCACATCCATAATAAATGATTGAGAGATGATGTTTTTTTTTACTGCCTTAAAACTTATGTCATATATATGTGTATACAAAATGTGGAAGCATACACAAGGTAAGTCAATTGTTAAATAAAAAAATTCCTCAAAGAGATGTGGTTTAAAAATGTAATTGGCAAGTGTATATAATTATGTAATTTAAAATGTGCATTGACAACCTAAGGTTATAATGACAAACAAACAATGATCAACATGGAATTTGCAAAATAAGAAAAATGAAACCAAGCCACAATAGAATGAAAGAAAATGTGTAAAGACTTCACATACCTAAAAAACCAAAGTTTAAAATGGAGTTCTACCCAATTATGTAGCTTTTGCTTCTTATTTCTTCAAACTCCTCTACAAATTAACTTTTTCATAAGCTTTTTGCCCTCCAAACTTCAATTGTATATCAATTTTGAATGGAATTCAAATTTAAATTAATATTATATCCCTTTTAATGTGAAAATTCTGCTATTTCATGCAAAGTTGGTGGAAATATCATGAAAAAGGTGGTGGAATGCGAAAAACATGCATGCACACTTCACAACATCATCAAAAAGCTACTTTTTGTCGGAGCATGTGCAGAACCAGGAGAATATGCACAATGTGGACCTTCAAATCATAGGTATATTGAGTTCTCTTACCATTTTTAGAGCAAGCCAAAATGCACTCAAGTTATTTCTTGCTAAAACCGCTCACATCTCTACTTCTTCAAAACGTGCTCGCATTATGAGAAAGTTGGTTTTTTAATAGATTTATTTTCTCTCTTTGTCTCTACCCTCTATACCCTAATTCTATCTCTCTCCCCTCTATCCTCTACCCTCTATCTCTCTCTCTCAAGTATCTCCCTCCTACCCCCTCTCCCTCTCTCAACTCTCTCTCTCATTCACTAACTCCTTTTGAAACTCTCCCCTCTCCCCTCTCCCCTCTATCCTTAACCCTTATACCCTTATACCTTCAACCCCTATACCATAATTATATCTCTCTCCCCTCTACCCTCTACCCTTAACCCATATGCCCTCTATCCTCTACCATCAACCCTTAAACCCTAATTCTATCTCTCTCCTCTACCCTCTACCCTCAACCCTTAGATCCCTATACCCTCAACCCCTATACCTTGATTCTATCTCTCTCCCCTCTACCCTCTACCCATAACCCTTAT
Source organism: Sequoiadendron giganteum (assembly GCA_007115665.2). NCBI lineage: Eukaryota > Viridiplantae > Streptophyta > Pinopsida > Cupressales > Cupressaceae > Sequoiadendron > Sequoiadendron giganteum. The sequence continues at coordinate 90,443,462 of CM021103.1, read as the reverse complement.
ACCTTCTATCCTCCACCCTCAACCCTTAAACCATAATTATGTCTCTCTCTCTCTCTCTCATCTCTCCCTCTCTCAAATCTCTTTCTCATTCACTCACTCCTATTTTTTGGTTGTTTTTACTATAACCAGGTTGATCTCCTAATCTACCTATGGAATTTCAAATTCCAATCAAAGGCAGCTCAAAGGACCTGGACCAACTGACGAGGATTTTAATAAAACCTCCTACACTTTGGGATCTACAAGACCCAAGAGGGTGGTCCCCTTAATGTGTATACAACCTTTGCACCAATATTATAAACAACATTAACAATAATAGATAATCTCATTCAATAGCTCAACATAATAGGATAATACCGAATAGAATTAGTTGTTCATCAATAATATCAACTATTTGGAGCATGAGATAACTACGACAGTTCACAGTATAAAATATTAATTGATTTGCAATTTGTAGCAAGCTCTAACTGAAGACATACAAATATTGAAACTCATAAATAAGTACAACCTAGATCAGTTCCATATACCATTGGAGGAGTCAAATTCATAATAATTTAAAGGTTTATGACAGATTTAACACATAACATGTAATATCTTTGATAATATTGCCTTACAATATAATCATAATGTATTCTAGCCCAATAATTCTTATAAAATCCTTATATAAAACATACCCACCTATGATCCCATTCAAGCATTTTAATTAATTCTTTGAATTAAAGCTAAACTGAGAATAATACACACCACAATAGTGAGATGAACGAAACAACCCTTGATTATTTTATTCAAAATTCGGATATGCTTATACAATGGAGAGACATGAGTTTGAAATAGGTTCTTTGAATTCAACTATCAGTACTGTCACAAAAACAACAAAATCCCATGAATTCAAACCCTAATACAAAACCTAAATTGTATTTTAGCTAAAACTATCAGTCTATACAATTTTATCTGCAACTTCGCCTAGACTCGACCCAAAATTATCTAGCTTGCTAAACTATATTTCTTGCCTTGAAATAGTTCTCATAGAGAATGAAGGAGAAAACAAGCATCAGGCCAGAAATACACATGTCACCAGTCATTTAGACTCCTTTTGTGACATTTCAAAAAATTGTTACAACAATTGAGTCCTTGAAGAATCTTCTTGTTCATCCTACTCGTTAAAAAATGGTTGATGCATCGGCCAAAATTCAGAAAACCTGCGCCAATACTGCCATCAAAACATAACTAGAATTTTTTGTAACTACAATGGCTGAGCTATTAATTGGCAGTAGCCAACTCTATTTTACTGTTCCTCAGTTAAGTAAACATTTACCTATCTCTGATATTCTTCATTAGCCATTGTTACATTGATTTAACATTTCCCTATGCATCAATTATATCAAGTAAAGATGTATCACTCCAATCATCAAATTTTTTTTTACCGATTCTTTGATTTTTCTACTCAAATAATCTTGTAAGGCTTGTAAACATTGCAATGACTTTATAAATATTTGAGTAGGCCTTAATTATTGGGGCCTATTGTTTGTATCAAAACTGGAGGCTTTGTATATTATATCTAAATCATTGGCCCTAGGGATCCATTTCTTAACTAAGGGCAATACTACCTCCTGATCCCTACTAATATTATTTATTGCATCCAAAAATAAAGAATATAAAGAATACACTGATAGAAATCTTCCATCAACCTTTTCATTCAAGTGCCTCAAAATTGTGTCAACAATCTCACTCTATTTTAAAAGTGATCCTTCCTCACATGCCTTTAAGGCTGCCTGTAACTCAATAATATTTTTCATCAGCTGCTTCTTGGTAGGATCCATAGAGTATCAACTAGCTCTAATGTAGGACTGAGAGGAGTTTGGGTGGGGGACCCTACTGTAGAAACAATTGGAGAAGTAGGAGGTATTGATCTTGATGTGGAGGGAAATTCCATGATACTTGGAGCACTTGAAGTCTCCCCAACTTGCCTATACATTAACCTATCCACCTCAATATGTAGCTCAACATTCCTTTGTTACACCCTATTTTACTCTCCAATTATAAAGTTGTATTTCTCCATTAAGCTCTTCTTCTTAGCTTCTTCCCTCTCAATGGTCTTTTGGGGCAATTTGGCCACATTCACAGTTAAGTTAGTAGCCTCTGTAGTTGAATTTTTTGAGGCTCGCTTTATTATTAGCCCTCCCCTTAAGTTTGGGCTAATGTTAGTAACATTAGGCTTTCTAACTTGAGGTTCCAATGCCCAAATTGCTAGGGTCTCATATTCTTAACTAAAGGCATAATCTTGCAATTTTTCCTTTACCTCTTCCTCATAATTCTATAAGGGATGTTTGGATTTTAGAATAGAATTAAATGCTATTGCATCTACTATATCCCATTCAGCAAAACTTAATACACTATCATGAGTCACTAATTTTCTTCCATCCTCAGGAGTGATTTTCTTGAATTCTTCCATTAATTCATTTTTTACTTCATCATCATTCTCCTAGTCAGACTTATCAGGCCTCAACTCTCTTCTCTTCTTTCATTTATCTTGATACTCCTCTAATCTCATTCTCCATACTAATTTCAAGAACACTGGAGTTTTAACAAAATGCATCATCATCTAAAATGTCTTGCATGCCTCCATCCTGACACCTTGCACACATTGTCCCTTCAAATCCATATCAGACAAAACCAATTAAGTTGCCTTGGGAGGAGAAGGTATACCAACCTGCATATCTTGATCTATGACAATGATTTCATCCATCAGAGTCTCTTGTGCCTCTTAGGGCTTGGCTCTGATGGTGGTGGTGAAGGATTATCCTCTGGTGATGAGTCCAAATCAATAATTTTTATTCCCCTAGGTGCTTTGACCTTCAAACCTAGTTGTTTTGATGCTTTCATGATTTTTTTTCCTTTCTTATCTTACTCCTCCTCATCACCACCGTCATTTATCTTTCTTTTTTAAAGAGGCCAACTAACCATAGGTTGATATGTTGGCCTCATTCTAGTAGGCATCACATCTGGTCTCTTTATGCAAAATTCCAACTCCAATTTGATCTTCTTTGTCATCAAAATACCCATTATCTCCTTGAATTTATCCATCAAGAAATCAATTTTCTTATGGAATGGGGTAAATTCCACTAATGGATCATATTTGGGATCCATTTTATGCACAATGGCTAATAGCTTCTCATACGCTATGCATTTTTCCTTGTTCAATTCCTTCTTATTCAAATCAAACTCATTCCTAATCAGATCCTCAGGAAAATTGAACTCACGTGCAAACTTACCACCCTTTATCCATTGTCTAAAAAGGGCACAGAAGCCCTCAGGGTCATGTTGTCGCTTGGGACCACACCTTAAATGATAATCCAAAAACCTCCCAAAATGGACCCAACCTCCTTTGGAGAATACAAAATCAGATACAACTGTATAATCAAGGAAAAAGGTTCCCTTACCTTTCCCTGTTAGGTTGTCTTCATGAATACAACCTATCTACCACATAACCTCAACAAACCCAACTCTTGCTGACACATTGAATGGAAGGATATGTGGAGTTCCTTGGAAGACATACACTCTTAAAATAGTGTTGATTGGGTACATGATAATGTCACCCCAGTTGTGAAAAACCTTCAAAATTGGCTTCCTCCCCTTCAGTCTGAGAAAGTCATTCAAGTCTTCAAGGATTCTAGGCACATTCACTATCAATCTAGCCCTCAATCTAGAAGTAAATAAATTATCAAATTTCACAAAACTAGAATTCTCCCTATTATAGGATAAATTTGTAGTCCATGCCTACACTAGTAATATTTCTCCATTAACTTCTCACCTCAACTCCATCTTCTCTGAAAAGAAATAAACATTCTTCTACAAGAACATGTACATCAACAAAGAATACCAGAGGAATGGAGTGTCTACATCCTTTACCTACAAATTTAACAACCCTTCATGTATCTCCTCTACCAAAAAGGATGCAAAATCATAGATCACTAAGAAGTTAGTGTGTTGTATTTGCACCTCCATAAACATATAGGCAATTGGCATCATTGTATTAGGGTTAAAACCAAAAATTAGGCATAATGAATAAAAAGTAGCCAAGAAGCGGTTTGCAAAATAGTTTAGCCTGAAAGGATCTTGGTCACTTAGGCTGATATATATCCTTGAATCAACTGCCCTTTCCAGATGAGGAGGAAGCAGCTTAACCCTGAAAAGTGACTTTGACTTTGCATAATCTTGCTTCATCTTCTAAAGATTAATCTGAACCAAGAATGAGCTAGGTTCACTCAGGTCAAAAACCTGTTGAAATTATTCCTTGTTAATGCTTAACAATACCCCTCCGTCATTATCTCTTATCACTCTAGTAATAGTGCCATAACGTGTTGCCACTACCTTGAGAAAATACACATTGAGGAATACATTTGGTATCACTAGCTTCCCCATGTCAAACCTCCAACCATTCAAGAAAGGGTGAGGCAAATTCCTCTGTCCATACCACAACCTAAACATTTCCAGACCTGTCATGGGAACCCTAGCATTAGAAATGTTAGAGAAATTTCGTACTAATCCTTCCCTTAGGGTTCTTCCATGCATCAAAACCAACCCCCTCCTCCTATCATTAGTTCAAAATGGGTTGTTTATCCAAGAAATCATCATACAAATTCCTCTGTAAATAGTGAACATGGCCAGAATGCTACTTTGGCAGTGCCATCTCAGGTAGACTAGGGCTTCCTTAAAATTTCAAATCTTTCAAATAGACTAGGGCTAAATAGAAAATGAAATTACAATAAATAACCCTACAATTTCTCGCAATTCAACTAACCAATAACCCTAAAACAACTATTAACAAGATTTCTCACAAACACACCACAATTCTTCCCAAAATCTCAATCAAATTAACAAGGAAGCGTAGAAAAAAACTCACGACGTTTGTGCTTTTCTGAAAACCAAATCCTTGTTGTGATAACTTGCAACTTCATCCCCGGCTTTGAAACTGCTTCGCAAAAGTGCTTGAATACTAGTGCAGCAGCACCTGCCAAGGTGCCAGAGTACAAGCATATTTTGAAATATTGTTTTAAAATCTTTTCCTTTTTTGTTGTGTAAGGTCTTTAACACTTTTAGACTGGGTTTGAGGACCTTTTTGGTTCATAGGAAAAAGTTAAATAAATTAGGAAAACTATTTGTGGGCGTTTCCTTACTTTTTATTAAAAATTGAAAACACACTGTGTTTTCCAATAGTTAGTTTTTGGCCGTTCTTAGGCTCAATGAGAAAACCTAACTGTTTTGGAGGCATTGTATGAGCTCATTATCAACCTTGGAAGAGGGGGGGAAGCTTTTGACATTGGCAATTTTTTTTTGGGTGAATAGAAGGAGATAGTGATTTTTGATGTGAAAATACAGTTTTTTTTTGTTCTTGCGTCTGAAAAAGCAAGTAGATGATTTAAGTTAAGCATTTGTTGGCTTGTCTAGCATGCAGGGTAGCTCTTTGAATCGGTCTTGTGGCATTTTAGTTAACAAATCCATCACTATTTACTGTTCTTGTACATTCTCTATTTTTTTTCTCTTATTGTTGTTTTGTCTGAAACTGGTGAAAATGGGGTTTTAGGCCGCGTTCTTCCTGTGCCAACAAGCATGGGCTCATTAGGAAGGTGGCCAAGATCCTTATCTATACATAGGTTAGTGGTAGGGAATGTTAGAAGTTCTTGGAGCATGCATAATGTCTTTTCCTAGGCGAGACTAATGGTGCCCGGCTTGGAAAAGGCAGTCTTTACACTGTTCAAATGTGGCAGGGGTATTGTATGTTTGACAATGCAAAGTGGGCAGTGATTATAGGAGCCCTCACCAAGGTTAGCAAGAAGGTAGCAACTTTTTTTGATCATCTGGAGGCTAGAAGTTACAAACTGTCCAAGAAAAGACCTTAGAAACACTAAGTTCTTGTATAAATCTGTGTTAGCCCTGTGTATGGCCTGAAAAGGTCCTAAACCATAAAAATCTTGAAGTGCTCCAAATTTGAGCCAGAGTGACATAAGCAAGTTTGGCTTGATAAGGTGAAGGAGAGGAGTGATAAGTGTTTTCCTTGTGTGAGGAGGCCTAATCCTAGTAGCCCTCTTAAACCCCTAACCTAGGGTATGATGGCAGCGATGAAAGAAAGGAGAGTTGAGCTTGGACAAGGACCATTCCTAGACCATTTTGAAGTCAAGAAAACATATGCACACCCCTACAACATTGTTAGGAGTATTTATAGGTTGTCTAGTCTTTAAAGGAATTAAGGGCTAGATGGAGAAAGTGAGGAAAAGCATCAAGAACAGCTTGGTAGCAGCAAATTGAAATTGATAGCAGGGTTGGCAAGTGATCGGGGGTACCTAAATACTTTTAGGACCTATAGGTTGATTGGTGGAGTGAAGCACCAAGGGTTTATCTATTGGAGACCCAGAGCATTGAGCCAGTGATTGACTCAATCCAATCCTGTCCCTATCAGATTGGTACCAGAGTAGTGAAATATTTGGGAAAGAAATCTTGCATGTTAGACATTGAGTCAGGAGATTCTTCCAACATGGTGAAAAATGCAGAGCTAGCTAAGAAGGTTGAAGAGCAAGAAGAAGACAATAATCAATTGCAGGAAAGATTAGCCCAACTGGAAGCAACAGTGAGGAGTGCACAGTTTGAGGGTAGAATTCCCAAAGAAGAAGAGGTTGCATAGGAAGATAAGACCCCTAAACCTGACCCTATTTTAAAGGAGGAGCCTTTCTCAAAGGCATTGAAATCCTTGAGTGGAAAAGCACTTGAAGGCATCCCACTATTTAGTGGAAATATGGAACCAAACTTAGTCATGGATTGGATAGAAGGCATGGAGAATCACTTTGCGTGTGATGGAGTGACTAAAGCTCAGAAGATGAAGGTTGCTAAGTCTAGATTGAGAGGATCAGCCTTGACATGGTGGAAGTTTGTTCAGACAAAGAGGGAAAAAGAAGGCAAACAACTCATATCAACTTGGAAAGGTATGGTTGCTAAGGTGAAAGAAGCCTACATGCCAGATGACTGTGAGATCCAATTGCACAAGAAGAGGCAAAGCCTAAGGCAAAAAGAACTAGATGTAAACACATATACTGAAGAATTCCAAAAACTTTGTATAAGGTCAAATGTGACAGAGGATGAGAGCCTCAAAGTGGCAAGGTATCTAAATGGTTTGAAGTGGAATATCCAAGAAGAAATGGCCTTATTAAGCCCCAAGACCATACACCAATGTTATCAATTGGCTATCAAGATTGAAGAAAGGAATAAGAGGAAGCAAGATCAGTCTTCTAGGGGCAGAGGCAAAAGCAGGGATCAAAGAGATCAAAGAGGACAGCGTGGTGATTACCAAGGAAGAGGTAGTGACCAAAGAAACCAAGGAGAATCAAAACTTATTGAGCATGGAGGTGAAACATCATCAAGAGGAGGATTTAATAGAGGAAGAGAACCTCAAGGAGGTTCAAATAGGGGAAGAGGAGTAGGCAGAAGTAACTCTTACTTTGCCACCATGAAGTGTTATCATTGTAACCAACTAGGTCATCCAGCTTATAGGTGCCCAGAGAAAGCATCTTCTTCAAGCAATGAAAAGAGAGTGGCCTTTGCACAAGAGGACAATATGAGTTCTAAAAAAATTGAGATCGGTCACATTGAGTCTAAAAATGGAGAAAGTTTGATGTTTAGAAGAGTGTTGATAAGGCAACCGGTCAAAGAAGAACCTAAGCAAAGAAGAGCTCTTTTTAGAGTAAGGTGTAAAATTCTTGGTAAAGTTTGCAAGGTTATAGTAGACTCAGGTTCTACTAATAATATAATCTCAGAGGAGGCAGTAACTAAACTAAAATTGCAAAAGGTACCTCATACCAACCCCTACAAAGTCACATGGCTAAAAAAAGGGTAGAGTGTTTTGGTGAATGAACAAGTAACAGTGGAATTTTCAATTGGAGGCTATAGAGACAAGCTGGTTTGTGATGTATTACCCATGGATGCATGCCATCTACTGCTTGGCAGGTCATGGAAATATGACAGAGGTGCTATATATCATGGAAAGGAGAATATCATTGAATTCAAGAAGGATGGAAGAACCTTCAAGCTGCATTCATTGACCAAGGAAGATGAGGGACAACCCAAGGTACCAAATATCATGTTAAGCAGTGGTAAAGATTTTATCAGCAATCTACATCAAGGAAATGAAGGGTATGTGATCATGATGCAGCCCAAAGAGGAGGAAAAGGCTGAAAGGATAGTCTTACCAGAAACAGTCCAAAGGTTGCTTGAGAAATACAAAAGCATAGTGAGTGATGGAACACCAGCAACTCTACCCCCAAAGAGAGCAATAAGTCATCAAATTGACTTCATATCTGGAGCCTCATTGCCTAACAAAGCAGCATACAAGATTACACCTTATCGGAACTTAGAGGTGGCTAGGCAAGTGGAAGAATTGTTGAATCAAGGTCTAATTCAAAAGAGCATCAACCCATGTGCAGTCCCGGTGGTTTTGGCAACCAAGAAAGGAGGTAAATGGAGACTTTGTACTGATTCTAGAGCAATTAATAGGATCACCATTAGGTATAGGTTCCCAATACCTAGAATTGAAGATTTGATGGATTGCTTTGGAGGAGCACAGTATTACACCAAGTTAGACCTCAAGAGTGGCTATCATCAAATTAGGATTAAAGATGGAGATGAGTGGAAGATAGCTTTTAAGACAAATGATGGGTTATATGAGTGGAAAGTGATGCCATTTGGTCTCTCAAATGGCCCTAGCACGTTCATGAGACTAATGAATGAGGTGATTAAGTATTTCACAGGGATCTTTGTAGTGGTCTACCTTGATGACATACCGATTTTCAGTAAGACAGCAGAAGAACATTTGAAGCATGTGGAGATGGTTCTTAAAAGGCTGCAAGAAGAACAATTGGAAATTAACCTTGAGAAGTGTGAGTTCTTCAAGCAAGAACTTGTGTATTTGGGGTTTATAGTTTCCCAAGAAACCTTGAAGATGGATCCAAGCAAGGTGGAAGCCATCCTCAACTGGCCTACACCAACCATAGCAACAGAGGTAAGAAGTTTTCATGGTTTAGCCCAATTTTATAGAAAATTCATAAGGAATTTCAGTGGTATATGTGCACTAGTCCTAGATACTATTAAAGGTGGTCTAAAAACAAAATTTAAATCGACACAAGAGGCTGGTAAAGGATTTGAAAAACTGAAACAAAAAGTGGCAACTCAACCAATTCTATTATTACCTAGTTTTGACAAGTTAAGTGGAGTAGTAGTAGGTGGAGTACTTAGTCAATAAGGTAGGCCTATAGCCTTCTTTAGTGAAAAACTCAATGAAGCGAAGCAAAAATACTCCACCTATGATTTGGAACTTTATGCTTTAGTGCAGTCCCTTAGGAAGTGGAGGCATTATTTGTTACCCAAAGAGTTTGTAGTCTTCACAGATAACCAGGCACTCAGTTACATCAACACCCTAGAGAAGTTAAGCAATAGACATTTGAAATGGATGGAGTACATCCAAGCCTTTACATTTACCATTAAACACAAGAAGGGACAGCAAAACAAAGTGGCAGATGCATTAAGCAGGAGAATGTTGACAGTCCAAGAGATACAGCTGAAAAGCATAGGATTAGAGAGTTTCAAAGACCTCTATGGTGAAGATGAAGATGTCTCAGAAGCCTACAAGGTATGCTCTGATTTTGAAAATCATTTTCATAGCCAATATGCTGAGTATACACTACAAAATGGATTGTTATTTAAGGGTAACCTATTATGTGTTCCAGGAGGCTCAATGAGGGAAAATTTGATTCAAGAGAAACACAATGGCAGTCTTAGTGGGAATTTTGGAATAAATAAGACTATAGAGTTGGTACAAAGGTTTTATTACTGGCCTAGGTTGGCAAGAGATGTTAGGAAATATGTAGAACTATGTGTTGTTTGCATGAAAGCCAAAGGGGGAGCCAGCAATGCAGGTTTGTATCAACCTTTGCCTATTCCTCGCAGACCATGGGAGTGTGTGAGCATGGATTTTGTGGTAGGTCTTCCTAAGACCAAAACTAGTTTTGATAATGTTTATGTAGTTGTGGACAGATTTAGCAAGATGAGTCACTTTATCCCTTGCAAGACTACACATGATGCAAGTTACATAGCCCATCTTATCTTCAGGGAGATAGTAAGGATCCATGGTTTGCCATTAAGTATTGTATCAGACAGGGATGTGAAATTCATGAGCCATTTTTGGAAAACATTATGGAGCAGATTGGGAACAAATTTATCATTTGGATCAGCTTACCATCCTCTGACCGATGGTCAAACAGAGGTGGTTAACAGTGTGTTAGGTAATCTTTTGAGATTATTGACAAAGGAATATGGACAGACCTTGGATGTGGTGATTTCTCAAGCTGAGTATGCTTACAATGACAGTGTTAATAGAACTACAGGGAAAAGTCCATTTGAAGTTGTGTATGGGATGCACCCAAGAGGATTTTGTGAACTTAGAGACCTTGGAACAATGGAGAATATGAGTGGACATGCAGAAGACTTCACTCAGACCATGAAGGAGATTCATGAGCAGGTTAAGAAGACAATTACAGCAGCAACACAAAAATTGAAAGGTAAAGTTGATGAGACAAGGAGAGATGTGCAGTTTGCAGTAGGTGATTATGTGATGGCTCATCTTAACAAATCAAGGTTGCAGAAGGGAATGTCAACCAAAATGCAGATGAAAAGAATAGGACCATGCAAGGTGTTAGCTAAGTATGGGAAGAATGCATACAAGGTAGAGCTTCCATCAGATTTGGGTATGTCTCCTGTCTTCAATGTTGCTGATTTGATCAAGTACAAGGGAACAGTCAATGATGAAGTTCAGAACAGTCAAGAAATATTTAAGGATATTAGTAATATACCCCTTCCAAGTCAAGAGAAAGCTCAAGCAGAGAAGGTCTTGGAGTCCAGGGTGAAGAAAGCAACAAGACAAAAGGCATACATGGAACATCTTGTCAAGTGGAATGGCAAACCTGATTTTGAGGCTACTTGGGTTGAAGAAGCAGATTTCAAGAAGCAAGGAATTGATTTATCACTGATATCTCCTCAAGTTGTTTGATCTTTTTGCTACGAGGGGGAGAATGGTGCAGGAGCACCTACCAAGGTGCTAGAGTACAAGCATCTTTTGAAATATTGTTTTAAAATCTTTTCCTTTTTTGTTGTGTAAGGTCTTTAACACTTTTAGACTGGGTTTGAGGACCTTTTTTGGTTCATAGGAAAAAGTGGGTTTGAGGACCTTTTTGGTTCATAGGAAAAAGTTAAATAAATTGGGAAAACTATTTGTGGGCGTTTCCTTACTTTTTGTTAAAAATTGAAAACACACTGTGTTTTCCAATAGTTAGTTTTTGGCCGTTCTTAGGCTCAATGAGAAAACCTAACTATTTTGGAGGCATTGTATGAGCTCATTCTCGACCTTGGAAGAGGGGGGGAAGCTTTTGACATTGGCAATTTTTTTTCGGGTGAATAGAAGGAGATAGTGATTTTTGATGTGAAAATACAGTTTTTTTTCTGTTCTTGCATCTGAAATAGCAAGTAGATGATTTAAGTTAAGCATTTTTTGGCTTGTCTAGCATGTAGGGTAGCTCTTTGAATCAGTCTTGTGGCATTTTAGTTAACAAATCCATCGCTATTTACTGTTCTTGTACATTCTCTATTTTTTTTCTCTTATTGTTGTTTTGTCTGAAACTGGTGAAAATGGGGTTTTAGGCCACGTTCTTCATATGCCAACAAGTATGGGATCATTAGGAAGGTGGCCAAGATCCTTATTTGTACATAGGTTAGTGGTAGGGAATGTTAGAAGTTCTTGGAGCATGCATAATGTCATTTCCTAGGAGAGACTAATTGTGCCTAGCTTGGAAAAGGCAGTCTTTACACTGTTCAAACATGGCAGGGGTATTGTATGTTTGAAAATGTAGAGTGGGCAGTGATTGCAAGAGCCCTCACCAAGGTTAGCAAGAAGGTAGCAACTTTTTTTGATCATTTGGAGGCTAGAAGTTACAAACTATCCAAGAAAAGACCTTAGAAACACTAAGTTCTTGTATAAATCTGTGTTAGCCCTGTGTATAGCCTGAAAAGGTCCTAAACCATAAAAATATTGAAGTGCTCCAAATTTGAGCCAGAGTGACAGAAGCAAATTTGGCTTGATAAGGTGAAGAAGAGGAGTGATAAGTGTTTTCCTTGTGTGAGGAGGCCTAATCCTAGTAGCCCTCTTAAACCCCTAACCTAGGGTATGATGGCAGCAATGAAAGAAAGGAGAGTTGAGCTTGGAAAAGGACCATTCCTAGACCATTTTGAAGTCAAGAAAACATATGCACACCCTTGCAACATTGTTAGGAGTATTTAGAGGTTGTCTAGTCTTTAAAGGAATTAAGGGCTAGATGGAGAAAGTGAGGAAAAGCATCAAGAATAGCTTGGTAGCAGCAAACTAAAATTGATAGCAGGGTTGGCAAGTGACCAGGGGTGCCTAAAGCTATGATCCATGATCAAGACCTGCAAATCTCTCTTTGGGCAGAAGCATCGAGGATGGTAGCAGCAAACTAAAATTGATAGCAGGGTTGGCAAGTGACCAGGGGTGCCTAAATACTTTTAGGACCTATAGGTTGATTGGTGGAGTGAAGCACCAAGGGTTTATCTGTTGGAGACCTAGAGCATTAAGCCAGTGATTGACTCAATCCAATCCTGTCCCTATCAGATTCTTACTTTATGAGAAAATAGAGCAAAGGAAAACCTCTTTATGTTGCTCAAATCGAGCTAGTAGACATCTTGTCCGCCATTAAAGCTTACTTGCTTGCCGCGCCAATGACTCAAATCATATTTGATGCGAATTCAAATTTAAACTATCAATCCTTTACTTCTATGAGATCATCAAACAACTACCTTCAAAATAGGTTGGCGTAACCTCCATCTCAGCAGTAAGGGCCCACCGTATTATGCATCACCAAAGGAATACAGGTGGCACCCGCCTATGATATTGTGATCGATAAAAACCTTGTATCTTCTAATCATGCGATGGTGGGCAACCGTTGATCTCCACCATCGGCAATCATGTTCACTCAAAATAGTCACTAGCCTTGAACATAACCATCGAGTAGCTTTTCCATCAAAATTATAACATCTTCGTTGATTTTGAGTATGTGCATCTTGTAGCCACTTTATTAACTTGACATTAAACATATTAAAACCCGACAAATATATTAAAATAATTTTATTATCTGTTTGGCATCGCCAGCTGAGACACATGGCAATTGCATGTTATATCACAATCAACTGTGACATAGTGGTGGGGTCATCACGAGATTGCGGGGAACAACTAAGATCAATTGTTGGTAGGTCAACGGTCATGAAGAATTTTTCCCTACACAATATAAAAAAATTATTAAAGGGACAAGGGGACACTGTCTAGGCCGACAAAAAAATGATGGCTTAAAGTTTTTTTAAAACGTGGGGCACAGGCCAACCTAGACTTAGGGAATAATGAAGTCAGGCGGAAAATTAAAACAATAAATTGGAAAATGGGCCCGGCCTAGATGAAGTGATGGGGCATAATTCATTTTAAAAGCCACTCCAAAAACCTAATGACCAAACAGATCCCACCCAAGGCGTAACATAGGACATTAGGATTTTCATGAAGGAAAAAATAAAACCCCAACCTTAGGTTTATTCCCAAACAATATGAAAGACTAGGACAAAGGCAAGATAATAATGGAATTCAAAGAAGAAAAAAAATTAAGCTCCATCGGTGGCTCCAGTTGGGAACATTCATTCCACTGGAATGAAGCGAGAATTCAGAATCTCAGGTTGAGTAGACCAATTGCAGAGACGACCAAAAATGATTGTCCGAACAAAACAACCCAACAGGAAAGAAACCTACAACATACATATATATAAACCTACTCTAGTTTTCATAGAAAACAATACTTCAAGTGAAGTATAACTTTAAGAAATTTCCATGAACTGGCAGTTCAAGAATGTCTCCTATCATATCTTGGAGGAAATATCAATCTTTCCCCCACTTACTATTTACCAAAAATAGACCTAATCAGATAGCATCAAATCTTCTATATTTTCCTTTATCTTCCAACCTGGCATTCCACATCAAGACCAAATCCCCATCTTGGAAGCTCCTTGCAGTTTCTCTTTTGTCATACAAATTCTTCACTTGCAGCTGCAATTTGGCATTTTTCATTTGAGCTTCCCTCCTGGTCTCATCCAATTCTATGAGAGCTTCTACTCTCAGTTGCATTTCATCATCCATTTCATTATCATACATCTAGACAAACTTGTACATTTCTATCCTATTATTTTGGGGTAACCTTGCATTTATCCCATAAACTAAGTCAAATGGGGCACAACCTATTGCCTTTTTCATAGTTACCCTATCTACCCAAACTGCTAATCTCAATTTAGAATCCCATGCCTTCTTATTTTGATCTAGGATTCTCTTAATAATTTTCACCAAGATTTTATTGCTTGATTCTACTTGTCTATTTCCTTGTGGGTGGTAAGGTGATGAGTAAGAGATTTGGATGCCATGCTTTCTAGACACAATCCTTTCTAGACATCCAAACCTAGTCACTATATTACTCATTAGGAAATCAATTACCACATTACTAGTTTCTTTCTTCATTGGAATTTCTTCCACCAACTTGGTAAAATAATCAGTAGCCACCAATATCCATGAATGGCCTCCACTAGATTTACATGCTATTTCTCCTACAAAATCAATACCCCATTGTTGGAATGGAGATTGTACAACAACTAGTTTTAAGGGTAAGTTACCAAAAAAAATCAACTTACCAGAGAAACATTAACAAGCATCACATGTCTTCACTAATTGGTGTGCATCCTTAAAAATAGTAGGCCACAAAATCCAGACCTCATTACCTCGTGTGTATTTTTTTTGGCCATATAATTCCCTCCACAAACTCCACTATGCATCTCATTCAAGATTTCCTGTGCTTGATATTACTTAACACACTTAAACATGACACCTTCTCCATTTCTCCACCAGAGCTTTCTAGTTATGATAACATACTTGATAGCGTGCAACTTCAATGTCCTCTTTTCATTTTCACTCAAAATATCAGGACACTCCATCTTCTGTAAATAATAGATCACATCCTTATACCATTCAGAATGCTCCATATCACATATGTGTGATCTATTCTCTTCTTCAAGTAAATTTATCTGATTTGCTTCCAGATTACTTTGGGACATAAGTTTGGCCAATCCTTGTCCTCTCACTAGCTTAGTAATCTAAATTTGAATGTTGAACTCTTGGATCCTATTGATCCATCTACATCTTCTTCCTGATACTTCCCGTTGTGTGAAAATTTCCTTCATAGCAACACTAGGCACATAGGTAATTATAGTAGCTCCCATCAAATAGGTCATGAAAGCTTTTACTGCTTTTACCAATGCATATGCTTTTTTTTCATTTATGTCATATTTGAGTTCTACAACCTGCAAAGATTTGCTGAAAAATTCTATAGGTTGTTCAAAACCTTCTGCATTCTTTTGCAGTAACACAACTGCAATTCTATGGAAAGAAGCAAATGAGAAAATTTGTAAGGGTTTGGAGAAATTAGGGGTTCTTAACATAGGATTTTCCTTTATTGCTTGCTTGATGGGCTGAAAATCCTGTACGAACTCCTCTTCCCATTCAACCTTGGCTCCCTTCTTGAGTAGCTTAGAAATTGGGTGTACTATCTCAGCAAAATTTGTCACAAACCTCCTTGGGAAGTTTATCTGCCCAAAGAAAGATTGTATTCCTTTTACATTGTGGGTTTGTATGATTTTATCTATTGTAATTACCCTTTCTGGTTCAATCTTAACCCCATCCTTGGAAACAATATGTCCCAACAATTTTCCTTCCCTTACCCCAAAAGAGCACTTCTTCGGATTCAAGGAAATACCATACTCCAGTGCCCTAGTGAACACCTTCTCCAGATATTCACAATGATCATCTTCTTTCTTGGAATATGCTATCAGATCATCTTGGTAAATCTCCAAAAACAAGTTAATGAAATCTGAGAATGCCACATCCATGGCTCTATGAAAATTAGCCCCTTTATTTGTTAAACCAAAAGGCATTCTCACATAAACATAAGTTCCCCAGGGTGTAGTGAAAGTTGTCTTAAACTGATCAGACTCCTTAACCATGAGTTGGTTGTAGTCAGAGAACCCATCCATCATATAAATTAACTCACAAATTGTCACCCTCTGCAACATGGCTTCCCTGTTCGGTAATGCATAGTTGTCTTTCAATGAAGACACATTCAAGTTTTTTAAATCCACACACAACCTAATGTCTCCAATTTTATTTCTCACAGGCACCAAATTTGACACCTAGGATGAATGTTTGATTGGCTTGATTATCCCCGCATCTCTTAAATTCATTAGTTCCTCTTGCATTTTAGGGGCCAAGGTAGGATTAATAGGCCTTTTCTTTTGCCTAAATGGCTTAGCACCATCACTCAAAGGAATTTCATGTTTAAATAAATCCTCCCTATACGCCTTAATATCATCATAAGACCATGTGAACACATGTCTGAATTTCCTTAACAAATCAATTAACATCTTTCTCACCCTTGGTGAAAATTTATTTCCAATATACACCATTTTCGGTGATTCCTCTGTTCCAAGGTTTATTTCCTCCAAGTCATCGGGATGGTAAGCAACACAATTAGCCTTTTCCCTATCCTGATTATCAAACACTCTTTCAAGAAAAACCAAACCTTTAGGAATTGTATTGGTCTTTAATTGAATAAATTCATTACCAAACACAGTATCCTTACCATCAGTTTTTTCAACAAAAGATCCAAAGTCAATTTCTTGACTTTCATATTCATCCACACAATTTACGAACCTCAATATATCATCATCATTATCAAAATATTTCCAATTTTTTATATTATTAGGGACAGAAGGTCTGGTTTGCACTTCAACCTTTGAAATACCAACATAAGTCATATCATCTATCTTTAATGCAATATTTGCTAATAAATCTTCCACCTTATTGTGGCGTCTCTCCATCCAATTTATACCAAAAGCATCAAATTTTTCCAATTCATCCCAAATGGGATTCTTGTACTATTTCAGCCTTTTATTCTTTGACACATATGTAGATCTGACTTGGGAAATCACAAGCTTAGAATCTCCAATTACCTTGAGCTTCTTGATCCCATGTTTTTCAACTAATCTCAGCCTCAATAACAAGGCTTCATATTCAACCACATTATTTGTGCATTCAAATAACAGAGTGAAAGAGAACTTGAATGTCATTCCACTCGGGGATCTTAACAAAACACCTGCACCAGACCCCTATTTTGAACTTGCACCATCAAAGTACATCGTCCACAAGTCATCAGACTCTGACAATTGTTTTACTTCTGTATCAATCAATGCAATATGTTTATCACAATTACTAGGGGATTCCTCAGCCCTGAATTCATTCATACCATTGTCAGTAAAACATGTCATATTCTCAATCGAATCATGCTCAATCATATAAGACACTTTTGACTCTATTTCAATCTTGACATCTTTTCCATCAATGTAGAAATTAGAAAATGATAGATCACATTGCATGTTACCTCCCATTGATGCACTCCACTTTCTTGACAAAAGCATCCCAAAATGAGGTGGGATGTCTACAGCTAAAATAGTCATGGCTAAAACCTTCTTAGGATATTGAGTCAGTTTATAAGGCAATGCTTTAATAGTCCCAATAACTGGCACTTCTCTTGAATCTAATGCATAGCATTTACCTTGAGTAGTGTCTATTATCAAGCCCATTGCCTCCATGATTTTAGCTGGCATAACATTATTGGATGCCCCTGACTCTATCATACAATTTCTCAAAGTTTTCCCATTTATATCAACACTTAAGAAAAAGGGGTTTATATTTTCAAGGCACATGTTAATAGAATTCCCTAAATACACATGGGGAATTTGTGACACAATTCCCTCCACTTCTTTTTCTTTTCTCTCATCTTCATACTTGGCTTCTTTACAATTACCTTGTTCAAACTTGTTACTAGCCACACCTGTAATCAAGTCTATTATCTTTTCCTTGTGCTCAATTATTCTCATCATTTCCAAAAAAGGTACAAAAAATTTAACCTGAGAAAGCACTTGAAACATGTCTAAGGGTGTATATTTAGGCAGGTCAGAAAACATACCTTCATCATTTTCTTTCCCTTCTAGTTGCTCATTTCCTTCAAGTTTCTTTTGCTTCTTCTCTTATAGAGCAGGTTCAACAAACTTGGTAATTACTTTGGTCTTTACCAATGATGAAGTAACATCTTCATGAGACTTTGGGACTTCAATATTTTTTGCCCAAATCTTGTCATTCTTAACCTCTTTGATTTTGACAACATCCTTTTTTCTATCCACTTTAACACCATTATTTTTATCCTTTTGTTCTTTGATAAAAAGGCTAGCAGGTTTACCCTGTTCACCACCCATAGTTCTATTTCTTAGCTGAAGTGTACTTCTCATTTCAGCATCCATCTCCTTAGTCAACCAGGAAATTTCCTCTTCTGATGGTCTCCTTAAGGATACTGAATATTCAACTTGCTCCATATTGCAAGCATGATGGTCAAATTCATCCTCTTCATTAGAGAATACCTGTTGATGATACATCTCACTTCTCTATCTCTGATTATCCACATTAGCTTCTTGTAACTCATCATCAAAAGAACACTCAGCCTCATCAATGTATGACCGGGCCATTTAAACATTTACATCACCCTGCTCATAATCAAGAGTCTGCTCATGATTATATTCCTCTATTCCTTTAGCAACACGCAACTGAGCAATGCCACAATAATTTTGATCATGTGGATGTTCACACACCTCACACCATGGTCTATCTTGTACTAGATTTACTGAATGCTTCTGCAAGGGATCTAGTGTATGTTGATCATTTTTAGGCTTCTAGCCCAACAATATTGGTTTCCCATCCTTCCAATTTGTGTTGTAAGGATAATTTTGTAGCCTAGGAGTTTTGTTGTTTTTATTATACTATTAATTTTCATTTCCTATACCCTTCTCCTATTTGGCAACAATATAATTTATGTCTTTCAAAGTGCTGATACTTTATCCCACTTCTCATCATCCTTAGGGTTTATAGTAGAGACCTTGTTAGTCTTATCCCTAGGATTTTTCAAAAGAGTAGGTTCCTCCTTGCTACCATATTTTCAAGAAGCTCTCCTATTACTTTCAATATTAATGGCCACTCTGAA
The DNA here is from genome assembly GCA_007115665.2 of Sequoiadendron giganteum. Lineage (NCBI taxonomy): Eukaryota > Viridiplantae > Streptophyta > Pinopsida > Cupressales > Cupressaceae > Sequoiadendron > Sequoiadendron giganteum. The sequence goes on along the minus strand of CM021103.1, from coordinate 90,424,188 downwards.
AGCATCCCTCATGGTCTGAGGGTCCTTATCTCTAAGGAGATATTCCATTTTAGCATCATAAGCATTAAAATATGTAGTTAAACAAATATTTTCATCAAGCCTCAAAACTTGAAACAATTTATACATTGCCTTATGAAATCTAAGGTTAAATTTTGTCACAGATTCATTCAATGACTTCTTGATGTTATTGAATTCATTTAGCATGAAACTAGCATTATTTTTATCACCATATTGTTCCTTGAAACACTTTTCAAACTCATCCCATGGACCAATACTAGATATTGGTAAGCCTCTATACCAATCCCTAGCATCCTCCACTAAAGATTGTACAAACAAATTAAATACAACATCTTCATGCTCTACCTCATAATCATTTAACATATCCATGAAGGCTTTCAAATGTTCCTCTACTGTCACAACATTGTTTCTAGAAAATTTATTCATCTTTTGTCTCAGCTCATTAGGGATGGGGTTTGGATAACCCGCAATGCCATAAAAAAAATTTCCTATACCTTTCCAATTGTATAGGTCTCCTTTGAAAAATTCACTCATTCTTCTGAGAGTCATCACTAGACTGTGTATTTTGTACCCTAGGGTCATCCTGATTTAGATTTACAGACTTATTTGCATGAAACTTTAGGCCAAAATTATTTGTGGTATTGTCCAGATTGTTCATAGGACCATTTTTCAAGGCATCTTGGTGACTTGATGAGGTTGCAACTGGTGTGACCTCATCCACACTTGAAATTTTTAGGAAACTTATTTTCCTCTTCATTTCTACATTTGCACCTTCAATCTCAGTCCTCTCTAACTCTTCTGCTAGAGCCTCACCTTCCCTCCTAACCTTTTCTAAGGCAGTCTCAACTTTTGATGATACATTTGGTGGGGGATCTCTTTGAGGAGGATGAGAAGTCACCCTCTCATTTATCTTAATCCCTTCAACGTTCTATTTTCCTTTGTCTAAAACAGGCTTAGGTTTTAGATTACTTGGTTGAGCCTTAAAAGAGTTCGAGATTTTTGGGTCTACAAGTTTTGGTTGGGCATCAAATTGACCTATAGGACTCACTTTACACAATGGCTTTACCCCCTTATCAAAAAAAATTCATACAATAGGACCTTCCTCTTTTGGCTCGAGTCTATTTTGGTTCAGGAGCTTCATTGTTGCCAACTATCTAATTAATCTATCCCTCTCATTTACAACATGCATCAGTTATGTTTCCCTCTCATTGTCCTTTTTCATCCTAAGCTCAGCTTGGTTTTAGATCTCTCATCTTAAGGAATCAATATCTCCAAAAACATCATCAGGCTCAGGCAAAGTCATATCAGAACTAGATGTATCACTTAGGTCTATCAGATTTACTTCTTCAAGCACATGCTCAGACAATAAAGGTGTTCCATCATCTTCAATGGGAGGAGGAGGCACATCACTAGTGCTTTCTCTATGATGGCTTCCACTTCTACTCCTACCTCTTCTCTTTTCAGCATATTGGACACTAATAGGTCCTTTATTATGACATGCTACATCCTCTTGAACAAGTGTATTAAATAATGCATCAAAAAATCCACAACTATCTGATTTTGAATGTCTAGATACTTTTTTCAAGAGTCTCAGGGATAGGATGTAAAGGCTTACTTGTACCTTGGTGTACAGGATTCTGTGATAAGGGAGCAACATTGCTAGATTACGGCTTCTTCTTTATCCAGTCCTTCTTCTTCACTTTAGGAAGTTCACCCTCCAATTTCTATTTCGGATGATTCTTTACGAACGATTTGGTGTTCTTCATTATTTGTGCTTGTCCAAAGATCTTTCAATTAATATTAAATCTTCAAATAAAATGCACACTGGTGTAGAGACTTTAGAGTCACCACCCAATTAACTTGGAAATACCAACTGTTCAGAGACACTTGGTGGAATTTAAAAGATCTTTAGAACTCTTGTATTGAAAATGTACAAAAAATACTTCACGAAATAACTTGAAACTTTTGAATGACAAAATAAATGGACAAACGAAACACAAAACCATAGGCTCGACCTTCAAATCACAGAAATACTTTTGAAAACTCTATGCAAAATGGACAACTGACACACTCACTAGAAATATTCAAATTAACATCCCCAGTGGAGTCACCATTTTGTTGTTTGTTTTTACTATAACCAGGTTGATCTACTAATCTACCTATGGAATTTCCAATTCCAATCAAAGGCAACTTGAAGGACCTAGACCAACTAACGAGGATTTTAATAAAACCTCCTACACTTTGGGCTCTGCAAGACCTGAGAAGGTGGTCGCCTTAATGTGTTTACAACCTCTACACAAATATTATACACAACATTAACAATAACAGATAATATCATTTAATAGCTCAACATAACAGGATAATACCGAATAGAATTGGTTGTTCATCAATAATATTCACTATTTGGAGCATAAGATAACTATGACAGTTCATAGTATAAAATAATCATTGATTTGCAATTTGTAGCAAGCTCTAAGCGGAGACATACAAATATTGAACCTCATAAACAAGTACAACCTAGATCAATGCCATATACAATTGGAGGAGTGAAATTCATAAGAATTTAAAGGTTTATGACAAATTTAACATGTAAGATCTCTGATAATATTTCCTTACAATATCATCATAATATATTCTAACCCAATACTTCTTATCAAATCCTTATATAAAACATACCCACCTATGATCCCATTCAAGCATTTTAATTAATTCTTTGAATTAAAGCTAAACTGAGAGTCATACACACCACAACAGTGAAATGAATGAAACAACCCTTGATTATTTTATTCAAAATTTTGATATGCTTATACAATGGAGAAACATGAGTTTCAAATAGCTTCTTTTAATTCAACTACCATTATTGTCACAAAAACATCAAACTCCCATGAATTCAAAACCTACTATAGAATGACACAAAACCAAAATTGCATTTTTGCTAAAACTATCAGGCTATACAATTTTCTCTACAACTTCACCTACACTCGAGCCAAAATTATCTAACTTGATAACCTGTATTTCTAGCCTTGAAATACTTATTATAGATAATCAAAGAGAAAACAAGCATCAAGCCAAAAATACACATGTCACCAGTCATTTGGACTGCCCTGTGACATTTCAAAAATTTGTTACAATAACTGAGTCCTTGAAGAATCTTCTTGTTCATCCTACTCACTGAAAAATGGTTGATGCATCGGCCAAACTTCAAAAAACCTGCGCCAAAACTGCAATCAAAACATAACCAGAATCTGTTGTAACTGCAACAGTTGAGTTGTTAACCGCGAGTAGGCAACTTTATTTTACTCTTCCTCGGTTAAGTAAATATTTACCCATCTCTGATATTCGTCATTAGTCGACCAATCAAAATTAATTACCTCACTCACCTTAGCACTATAAGGTGTGTATTTTACTACTACCTAATTTTCCTCTCTTTCAAAAGATTCCAAAAATGTGTTGGTGCTAATGATCTTGTCCATACAGCTCACCAACAAGTCATAGTCCTAGTCATCACAAATCAATTTGATTTGTGCATTGATGACCTCATCTGCTCTATCTTGCCACTATTGCAATGATTTAGCATTTTCCTATGCATCAATTATATTAGGTAAAGATGTATCACTCCAATCATGAAAACTTTTTACCAATTCTTTGATTTTTCTACTCAAATCATTTGGTAAGGCTTGAAAACCTTGCAATGACTTTACAAATATTTGAGTAGGCCTTACTGATTGGGGCCTATTATTTGTATCAAACCTGGAGGATTTGTACATTATATCTAAATAATTGGCCCTAGGGACCCATTTCTCAACTAAGGGAAATACTACCTCTTGATCCCTACTAATATTCTTTATTGCATCCAAAAATAAAGAATATAAAGAATACACTAATGGAAATATTCCATCAACCTTTTCATTCAAGTGCCTCAAAACTGTGTCAACAATCTCACTCTGTTTTACAAGTGCTCCTTCCTCACTTGCCTTTAATGCTACCTATAACTTTTTAATCTTGTTCATCAGCTGCCTCTTGGTAGGATCCATAGAGTATTCAATTTCTCCTTCAACTGTCTCTAATGCATCACTGAGAGAAGGAGTTTGGGTGGGGGAACCTAGTGTAGAAACAATTGGAGAAGTAGGAGGTATTGATCCTGATGTGGAAGGAAATGCTATGATACTTGGAGCACTTAAAGTCTCCCCAACTTTCCTATACTTTAACCTATCCACCTCAATTTGTAGCTCAACATTCCTTTGTTGTGCCCTATTGTACTCTCCAATTATAAAGTTGTATTTCTCCATTAAGCTCTTCTTCTCAACTTCTTCCCTCTCAGCAGTATTTTGGGGAAATTTGGCCACATTCACAATTAATTTAGTAGCCTCTATAGTTGAAGTTTCTGAGGCTCTCTTTATTATTAAGATTAGGATTTCTACCCTAAGGTGCCAATTCCCAAATTGCTAGGGTCTCATATTCTTCACTAAAGGCACAATCTTGCAATTTTTCTCAGAATTATGTAAGGGATGTTTGGATTTTAGAATAACATTAAATGCTATTGCATCTAATATTTCCCATTCAGGCAAAGTTAATACACCAGCCTGAGTCACTAATTTTCTTCCATTCGTAGGAGTGATGTTCTTGAATTCTTCCACTAATTCATTTTTTACTTCATCATCACTCTCTTGGTCAGACCAATCGGAACTCAACTCTCTTCTCTTCTTGCATTTGTCTTGATACTCCTCTAACCTCATTCTCCATACTATTTGCAAGAACACTAGAGTTTTAAAAAATGCATCATCATCTAAAAATGTCTTGCATGCCTCCATCTTGGCATCTTGCACACACTGTCCCATCACATCCATATCAGACAAAACCAATTGAGTTGACCTGGGAGGAGAAGGTATAACAACCTGCATATCCTAATCTATGATAATGATTTCATCCATCAGATTCTCTTGTTCCTTTTCACTATTTTTCCTCTTAGGGATTGTCTCTGATGGTGGTGGTGAAGGTTTATCCTCTGGTGATGAGTCTAAATCAATGATTTTTATTCCCCTAGGTGCTCTGACCTTCAGACTTGGTTGTTTTGATGCTTTCATAATCCGTTTTCCTTTCTTATCTTCCTCCTCCTCATCACCACTGTCATTTCTCTTTCTTTTTTAAAGAGGCCAATTCACCATAGGTCGATATGTTGGCCTCATTTCAGTAGGCCTCACATCTGGTCTCTGTATGCCAAATTCCAACTCCAAGTTGATCTTCTTTGTCATCAAAATACCCATTTTCCTAAAATTTGTCCATCAAGAAATCAATTTTCTTATCGAATGGGGTAAATTCCATTAATGGAACATATTTGGGATCCATTTTATGCACAATGGCTAATCGCTTCTCATATGCTATCCATTTTTCCTTGTTCAATTCTTTCTTATTCAAATCAAACTCATTCCTAATCAAATCCTTAGGAAAATTGAACTCATATGCAAACTTACCACCCTTTATTTGTTGTCTAAAATGGGCACAGAAGCCCTCAAGGTCATGTTGTCGCTTGGGACAAAACCTTAAATGATAATCATCTAAAAACCTCCCAAAATGGACCCAACCTCCTTTGGAGAATACAAAATCAGATACAACTATATAATCAGGGAAAAAGGTTCCCTTACCCTTCCTTGTTAGGTTGCCTTCATGAATACAACCTATCTGCCACATAACCTCAGCAAACCCAACTCTTGCTGGCACATTGAATGGAAGGATATGTGGAGTTATTTGGAAGCCATACACTCTTAAAATAGTGTTGACCAGGTACATGATGATGTCACCCCTATTGTGACAAACCTTCAAACCTGGCTTCCTCCCCTTCGGTCTGAGAAATTCATGCAAGTCTTCATGGATTCTGGGCACATTCACTATCAATATAGCCCTCAGTCTGGAAGCAAAGTAATTGTCAAATTTCACAAAACTGGCATTCTCCCTATTATAGGATAAATCTACAGTCCATGCCTACACCGATAATCTTTCTCTATTAACTTCTTACCTCAACTCCATCTTCTTTGAGAAGAACTCAGCTTTCTTGTACAAGAACATGTACATGAACAAAGAATACCAGAAGAATGGAGTGCCTGCATCCTTTACCTACAACTCTAACATCCCTTCATGTATCTCCTCTACCAAAAATGATGCAAAATTATAGATCACTGAGAAGTTAGTGTGTTGTATTTTCACCCCCATAAACATATAGGCAATCGGCATCACCATATTAGGGTTAAAACCAAAAATTTGGCACAATGAATAAAAAGTGGCCAAGAAGTGGTTTGCAAAATATTTTAGCCTAAAAGGCTCTTGGTCACTTGGGCTGATATAAATCCTTGAATCGACTGCCCTTGCCAGATGAGGAGGAAGCAGCTTAACCCTAAAAAGTGACTTTGACTTTGCATACTCCTGCTTCATCTTCTAAAGATTAATCTCAACCAAGAATGAGCTAGGTTCACTCAGGTCAAAAAACTATTGAAATTCTTCCTTGTTAATGCTTAACAATACCCCTCCATCATTATCTCTTATCACTCTAGTAGAAGGGCCATAACGTGTTGCCACTGCCCTGAGAAAATCCACATTGAGGAATACATTTGGTATCACTAGCTTCCCCATGTCAAACCTCCAACCATTTGAGAAAGGGTGAGGCAGATTCCTCTATCCATACCACAACCTAAACATTTCCAAACCTGTCATGGGAACCCTAGCATTGGCAATGTTAGAGAAATTTCATACTAATCCTTCCCCTAGGGTTCTTCAATGCATCAAAACCAACCCCCTCCTCCTATCATTAGTTGACAATGGGAGTTGATCCAAGAAATCATCATACAAATTCCTCTGTAAATAGTCAACATGGCCAAAATGCTGCTTTGGTGGTGTCATCTCAGGTAGACTAGGGCTTCCTTAAAATTTCAAATCTTTCGAATAGACTAGGGCTAAATAGAAAATGAAATTACAATAAATGACCTTGCAATTTCTCACAATTCAACTAACCAATAACCCTAAAATAACTATCAACAAAATTTCTGACAAACACACCACAATTCTTCCCAAAATCTTATTAAAATTAATCAGGAAGCATAGAAAATAACTCATGGAGTTTGTGCTTTGTAGAAAACCAAATCCTTGTTGTGATAACTCGCAACTTCATCCTCGGCTTTGAAACTGCTTTGCAAAGGTGCTTGAATACTTTATGAGAAAATAGAGCAAAGGAAAACCTCTTTATGTTGATCAAATCAGGCTAGTAGACATATCATCCTCCATTAAAACTTACTTGCTTGACGTGCCAATGGCTCAAATCGTATTTTATGCGAATTCAAATTTCAACCATTGATCCTTTACTTCTATCAGATCATCGAATGACTACCTTCAAAAAAGGCTAACACAACCTCCATCTTAGCACTAAGGGCCCACTGTATTAGGCATCACCAAAGGAATACACATGGCACCTGCCTGTGATATCGTGATCGATAAAAACCTTGCATCTTCTGATCACACGATGGTGGGAAAATGTTGATCTCCACCATAGGCAATCGTGTTCACTCAAAATAGTCACCAGCGTTGAACATAACCATTGAGCAAATTTTCCATCTAGATTATAACATCTTTGTTGATTTTGAGCATGTGCATCTCGTAGCCACTTTAGTAACCTACCATATAACATATTAAAACCCGAACAATATATTAAAATAATTTTATTACCTTTTTGGCATCGCCAGCTAAGACATGTGGTGCTCGCTTGTGATATGACAATCAGGTGAGACATAGTGGTGGGTTCATCATGGGATTGTGGGGAACGGCTAAGATCAATCGCTGGCAGATCAATGGTCACAAAGAATTGTTACATGTACAGTATAAAACATTTATTAAAGGGACAAGGGACACCCTCTAGACCAACGAAAAATGATTTCTTAAAGGTTTTTTTAAATGTGGGGCATGGGCGAACCTAGACTTAGGGAATAATGAAGTCAGGTGAAAAATTAAAATAATAAATCAGAAAAGGGGCCTGGCCTAGACGAAGTGATGGGGCATAATTCATTTTAAAACCCACTCCAAAAAGCTAATGACCAAATAGATCCCACCCAAGGCATAACATAGGACATTAGGATTTTCATGAAGGAAAAAATAAAAACCCCATTTATTCCCAAACAATATGAAAGACCAAGACAAAGGCAAGATAATAATAGAATTCACAGAACAATATTTGAAGCTCCATCACTATCTCTCCTCTACCCTTTATCTCTCTCCCACTCCCTCCCTCTCTCTCTCAATTCTCTCCCTCCTAGCCCCTATCACTCTCTCAACTCTCTCTAACTCACTCACTCACTCCTTTTGTCTCTCTCCCCTCTACCCTTTACCCTTAACCCTTATACCTCTATCCTCTACCCTTTATCTCTCTTTGACTCCCTCCCTCTATCTCTCTCAAATCTCTCCCTCCTACCCCCTATCCCTCTCTCAACTCTCTCTCACTCACTCACTCCTTTCTCTCTCCCCTCTACCCTCTACCCTTAACCCTTATACCCTCTATCCTCTACCCCTGACCCTTAAACCCTAATTCTATCTCTCTCCCCTCTACCCTCTACCCTTAACCCTTATAACATCTATCCTCTACCCTATATCTCTCTCCCACTCTCTCTCAAATCTCTCCCTCCTACCCTATCCCTCTCTCAACTCTCTCTCACTCACTCACTCCTTTCTCTCTCCCCTCTACATGCTACCTTAACCATTATACCCTCTATCCTCTACCCCCAACCCTTAAACCCTAATTCTATCTCTCTCCCCTCTACCCTTAACCCTTATACCCTTTATCTCTCTCACACTCCCTTTGTTTCTCTCTCTCAAGTCTCTCCCTCCTACCCCCACTCCCTCTCTCAACTCTCTCTCTCTCTCTCACTCAATCACTCCTTTTATCCCTCTCAAGTTGGGTTTCCAATTTTACCGAATTGGCAAGCTAGTGGGTGAAATTGGCATCCTAACTTGGCCTATTTGAAAAAATGGGTCCAAGAAATATGGTCTCTCGGTGATTTACATCACCAGGAGACCCCATTTTTTCAAATAGTCCACTACATTGCCAATTTCACCGAATTGGCAAGCTAGTGGGTGAAATTGGCATCCTAACATCACTAGGAGACCCCATTTCTTGGATCCATTTTTCAAATAGGCCACTACATTTCCAATTTCATCAAATTGGCAAGCTAGTGGGTGAAATTAGCATCCTAACTTGGCTTGTTTGAAAAACATTTATCCAAGAAATGGGGTCTCCTTAACCCTATACCCTCAATTCTCAACCCTCTACCCTATACATTGGATCATCAACCCTCATTTATCTATGTCCCTCCACCCTCTTCTTTCATTCTCTTTATCTCAGTTCTCCCTCCATCTCTCTATCCATCCATCCCTCCCTCTCTACCCTCATCCCTCAACCCTAATCCCTCAACCCTAAACCCTAAATCATAAACCCTCTACCCTCTACCCTCTACCCTCAACCCTCAACCCTAAACCATCAACCCTAAACCCTTACACCATAAACCCTTAAACCCTCTACTCTCAACCCAATACACTAAACCATTAACCCTATAGGTCCTTAACCCTATACCATCAAATCTCTCCCACTCACTCACTCACACACTCCTATCTCTCTCCCCTCTACCATTAACCCTATACCCTCTACCCTTAACACTTAAATCCTCTACCCTCTACCCTTAAACTCCAAACAATCTACCCTCTACCCTAAACCCTAAACCCTCTACCCTCAACCCACAACCCTTAATCCCTCTACCCTCTACCTAATCCTTCAACCATATACCCTCAAAACTATACCCTCAAACCTAATCCTTAAACCATATACCCTCAAACCTATACCCTCTACCCTCTACCCTCAACCCTAAACCCTTAAACTTTCTACCCTATACCCTCAACCCAATACCCTATACCCTCAACCCTAATCCCTCAACCCTCAACCCTTAAACCATAATACCCTCAACCCTAATCCACCAACACTCAACCATTAAACACTCAAACCTAAACCCTAAACCATAATCCCTCAACCCTTAAACCCTAAACCCTTAAACAATCTATCATCTACCCTCAACCCAATACCTTCTACCCTCAACCCTAATCCATCAACCCTTAAACCCTTAAACCCACTTAGTAAACACTCTACCCTAATCCCTCAACCCTATTGACCCTTAATCCCTGATCCCTCAACCCCTATACCCTCTACCCTATACATTAGACCCTCAACCCTAATCCCCCAACCCTATACCCTCAACCTTCTACCCTCAACCTTAAACCCTCAACCCTTAAACCCTAAACCCTAAACCCCTATACCCTCTACCATAAATATTGGACCCTCAATCCTCTACCCTCGACCCTTAAACCCTCTATCCTCAAACCATCTACCCTCTACCCTCTACCATCAATCCTCTATCCTCCACCCTCAACCCTTAAACCCTTAAACCCACTTAGTAAAATCTCTACCCTAATCCCTCAACCCATTTGACCCTTAATCCTTCTACCCTTAAACCCTAATCCCTCGACCCTTATACCCTCTACCCTATACATTAGACCCTCAACCCTAATCCCCCAACTATATACTCTCAATTCTCTACCCTCAACCTTAAACCTATTGATGGGTGTTTTTGCACCGTATCAACACAGGTGATGCTTAGGTGCATCACCTCTCTTCAAAGGTAGAAATATGCAAACGAGATACAAATCACTACCCCAAGGTCTCAAAAAGTGTCAGGTCGTGACAATGTTGGGAATAGTTCAATTGGTTGATGTGTTTTGTCGGTAACATAGGGTTGGCCTTTATGGTTTACAAAGCATGGGAGTTTGGGTCTGCAAATGGAGTTTTTGGAGTTTTGGAAGTGAATGAACAATGGTTTCCAACTCAAAACTCACCGACTTCATTTGATTTAGCTTTGTGGTGATGCTTGGAATCCTACTCTAACAAGGGACTAAAATAAATAGAAAAAGGGAAAGGGTTAGAAAACTATTCTAAATCCTAAGCATGAAATAATAGTTACAATGGTGGCTGTTATAGTAGACAAACTTCCTAAAGTGGGTTTTGCTTCACCAAGAGAAGCCTACAACTACACAAAACCAGTGCAATCTTCTAAGGACTGCAGATTTTCAGATTACACATGCACATCATGAACATGAAATTGAACTAAGTTGCAGCAATGAAATATGTAATCCCGAGCTAAATTTGCACAACAACTTGTCATCAACAAGTGGAAAAAGTATGGGTTGTAAATTCATCAAATACCATAATAACAAACATCATTATTACAGCCATTCAAGAAACTAACAACTAAATCTAACATGGAAGTTGAATCATGCAAGAAAGATGAACAAACTAGAAGAAAACATCCATAAAATCATGCAATGTTTCCTTCTTTTGTTGCAAAATGCCCTTTGCACCAATTGTCCAACTATTTACAAATGAGGGATAAGCCCCTATTTATAGTTTTCCAAAAGGAGAATGAATGGTCAGGATTAATTTGCATTGTGTGGCCCATATTTTTTATAGGTTAGGGTTTCACTTACCCCCAATATATAGAAAATTAAAAAACAACCTTTGTCTTTTTCCCTATTTTGTCTTCTAGTGACCCATGCACTGTAGCACTTTTGTCTTCTAGTTGATTGCCTTTGCTGCAGCTGCAAGTTTTAAAGGCTTCCCTTTTTCTTGATGTATTCACAACATTCTTGTAGCCAATTAAGTGCATTCTTTTTGAAAATTGGTGCTTCTGAGAGGTAGATATGTTGCTCCTGATTTGGATGAACAACTCCTGATGGATCAAGATCATTTATGAAAGGTGAAGTAGCTTCCTAAGCTTCATCTTTAGTGGATAATTTCTTGATTCATTTGCACTGGATCCTCTTAAACAAGCTTCTTGAGTAAGTTGGTCTTTCCTGAATAAGTAGGTTATTTATTTTAATGGCCTCAAATCTCTATTGGTGCATTCTCCATGCTTGAGCCCTTTATGACATAACATCCTCCATCGTTATTCCCCTTAGCAAGTTTTCATATGCAAGTCATGATAAACACCACAATGTTGGTTGTATTAGTAATTTGTGGCTCATCCAACCTTCCCCATGCGATTAGGCTTGTATATAGGAGAATACAAAAGTTAAGATAAAACTTTTAAAATCTCATTTAAAGCTTATGCATCATGAAGCAATCTACACATCATTTACAAGAATCTGCTAGGTATCTAAATTCCCAAGGTGATTCTTAGCACCCAAGAGGATACAATCAAAATTCAATTCATAATTACTCAACCCCGTAACTCATTCACAATACCAACCCCTCAAAATCTAAGCGCCATCGCACATGATGAATCCTTAGAATAAATACTTTTGCAAATGCGCCTTTGAAAAGAAATGTGGGACTCTAACACGCCTTTGTCAAATTTCCATATTTGGATTTGAATGGACCTATTACACTCGGCGAGCCTTACTTGATTGTAGGCGTGTTCATGCTTTCTCAACGTTATCCTCACTTCAATAACCATGTCGATCACTAGTCTATCAATGTCCCCAATGTTAGTTCTATGAAAAACGGCTAAGGTGGTATCGACTCTCGTTGAACAAAGGCAAGAAGCAATGTGGGAAGTAGACCCCACACATTGATTCTCCATAGGGGCAAGTATAAAAGTGACAGGAGGCTAGGAGATGTTGCGACTAGGCCGTAGTAACAACAACAATGACCACCGATGGAGAAGGATGCGAAAAGTGCACAAGCAACCTTTGTCAAATCATTGCAGGCGCAAGGGTGTGAGAAGACGCAGTGATGACATTGTTGAGACAATGACAAAACATCAATAGCAATGTGGATATCAGGCTGCATAACAAACATCTGCCACCCTCATTGGATGATTTCACACCTTTTAACGTGTAGTCATATTTTTTCCAAGACTCATTGTGCAAATACAGATTCATCATTTATCATAGTAGGTTAGCGCTCAAAGGAACCTTCCATCAAATTGAGATAGTCATGGTCATCTGAATAGCCCACCAAAACCCAATTGTTCACCTCAATCATTTGCCTATGCTAGAATTAAGTAGAGCTCATGAGGACTGAATGAAATTACAAACAGCAGAATTCACATAAACAAATTTTGTTCACGAGAGATGTTCTAAGCCAAAATCGAATGGAGGCCGAGCGACATGTGAAACCCGAATACCCATTTGGCCTAGAGGATAAATCAACTTTCATTTTCCCAGTACGCAATTTTCACTGCCTCCTTTCTTTCTTGTATGCACTTCACCCACATACTAAGATTTCTCGAGGGCCTAGAACAACGAATCCTTAAGTGGTTTTAATGTTTAGGCTTTTTGAAGTTCCTTCATGTCGAATTCTCTTATTATATCCATTGATCGAGTAGTTCCCTAGGTGGGGCCGTGGGAAACCTTATCATGTCATCATGATTATTAAGTTGCTCGGGAGAAGGCCGACAAAGGGATGAGGAAGCATTTCAAAGAGACAGTCAAGGGGACTGTGGGTGCCACAATGAATGAAGCCGACATACGGGTGAGTGCAGGTGGCGGTTATATGAACGCCTTTTGGCACCGGCCCCCCAAATATGGTGAACCCATATTAGGAACCTGCAAGCGATAATGATGTGGGGAAAAAACTCATAGATATCATTCCAATAATGTGAGCAGAGACACGTAGGAAGATGCAGTGGGATGGCCATTAAAATGGTGGTGTTGATAACACAGAGCTCCGCATGTAGACTCTCATAGGCCATCCTCCACAAAACACTTGCACAACCCACTCCCTTTTAAATGATTTCTTGCATTCCAAAATGAACACAATTTTCTTACAGGAATCGTTTGATGTTAAGGCACTCATGAGGGAACGGTCGAGAGAGTGACAGCCATGGTGTCATGTATAAATGCATGCAGGTGAAAGGTGTGGGCACACCATGTATGATTTATGTTTTACAATAGTGCAATGATGGACGTCAGTCAGAATATAGGGGCCTACAAAAGATGATGGTGTTCGTGGGCGACGGGCCCGCGAAGCAGGGAGGTAACGAAGGTTCACCATTGTGAAACAACATCATGGTGATGGCCTCCCACAAGCAGCATCTCACAAGGGCAGACCCATCAGTAAGCTTCAACTAGAGAATCCACTTGTAGACCTTAAATTTCATTGCAAGGCAATGGTATATGCAGGTCCCATGAGCCGAAATGATGTGGGAGAATAGTTGCTCAAACAACGGTGACCAAACAAGGGTAAGCTATGTGTAAAGGCCCATAAGTCTGGACTTAGTTGATTTTGAAGTGGGTGGGCCTAGTTTAGTAACAGCGATGATGAGACAAAAGCACCATCAACGGGACCCAAGAAATGGGGAAGTTAGGGGCTGACCATTGTGGGAGTAGCGAAAAAGGAATGAAGGCCTTCAAAGGGAAACCCACAACTGTGGACCCACGATACATGAGGGACACTGCAGTGAGGATAAATGTGGTGTCCACCATGTGGGTGGACATCGAGGCTTGGTGGTAGGAAATGGTATAGCATAATGGCGAACGACAAGAGGAAACCCTCAAATGCGAGTCCACGAGGGACAACAGACGTCGAGCAAAAATAAAAGGAAAACCTACATAAACCAACCTGCAATGGCAAATGAATTGGTGGAACTTAGGTAGATGAACCTAGCCAATGGTAAATTTAGTTGTTTTAAGGGCATATGACCAACCTGGGCATGAAATTTGGGGTGCAGAAAATGAGGCGAGAGCGAAACAGCCCATCAAGAGAAAAATTGACCTATCTGGTACAAAAGAAAGGGGGTCCCTACCTTCGGTGGGGCATGTGTGAAAAATATGCACAAAAAATGGTGACTCACTGGGGAAATTCTCTCAAGAATTTCAATGACAAATTGGAATCACGAACCCAAAATCTTTGGTTTCAATCCTCATGCTAGGGAAAAAAATCCAGATGCTCAACCAAAGGATCAAAACCACTAGCTAAGCCAACCTTTAGTATGTTGAAAATCCAAGTGTGTGCAATTGCATTAATTCTTATCTTTGAGCCACTATAGGAACCTAAGATCCATCAAGTTAAGATATGTAATTGATTCTAACTTCAAAAGCATCTAATACATTGCCTCACTGCCAGTCAGGTGTCTATAGCCCCGACAAAATTGTTGTTGTGATTCTCCCAAACATTCTTCTATTGTCGGCCAGGTGTCCATAGCCCTGATAGAGTTATTTGTATCCTCCTAAAAGTTTAATTTTCTTTCTTTCAAATGATTTTCATTGTTTTTCTTTCTTTCTTTTTTATTTCTTTTTATTTTCATCATTTTTCTTTCTTTCTTTTTGTTGCTTTTGATTTTCTTTTATCTTCTTTATTTTCAACCCGCAAGCAATGAAGCTTGCAATCAAGGATGAGAATCACAGTGGCGTTGAAGTAGAATTTTATATTTTTCACTTAACTGGACTTCACAAAGGAACCTATAGGAATCACTAGATTCTTAAATTATGTGAGATATGTAAGATTTCAGAATACGTCTAAGTCAAATCACTCAATGACCTATCCCCTTCAAACAAAAAATCCAAGTCACTTGACACTAATACAAGGCCCTCACCATCCACTCTAAAAACTTGATTAAAGTTTTTCAAATAAATACATAGAACAACCCTAGGAAATAAAATGTTTGTTTTGTGCATGAACATGCCCAGCTAAAAGTAGAGGAACCTCGAGAAAAGCAGCAGTAGAACAGAAGCAAACAACAACAAATGGAAAGAGAATGAAAAGAAAACACCTACACTAACCAAAGAAAGAAAGTGAAAGCAAACAGTGAGAGAAAGGAAAGAAAACTAAGCCTACAACAAACCAACTAACCTAATGAAAACAGGAAAGAAGAGACTATTTACATGACACCTATACTACTAAAAAATGAGCTATGTACAAATATATTTATAAAGGGCCACATTCAAGCAAGGCAAACTGACATTCACACCCATTGGATTTCTTAATGTGTGTACAAGCAGGTGGGTGGTCATTATAGTTCTTAACCATGCACACTCATTCTTATATTTAGAAAAATGAGGTTCATCATTGCAACATTCAAATTCAATAGCACACTCAGAAAGCATTACTAATTGAGGCGATTTGTTAAACCCATGGTCAATCCATAAACACATTCATCTCCCCTCGTTCCCATAATCAAAATGACAAATATAGCTATAAGTATTTACAGGAGAAAGGAAATATAGAATCTAGATGTCATCATGCAGATGTGGCAACATTTGATAGTTGAGAGTGAGCACTGCATCATCGATCTTCATGTTGGCCACCCCAGGTGGGGGCACTGAGAGGTGTAGCATCCTTGATCTCAAGCTTGCATAGGGAAAGAAGGAAGGGGCAACATACGCCTCTTCCAAGCCACTAGTGGGACACACAACACTTCTCGGTTGCTCTTCAAGGAGATACACTTCATCTCATTGATCTCCCATAGTCCAAACTTCCACTTGATTGTTGTCCTCAAGAAGCGGCATGTTTTCCCATCTCCTCCCATAGGTTTTGACCTTAATTTTATAATGTTCATCATCATAGGACAATGACATGAACAAATATATCCTATTGCAGCCTTCCAAACATGTAGGAGGATTGGCAATGATCATGGTGGCAGGGATCCTAGTTGTATCTTGTAGTGGGCTTGGTATGTCATACTTGTTGACAACCAATGAAATACCCCCACCCTAGTCTTCTTCTTCTTGAAATTTGTGTGGCTCACCCTGATATTCACTAGTTTCCTCTTGTTCATCATCACCATAGATGGAAATGGAGTTCCTCTCTGAATCCGAAAGCTCTAATATTTCACCTTCTTGAGGTTCTAGTAATATTTTTGCATCATTTCCTACTTCGGGAATGTATTGTTCCTCAGCATTGGCATACCTCCTGAGCATAGTTCCCAGTGGCAAGAATTCATCAATTAACGGTGCCTCATCAAGGGGGCCAAAAATTACTATTTGATGCCCCTCCAAGGCCTCTCCATAGAGCCCGCCATCCATGGTGTATAAATTTTCTACAAGAGGGAAGGACTCTTGATGTCCATTGGATAACATTCCCATGTGCTCGGCCTCATCATTCAAAATATTGGGACTACATTGTTCTTCTTGTGTTGCTACCCCAACATCATCTTGATAGATGACTTCAGCTCAATTATCACTTTCTTTGGGCTCTTGGTCTTCTAATTCAATCCATGAAGTTGTTGCAGGAAGTGGTGCACTCAGCTACCTCACTTGTTCTTTGACTTTTTCGATGGCCTCCTGTCATAGCTCGCATGTGAATTTGGAATGTGGCAAGTCATGGATTCTGCACCAATTCAAAAGCAACAACACCTCCAAATCTACATGATGTCTTAGTTCAGACCAATCCTTTGTGAGTCTTGACACAAATTTGTTGTATATTTCAATCATGGGGTCTTCATCATCAGTTGGGAAGGAAGTTTGATGGTAAACAGCCATGACTTGTGGTTGTTCCCACTCTAAATCCTCATTTTCAGATGCTTGATCACTGTCATTCATGAAGGAAAGGTCTTTTGATCTTATTTCACTTTTTCTTTCATCGCCAATTTTTGCTGCTCCAAGGCTTCCCACCCCCTTTTATTTCTATTCTTCAACATTTGTGTTGGTTTCCCCAACACACAATGCTACAAATTCATCTTGTATAAAGTTCCTCTCAACTATTAATTGTTCTTCTTCCTCAGTGGAGGATTTCCTTTCACTTATGGAGAAAATTTCTATGAATTTAGGTTCAACTGAACCTTCATGGGGGCTCTTTATTGTCCCAAGAAAATCAGCTCCTTCTTCTTGATTCTCTACCTCAGTGTCTATTGTCCCAGCACCTACTCTTATGGAGCTTCTTGATTTGACATTAGCACATTGTCCTCTAGATGTCGACAACTCTCCTTCATTGGTGAATAACTCCTCATTGGGAGTTGGTCGTCCTGTCTTGTACAAACTGCCCTTTACTTGAGTGATGATGTTTATGCATGATGAACAAGTAAATTTTGAGTGAGGTGCATTATGAAATATGCAACAGCTTGAAATCAAGATCTCTTCTAAGTTAGTCCTTCCTCAAGGCTCAACTATTCTTGAATCAACTACCTGAAGGCCTTAGCTGCCATGCTGTAAAATTCTACTTCTGAGTCCGAAAGAGCCAAGGGTTGGTACCCAAAAGAGGATTTCTCCCTACAAGGCCCTCTCAACTCTACCCAAGAAATTTAGACACTCCAATTCCTTATGCCTGCAAGTGTAATGAATCCTACACTTGTTTTCTAATGAAAATTGTTGCCATGGCTGCCTCAATCTCCTATTCAAATCTGCATGTAGTTGGGTGATGTTTACTTGTAGATGTTGTTCCATCTTAGCCCAAATGCTACCAATTTTTTGATTTCAAATTTCCAGCAGATGATGAGATCTTCCCATCTTAGATCTTCACTTGAAATTACTTTCAACTTCTGACTTTCAGCTTTGCAACCTCAAGCTCATCCATGCCCTCCTTCTAGCACAAGTTTTGTTGATAGGTGTTTTTGCACTGTATCAACATAGGTTATGTGTAGGTGCATCACCTCTCTTGAAAGGTAGAAATTTGCAAACGATATACAAATCACTAACCCAAGGTCTCTCGGGTGTCAGTTCATGAAAATTTTGGGAATAGTTCAGTTGGTTGATGTGTTTTACTGGTAACACAGGATCGGACTTTATGGTTTACAAAGCATGGGAAGTTGTGTCTGTAAATGGAGTTTTAGGAGTGCTGGAAGTGAATGAACAGTGGTTTCCCACTCAAAACAGCAAGCTAAAACTCACCGAGTTCATCTGATTTAGCTTTGTTGTGATGCCTGGAATCCTACTCTAACAAGGGACTAAAAGAAATAGCAAAAGGGAAAGGGATAGAAAACTATTCTAAATCCTAAGCATGAATGAACAATAACAATGGCAGCTGCTACAATAGACAAACTTCCTAAACTGGATTTCGCTTAACAAAGAGAAGCCTACAGCTACACAAAATCAGTGCAATCTTCTAAGGACTATAGATTTTTAGATTGCACATACACATCATGAACATGCAATTGAACTAAGTTACAGCAATGAAATATGGAAGCCCAAGGTAAATTTGCATAGTAGCTTGTCATCAACAAGTGCCAAAAGTATAGGTTGGAAATTCATCAAATACCATAACAACAAACATCATTATCACAACCATTCAAGAAACTAACAACTAAATCTAACATGGAAGTTTAATCATGCAAGCAAGATGAACAAAATAAAAGAAAAAATCCATAAAATCATGCAATGCTTCCTTCTATTACTGCAAAATTCCATTTGCACCAATTCTCCAACCATTTACAAATGAGGGGTAAGCCCCTATTTATAGTTTTCCAAAAAGAGAATGAATGGCCAAGATTAATTTCCATTATGTGGCCCAGATTTGTTACAAGTTAGGGTTTCGCCTACCCCCAATATATAGAAATTTAAAATACGGCCTTTGTCTTTTCCCTATTTTGTCTTCTAGTGACCCATGCACTGTAGCACTTTTGTCTTCTAGTTGATTGCCTTTGTTGTAGCTAAAAGATGTCAAAGGCTACCCTTTTTCTTGATGTA
Source organism: Sequoiadendron giganteum (assembly GCA_007115665.2). Classification (NCBI taxonomy): domain Eukaryota; kingdom Viridiplantae; phylum Streptophyta; class Pinopsida; order Cupressales; family Cupressaceae; genus Sequoiadendron; species Sequoiadendron giganteum. The sequence continues at coordinate 90,404,535 of CM021103.1, read as the reverse complement.
TTCTCAACATTCTTGTAGCTAATTAAGTGCATTCTTTATGCAGATTGGTGCTTCTGAGAGGTAGATATGTTGCTTCTGATTTGGATGAACAACTCCCAATGGATCAAGATCATTTATGAAAGGTGAAATATTCTCCTAAGCTTCAACTTTAGTGGATGATTTCTTGATTCATTTGCATTGGGTCCTCTTACATAGGCTTCTTGAGTAATTTGGTCTTTCCTGAATAAGCAAGTTCTTTATTTTAATGGCCCCAGTTCTCTATTGGTGCATTCTCCATGCTTAGCCCTTTATGACATAACATCCTCCATCATTATTCCCCTTAGTAGGTTTTCATAAGCAGGTCATGATAAACACCCACATGTTGGTTGTAATAGTAAGTTATGGTTCATCCAACCTTCCACATATGTTTAGGCCTATATATAAGAGGATACAAAAGTTAAGATAAAACTTTTAAAATTTCATTTAAATCTTATGCATCATGAAGTAATCTACACATCATTTATACAAATCCGCTAGGTCTCTAAATTCACATGGTGATTCTTAGCACCCAAGAGGATACAATCACAATGAAAGTCATAATTACCCAACCCCGCAACTCATTCACAAAACCATCCCCTCATGCTCTAAGTTTCATCGTACATAATGAGTCCTTAGAATAAATACTTTTGCAAATTCACCTTTGAAAAGAAATGTGCGACTCTAACACGCCTTCGTTGAATTCCCATATTTGGATTTGAGTGGGCCTATTACACTTGGTGAGCCTTACTTACTAATAGGTGTAGTCATGCTTTCTTGATGTTATCCTCACTTCAATAACCATGATGATCACCAGTTTGTGGGTGTCCCCAACGTTAGTGTCGTAAAATCGGCCAAGGTGGTATTAGCCACCACAAAACAAAGGCAAGCGGAAACGTGGGAAGCAGACCCCACACATCGAGTCTCCATAGGGCAAAGTCTACGGGTGAGAGGAGGTTGGGAGACATTGCGGCCAGGCCATAGTAACAATGACAATGACCACTGGTGGAGAAGGATACGGAAATCACACAACCAACCTTCGCCAAAGGACTGCGAGCACAAGGGCGTGGGAAGACTCGGTGATGACGCTATCGAGACAATGACAAAACATCAATAGCAACCCGAATATCAAGCCTCACATAACAAAAATCCGCCACCCTTGTTGGCCAAGTTCATGCCTTTTAATGTGTAGTCATATTCCGTCCAAGACTCACTATGCAAATGAAGATTCATCATTTATCATAGTAGGTTAGCGCTCAAAGGCGCCTTCAATCAAATCGGGATAGTCATGGTCGTCTGAATAGCCTGCCAAAACCTAATTGTTCACCTCAATCATTTGCCTATGCTTGAATTAAGAAGACCCCGTGAGGAGTGGACAACATTACAAGCAATGGAATCCACATAAAAAAACCCCATTCATGAGAGATGTTCGAAGATAGAATCGAATGGAGGCTGAGCAACATGCGAAACCCGCATACCCATTCGCTGCGGAGGATAAATCAAATTTCATTTTCCCAGTACGCAATTTTCACTGCCTCCTTCCTATATTTTATGCACTTCACCCACGTACTAAGATATTAGAGGGCTTGGAACAACAAATCCTTAATTGGTTTTAATGTTGAGGCTTTTCAAAGTTCCTTCACGTCAAATTCTCTTATTATATCCATTGATCGAGTAGTTCCCTAGGCACCGCTACGGGAAACCTTATCATGTCACTATGATTATTAAGTTTCTTGAGAGAAGGCCGACAGAGGGATGAGGAAGCATTTCAAAGAGATGGCCAAGGGGACTACGGGCCCCGCAGAGAATGAAGTTGGCGGATGGGTGAGTGCGGGTGGCGGTTCTATGAATGCCTTTTGGCACTAACCCCCCAACCATGGTGAACCCACAGTCGGAACCCACAAGTAACAATGACATGGGGAAAGCACTCATAGACATATTTTCAGTAATCCAAGTGGAGACACGCGGGACGTTCGTTAAAATGATGGCATTGAGAACACAGAGCTCTGCATGCAGACTCCCGCAGGCCATCCTCCGCAAAAAACTTGCCCAAAACACTCCCTTTTAAATGATTTCTTGCATTCCAAAATGACCAAATACCTTAGTGATAGATAGCCAAATCCTTAGTCCAAGGTCCATGATTTTCAAAAAGGAATCATTTGATGTTATGGCATTCATGAGGGAACGACGAAGAAAATGACAGCCAGTGTCATAGATAAATGCATGCGAGCGAAAAGTGTGGGTGTGTCGCAAATGATTTCCATTTTACAATGGTGCAATGATGGATGTTGACTGACATATGGGGGCCCGCAAAAGATGATGGTGTTAATGGGTAATGGAGGTTTGTCATTGTAAAACAGCGTCATGGTGCCTCCCATAGGCGACATCTCGCAAGGGAAAACCCGTCGGAAAGCTTCAACTCAAGAATCCTCCTATAGAACTTAAATTTCATTGCAAGGCAATGGTATATGCGGGCCTCGCGAGGCAGAACAATGTGGGAACATAGTCACTCAAACAACAACAACCAGACAAGGGCAAGCTATGTGTAAAGGCCCGCAAGTTTGGACTTGCACAATTTTGAAGTGGGTGGGCCTAGTTTAGTAACGACGATGACGAGACAGAAGCACGATTAGTGGGACCTGAGAAACGGGGAAGTCAGGGGCCGACCGCTATGGAAGTGCCGAAATGGGAACAGAGGCCCGCAAAGGGCAACCCGCAACTGTGGGCCCACGATACATGAGGGATGTTGTGGCGAGGATAAATGTGGGGTATGCCATGTGGGCAAATGTCGGGGCTTGGTGACAGGCAAGGACAGAGCGCTATGGTGAACGACAAGAGGAAACCTGTGAATGTGTGTCTGCGAGGAACAACAAACACCAAGATAAAAGCAAAGGAAAACCCCCATAAACCAACACGTAAAGGTAAATTACCTGGTGGAACTTGGGTAGATGAGCTCTTCCAATGGTAACTTTAGTCATTTTAAGGGCATATGACCAACCTGGGCACAAAAATTGGGGTGCACAAAATAAGGCAAGAGCAAAAAATGATCCATCTAGAGGAAAAGAAAGGAGGTCACTGCCTTTGGCAAGGCATGTGTACAAAATATGCACAACAAATCCATCAACCCTTAAACCCTCTACCCTCTATCCTCATTCCTCTACACTCTACCCTCTACCCTCAACCCTAATCCCTCCACCCTCTACCCTCTATCCTCTACCCTATAAACCCTTAAACACTCAACCCTCAACCCTCTACACTCAATCTTAGACCCCCAACCCTCAACCCTTAAGCCATCTACCCTCTACCCTCAACCCAATACCCTCTACCCTCAACCCTTAAACCCATAAACCCACTTAGTAAACTCTCTACCCTCAACCCTCAACCCTCAACCCTTAAACCCTAATCCCTCTACCCTATACAGTGGACCGTCAACCATAATCCCCCAACCTTATACCCGCAATCCTCTACCCTCAACCTTAAACCCTCAAACCTTGAACCCTCTACCCTCTACCCTATAAACCCTTAAACACTCAACCCTAAACCCTCAACCCCTAAACCCTAAAACCTTAAACCCTCTACCCTCAATCCTCTACTCTTTACCCTCAACCCTAATCCCTCAACCCTTAAACCCTTAAACCCACTTAGTAAACTCTTTGCCCTAATCCTCCAACCCTCTTGACCTTTAATCCCTCAACCCTTAAACTCTAATCCCTCAACCCCTATACCCTCTACCCTATATATTATACCCTTAACCCTAATCCCCCAACCATATACCCTCAATCCTCTACCCTCAACCTTAAATCCTCAACCCTTAAACCCTCAACCCTCTACCCCCAATCCTCTACCTTCCACCCTCTACCCTAATTCCTCAACCCTTAAACCCTTAAACCCACTTAATAAAATCTCTACCCTAATTCCTGAACCCTCTTGATCCTTAATCCATCTACCCTTAAAACCCTAATCCCTCAACCCCTATACTGTCTACCCTATACATTAGACCCTCAAACTTAATTCCCCAACTCTATACTCTCAATCCTCTACCCTCAACCTCAAACCATCAACCCTTAAACCCTCTACCCTCTACCCTCTATCATCTACCCTATAAACCCTTAAACACTAGACCCTAAACCCTTTACCCTCAATCCTCTACCCTCTACCCTCAACCCTAATCCCTAAACCCTTAAACCCTTAAATCCACTTAGCAAACTCTCTACCCTAATCCCTCAACCCTCTTGACCCTTAATCCCTCAACCTTCAACACTCAACCCTTAAACCCTAATCCCTCAACCCCTATACCCTCTACCCTATACATTGGACCCTCAACCCTAATCCCCCAACCCTATACCCTCAATCCTCTAACCTCAACCTTAAACCCTAAACCCTCTACCCTCTACCCTCAATCCTCTACCCTCTACTCTCAACCCTAATTCCTCAACCCTTAACCCCACTTAGTAAAATCTCTACCCTAATCCCTCAACCCTCTTGACCCTTAATCCTCAACCCTTAAACCCTAATCCCTCAACCCCTATACCCTCTACCATATGCATTGGACCCTCAACCTTAATCCCCCAACTCTATACTCTCAATCCTCTACCCTCAACCTTAAACCCTCTACCTTCTACCCTCTATCCTCTACCCTATAAACCCTTAAACACTCAACCATAAACCATAAACCCTAAACCCTCAACCCTTAAACCCCAAACCCTTAAATCCTCTACCCTCTATCCTCAATCATCTACCCTCTACCCTCTACCCTCTATCCTCTACCCTCAACCCTAATCCCTCAACCCTTAAACCCACTTAGTAAACTCTCTACCCTAATCCCTTAACCCTCTTGACTCTTAATCCCTCAACCCTTAAACCCTAATCCCTCAACCCCTATACATTGGACCCTCAACCCTATACCCTCAATCCTCTACCCTCAACCTTAAACCCTCAACCCTTAAACCCTCTACCCTATACATTAAACCTTCAACCCTCAATTCTCAACCTCAACCCTTAATCCCTCAATCCTCAATGCTCAAACCCTAAACCCTCAACCCCAATACCCTCAACCTTATATATTAGACTCACAACCCCAATCCTTCAACCATGTGTACCCTCAACCCTAATACCTCAACCCTATACCCTCAACCCAATACCCTGATCCCTCAATCCTACAGATCGTCAACCCTATACCCTTTATTCTCAACCCTCTACCCTATACATTGAATCTTCAACCCTCATATATTTGTGTCCCTCCCTCCTCTTCTCTCCTCTCTATCTCACTTCTCCCTCCATCTCTCTATCCATCCATCCCTCCCTCTCTACCTTAATCCCTCAACCCTCAACCCTCAACCCTTAAACACTCAACCCTAAACCCTAAACCCTCAATCCTTAAACCCTAAACCCTCTACGCTCTACACTATACCCTCAAACCAATACCCTCTACCCTAAACCCTAATCTTGCAACCCTGATCCCTCAACCCTTAAACCCAATAAAAATATCTACCATAAACCCTAAACCCTCAACCCATAATCCCACAACCCTTAAATTGTCAACCCTCTACCATAAACCCTCAACCCTGAAACCCTAATCCATCAACCCCTATACCCTCTACCCTATACATTGGACCTTCAACCCTAATCCCTCAACCTTATACCCTATACCCTCAATCCTCTACTCTCAACCTTATACCCTCAACCCTCAACCTTAAACCCTAAACCCTTAAACCATATACCCTCTACCCTATACATTAAAACCTCAACCCTCAATTCCCAACCCTCAACCCTTAATCCCTCAACCCTCAATCCTTAAACACTAAACCCTCAACCCCTATACCCTCTACCCTTTACATTGGACCCTCAACCTAATCCTTCAACCATATACCCTCAAACCTATACCCTAAACCCTCTACCCTCAATCCTAAACCCTAAACCCTTTAACCCTAAACCCTTAAAACATTTATCCTATACCCTCAACCCAATACCCTCTATCATCGACCCTAACCCTTGAACCCTCAACCCTTAAACCCTAATACCCTAGAAACCATTAACCCTATAGGTCCTCCATCCTAATCCCTCAACCCTCAACCCTCAACCCCTATCTCTTGGACTCTCTATTTATACATCTCACCTTCCATCCCTCCCTCTCTCCTACCCTCTATTATTGTCTCTATCTACCCTCTCCCTCTTTCTATGTACCTCTCGTTCAATCAATCCCTACCACCCTCTCTCGCTCCCTCTATTTATCTCTCTCTATATCCCTCCCTCTCTCTCCCACTCCCTCTCTCTCTCCCTCCCACTCCCTCTCTCAAGTCTATCCCTCTGGCAACCTATCTAGGTAACTCTCTCTCTCCCCTCTTTCTATCTATCCCTCCCACACTACAAAGTCCCTCTCACTCCACACCCCTCTTTCTCTCCCTCTCTTAGGTCTCTCCCTCCCACACCCTCTCCCTCTCTTAGGTCTCTCACTCACACTCCCTCTCTCTTGCACTCCCTCTCACTACCTATCTCTCAAGTCTCTCCCTCTCACCCCCCCTCACACTCTCAAATCTCTCCCTTTGGCACCCTTCCTGCATAACTCTATCTTTCTCTCCATCTCCCTCTCTCTCCCTCTCTCTCAATTCTCTCTCTCCCACCTCTCTCTCTCTCCCTCACTCCCTCCCTCCCCACCTATCTAAGTATCTCTCTCTCTATCTATCTATATATCTCTCTCTCCCACTCCCTCTCTCTTAAACTCTCACTTCCACCCCCCCCTCTCTCTCTCTCTCTTAAAATTCTCCCTCCCTGTAAATACATACATAAATACATACATACTTACATATATACAAGCATAATGCATATGTGCATACAATCCTACATACATACAAGCATGCATGTACATGTGTAGATACACTCTTTATACATACATATATACAATATACATGCATTGATACATACAGACATACATACATACATACATGACATACAAGCATACATGTACATACAAACATACAAATATATAAACATACATTCAATAGAGTAACATTTAACATTAAGCAAGACATAATGTGAGCATGTTATACTGCGCTCGTGTTATGTCTTGCTAGACATGTTCCTCACAAACACAAAAAACCCATGTCAAAACTGAGATATAACGTGAGTGCATTATAATGCACACACGTTATATCTTGGTTTGGGAATCACCAAGCCTTGAGATTGGTATTTTCCTTGGAATACCAACACAAAGTCTTGGAGGGCATTCCCAATGACCAGAGACATGTTTTTTCAAATTCTACAATATTTCACATAATCGGATTCATGCTCATCATTAGGATTACACATGGTTCAATATCAAACAAATCGAACATCTGGGTAATGTTAGATTCTCTCTTAGCTATCCAACAATGTAATTTTTTCACTTTATGACAATGTTAAGCCTTTCATCCATAATTTTTTTTGTTTGTATGTCTCTTTTTTGACAAAAAACAATGTTTGGTGTTTTTTTCATTATAAATTAACCGTTCATCAAAATTTCAAATAAATTACATTTTTAGAAACTAGACTCCATTCTACAAATTTTTAAAAAAAAATTAATTAGTCTCTAAATTTTGTAGGGGTAGCTCAACCAAAATTATGTTTTTCAAAAAGTGTATACTTTGAAAATTAGTAAAAAATCAAATACTCATTGAAAAATTATCAGAAAAATTGTGCATCAACTACATACTATTAGCTAACTTCTGACCATTGCGATTTTAAAAATACTAATAAAAATTTCACCGTATGAGGATCATACAAGAGTTGCTATGTTATTTTTTTTGACAAAAAAAATACCAATTTGTGTACGTCCCTCTTTTTAACCCCTTAATCTCAACCATTCTCAAAATAAATTAGTATTTTAGAAAGTAGACTTGAAGAACTTTGATCCTTGTTTCTGTTTCATCTCAAAATTTTGAGTGTAACTATCCTCAATTTCACGTCCAAGGTCAATATTTCTTAATTTCAGAAAAAATAAATAAATAAATAAAAAATAAAAAAAAGTAGAAGAAGAAGAAAAGAAAAGAAAAGTGGCTACTTAAGCCCCCTTTTTGGGACCCATCTTTTTGCACTTACCCACATTCATACTATTTTCTAACATTCCATGTTGCAAAACCGTAGGTGTTAAGAAGCAAGCAACCCACCATGAGACAACCTTTTACATTTAAACAAAGAGATTCAAATAACTAAAACCCGACACTGTGTTTTCTCAATTACTTTAGACACATAAAAATGTCCTTGTAATCATTTTTATTCGTTGCATAGTTAAGTTGATCATATCACCATATTCATAAAATCATTAAAATATTATAAATATTAATTTCATTAATCATATCATTTAAATCATTTATAAGATCATTCATATTATTTAAACATATTCCATTAAATATTTTAATCATTGATCCACATTTCATTAATCGTCAATCCATAATCACTTAAATGCATTTCATAAATACATTTGCTTGAACATTTATCTATTTCGTAAACCAAATTGCATTAAACAATTTCAAATCCATCAACCATTTATCCAATTAAATCACTGGCATGCATAAATGCATTTTTAATCATTTAAATTCACAAATGCACCTTACATTATATCATAAATCCATCATATTCCATTTCAATTAATTTTAATTAATTGAAATATGCATTTTCTCATCTTATTCCTTTATCCCACATTCTTCTCGAAATGTGGATTTTTGCGACCATCAAATCTATAAATACCTGCCTCTCCTTCACTTTTGAGGATACGAATTTCAATCTTATTCTGATCACTCCAATCTCACAGAGCTTCTTGTGGTTTTGCTTGTAAAATCTGAGAGAAAATGCAAATACTATGGAAGAGGATAGCAATGGAGATATATTTCATTTGAATGCATATATTTGGCTTCATGTTTTTTTGCATATATTGTTCATTTAAGAATTGCTCCATTGAATGTCATATTGAAAGGCTGATTTATGTTTTACAGCTTTCAGTTTTTCAATGTACACATTATGGTGAACCCGACTTGAATAATATCATTTGCTATACCATTTGAAAATATCATCTGCTCCTGAAAATATCATTTGTTGTTAATTTTTGCAGATTAATTTGAGACAACATTATTGCTAACATCATTCACAAATGATTTGCATTTTAAATATGCTTAGAATATTTTATTTGTGAATCTATGCTTTTGCATTCTATATACATTTTACAGGGATAGTTGCAACTGGAACATCTAAATAAAATCATTTTTGAGTGGTGTTAAACAAGGCAGTGCATCTGCATATGTTTTAGCCAAAATGCATCTTGATGAAACCCTTGTTTAATCAATCGGTCATATGAGCATTTAGGAAATAGAAAAACAATACAACAAACAATTAAAGGTCATCCACACACGTCTAAAGCAACCATTTGCTTGTTTGTTTTCCACTTTCTATCCATTTTGAATGTACCCTCAATCACTGACATTTTTCAGAAAACTCTATCTTAAAAGTATCCTGCAAACTTGGCGTCTAAACGAATCCTTAAAAATCACGTTGATGGCAGTGGTCAGCACATTTCATGCTACAGTCATAAACATTGTATGCGTAACTCTTTTAGAATAATCTTTAGAGAGATTTAGAATGGTAAAGTCTTTTCGTAGATCTAGGATAGTTCTTAATTTATATGGTTCTTAATTTAGTTTTTTTTTAACTACTAGTTAATTTAGATTTTAAATAGTTCAAATTTAGTTTTTAATGAGATTTAGGATAGTTTTAAATTTAGAATAGTTCTAACATAAATTTAGAATAGTTTTAAATTCAATTTAAAGTGATTTTTAATTTAGAATTGGATTCACTTTTAGTTTTTAATTAGTTTTTATTTTAGCTTTTAATTTTTAATTCTTAGATTAGTTTTAATTTTGAATGATTTTTAATTTAGCTTAACTTTTAATTTTGACTTCTAATTGTAGATTAATTTAGATGTAGAATAGCTTTTCATTCAGGTTAATTTTAATTTAGAATAGTTTGTAATTTAGATTAACTTTTAATTGAAATTAGTTTTTAATTTTAGAGTACTATTTTTTAGATTCTATATTAATTTTTAATTTTAGATTCGAGTTTTAGATTATTTTTAATTTAGATTAACTTTAAATTTAGAGTAATTTCTAACTTTAGGTTAGTTTCTACTTTTAAATTTTAGATTAGTATCTTTTTTTTCCATAGTTTAATTGTCGATTTGTGGGCTAATTTTAGGTTTTCTTGTAGGTTCATTTGACAAGAGACTTGAAATCAAAACATACGCTTGATGAAGAAAGGAGGCATGAAATTATTAATGAGATTTTAGTGCAGGATGTCCGTCGAAGACTTGATTTTGAAACTGATTGTCTTTTAGATTAGAAAAAAATCCAATTGGTGTTTTAAAACAAACAATTGTCTTCTCACCTAGATTTAATTAGGAGGTCAATGAACACTATTTGTTGTGCTTGAAGGCATGGTAGGTATTATGCTCTCACCTTATGTAAACTCGGTGATCAGAAAACCAAACCCATCCACTTTTGTGTTTACCTCTTAGAGGACCTGCCTTGGTGGGAAAAAGTACTCACCCCAAGGGAATGACCCAAAGTGGTAATAGGCTAAAGCCAAGCCCTTCCAACCACTATAAATAAATGTGCTTCCTAATTAAAGTCAATTAGCAACGAGTGTGGATGTGTTATACCAACAATTGAATCCCCATAAACCCTATAGGTGTAACCTTTGTAGGATAGGAATCCTCCTTATTAGAGATAATTTTGCCGCATGTATAGCCACTCTAATGGATGCCCTTACTAGACACCTCTTGTTTGTAGTTTCCAAAAACCTTCTATTTGCCGGTTCAGGAGTGACCACCTCTCATTTCATCCCACATTCTTGCGGCTCTTAGTAGATATGAAGAGTTCATCATGAGAGATTCATGAGAACTCGAAGCTTGGTTGACCTGAGAAGTGAGTGCCATGTTGGGGGAGCCAGCGTGGCCAAGCTTCTAAGTCATCCACTAAGAGTAAGTGCAACTGGATTATTTTGAGTGGGATCCGACAAATATTGTCCTTGCCAACCTCAGTATTTGTGCTTGTATTTCTAAAATCAAACAACATTCACAATCAAAAACGAACTCAAAAACCTTTTTTCTATGGTTTATTTTGTGTGTGTGTTCAAAACATTGTCAAAAAAAATCAAACACCACACCAAAATCTAATAAAATTTCAACTTTGACACAAAATGAGCCAACATTTTCCAAACAAGTTGTTTAAACCAAATATTTTCTCATTTCATTCTCATCATTCATTCATTTAGCTTACTTGCATTCCTTAAAAAATATTAGGTTGCATATACCTTTTTTTAAACTTTGGAATTTAGGGAAACTTACCATATCTTGTCATAGGCCCATTGCTACAAAGAAAAATTGTCATTGACCCTATCATTTTCCACATTAGTCCTTGTCATTTCGGTGTAACCTTTAAACTCATTGGTCTAGTTTAAGGCTCACCTTGTCAAACTTGTCACTTTTCATCCACTCTCCTTGAGGTCTTTGATAGTTTCATTTGGAAATATTGAACTATCTTAGGTTGGCTAGTAACTCCTTCCTTAAGTTTCACAATAAAGGTGCATATTTCATACCATAATCATCTCAACTACATATCATATTTTTCATAACGCTTTGCATTAGCATCATTCCCCTTTTAGACTTGGTCATACTTTAGATTATAGAGACATTGTCACTAACCTCATTTAAAAATTCCCAAAATACCTAAAAAACATAATAGTTGCATTGCATTTAGGCATCCGTATATCCAAAAAAATATAAAAACATAGTTTAACATCACATTACCTTGCATTGCCTACCTTTGTTTGAAAATTATCACATGGTTGAAACAAGGTCAAAAGCCAAAAGAAAAGACGTGGATGCCACAAGTGACCCATTTTCTACAAATGACTCATTTTTTAGTCCTCGTCATGAGCTCAATTTTGAACCAAATTCAACCCAATCTACACCACAAAGATACATACAAAGAAATCAATCAACCAACTCCCTTGACAATTTGAGCCTTGAACAATTCAACAAAAATTTAAGCCCTGAGGAAGTCAAAAGAGCTCAACAAGACCCAAGATTCCTTCGCATCATTGAAGAACTTGTCAATGCAGATCCCAACAAATAGTTTTATGCTTTAGCCAAGAAGGGTGAGAAACTTCCTCAAGGGTTTGATGTCTCAATAATTTTAGAGGTAGGAGCATCTCAATATCCATTGATGACATCTTCACCACCAATGACAAACACAATACCTATGGGAGCTACAACACACATGGCTACTACCACTACACATGCCTCTACTACCTCTACACTTGGGAAAAAAATAATTTATACCACATCACAAGGGAAAAATTTCACATTTGGCAATACCCCAAGAAAACTTTCACCAATCCACTTTTTCAAAATCAAGGTTCTACATCTCAAGGTCCCATATTTACAAACAAAAATAAAATTTCCACATCTCAAGGTCCTACATCCACATGCCACAATATAAATCAAGGTCCTATATTCCAAACTCAAAATCCTCCTCCACCAAGCTAAAATAAAAATCCACCAAATAAATCAAAGAGGATCCATATTGTCCCATGAAGAATACCAAGACAAAACATAAACCAAGGACCTCCACCATCATTAAATCAAGGACCTCCACCATCATTCAATCAAGGACCTACCCCATCATTTTATCAAAGCCCTACACTATCCTTCAATCAAGGACCCACACCATCATTTGCCAACCAAGGACCTACTTCATCAAATCAAGGACCTATCCCATCTTATCAAAACATTAATCAAGGACCCACACCTTCTTTTCAAAATATAATACAAGGTCCTACACCTAACACAAACCAAGGTCCTTTATTCCAAATCCAAAACACCAATCAAGGGCCTACACCCCAATCCTAAAACAATATGACTTTTGGCACAAATATTAATTCCACTCCAAATCAAACCAATGTCAATCCAATATTTACACATCAATACCAACAAGGTCCCACACTTCAAAATTTCAATTTGAATTCAACATATGACCCAAATAGCATGATACCAAATCAAACCAATACGACACCATCAATTGTAGACACTTTGAGAAAACAATTACAAACCCTCAAAAAATGAATGACAAATATGCAATTTGGGACTAACAAGAAGACCCATTCCATTGAGGAATTGTTCCCTTTTCCATTCAATCAAAATCTATACATGCCACCCTTCCCCCCTCACTTCACAACACCACCTTTGCCTAAGTATAAGGGGATAGGGGATCCATTAGAACACATTCAAGAATTTAACACATCATTTATGGAAGTCTCATATGATCCTACCTATTTGATGAGACTATTCCCTCGAAGCCTCAGAAGGCCAGCTCTAGATTGGTTTGCATATCTCCCTCCAGGGATCAAAACATGGGGTGAACTAGCCGATAAATTCATTAACAACTTTTCTTTCAACATAAAAAATGATGTCACCCTTGCAACATTAAGCCCAAACAAACAAGAAGAAGGGGAACAACTTACTTCATTTTACCAGAGATGTCGATGGTTGGTTAGCAAGTTTCCTTGTTAAATTTATGAGAAGCAATTGGTTACCATGTTTGTTGAGAACCTAGACAAAGAAATGATGAGTAGCCTAAAAATTCAATGTTGCACCACCTTCGATGAAATCCTTGAGAAAGGCGTCCTTATTGAAAAAGGTCTTGTCACAAAAGGACAAATCAAAATAAACAAAGAGACTCTGAAATCCAACAATGAAAAAAAAAATACTGGTCCCGAAACAATAATGTCATAAATGATAGAGTTGTTGACACCGAAATGATAACCAGAAGTCCAACCATTCATCTCAAAGGTCCTTCCACATCAAATACAACCAACATGTCAAATCCTCAAACACAAGGTCAAACATTGAATTCAGTTCAAAACACTCGACAACAAAGAGGTCCTCCTTGAACCAAGAGAACATACACTCAATTGGGCCAACCCATTGAAACGGTCTTAAAAACACTCTTTCAAACCAATACCATCTGATTACCAAATATCAAAATTTATGAGCCTACATTGGTCAAGCCTAATTGGTGGAAAGAAGATGAATACTATGAATACCACTGTGGGAAAGGACACAAGACATCCCGATGTTGGACATTGAAAAATACCATTAAAGACCTTATTGAGCAAGGAATCATTTCAGTAGATAGTTTTTATAATAAAACAAATGTTGATCACCCCATCTTCAAAACTCACTTTCAAGACCATGATAAAGGAAATTCCTCCAGCTCAAGTACTAATAATAATAATGTCAATTATACTTAAGTCAAATTTGATTACAGTACCATCATCCTTAACTTGAGACCTTTTGATGATCAAATCACCACCATCACTATAAACAAGCCAAGATCAGACTATGCTTTTACGAACCATCATAGCAAAATAACCATTCCAGGACCTTCTCCTAATCCATAACCTAAAAACTAATACAATATCCTCAACCAATTAGGGAAGACTCTCGCTCAGATATCCATCTTGGAACTCCTTTGCATATCCCCGTAGCACAAATCCATCTTGGATAAAGCCTTATGAGAGGCATCTATACCCGCCAACCTAGATGTCAATGAATTTCAGGCTATGCTCGGATACCTAGCTATGCCACACCATGTCACATTCTCTGAACATGACTTCTCTGCATAAAAAATTGACTATAATGATGCCTTACACCTTGAATTATGTGTTAATAAACACAAAAGTAGACGAGTCTCAGTAGATGGTGGATTAGGACTGAATATTTTCTCACTAAAATTAGTGAAACCATTAGGGTACTTTGAGAATAATATTGACCGCACTAATAAAATTGTGATCAAGGCTTGTGATGATGTTGAATGATCATTTGTAGGCATAATCTCACTTCCTATAAGAGTTGGACCTACAGTATAGGATACAAAATTTCATGTCCTGGATCTAAATTTGCACTATAAAAATTCTCCTTGGCCACCCTTGGATTCACTCTATGAGGGCCATCCCTTCCACCTACCACCAATGCCTCAAATTTCCCCACAATGGCACTGAAATTACTATCCCAAGTGATCTGAACCTATTCAAGTACTACTCTAATCTAAAAGGAATCATCGAACAACAACTTCCTATCAACAAAGATACTTCATCTTCCACTTCACCTCATCACATTGATCCATCTAGACTTTTCAAATTGACTATTCCATTCACTTCACCCGTCACACCTAAGATTCAAATCCAGGATAAAGGATGTGGGAATATGATATGAAAAGGCTCTTTTGCATTGAAAAGCTACCTGAATCACTAGGGTCCTATGGCAAGCCACATCTCTTGCATCCTAAGGTTGTTCTCCACCACCCCACTTCCACTCTCATTCAATGGGAAGAACTATCTAAATAATCCTTAGATGACCACATTCTAACATGGCTAGATAAGGACGAGGAGGAGGAAATTCAATCTAAGAAATTACCAATTGAACAGTATCTAAAAGGGTTCCAAATAATGAAATGAAAAAGGATATGATGGACATAGTGGTCTTGGCTTACATAAGAAAGGATTTTGGAGCCCTTAGAACCTCAATTATTGAAACACCAAGGTTAGGGTTTATACAAGAAAAGTGATTATCCCGAGTATCGGATTACCTTCAAGTGAAGTTGTTGGTGCTTCAAATGAGATTGAGACATACAAGGACTCTTGGGATTATGATACCGATTCCAATGAATATGAATGGGATTCCTTATCCTCCACTACTTTCATGGACCTTGATAAACTATTTGAGGAAAGTTTTACCATTGATTCCTCGTGAAACCCACCAAGTACCTATCCAAAGAAATCTTCGAAAAAAGAAGAGTGGCTCAAACACTAATTTTGGGAATCCATTGATCTTGCCTCTTGGGAACCTAATGACTCAACCTCAATCTTCACCCTATCAGCCTACACTGTGACCTTTGACAATACCAGTGATGGCTTACCTCTTGTCTACCCTCAACTCATAGATTGGGGTCAACACGAACCGTCGAGTTTGGACATATTTGAAAATGATGAAGCAATTGCTAAGTTTATGGGACTTCGTGAAGGAATACCAAGTGGGGATCATAAAGTTGGATTTGTCATATAACTTAATAGTGCAGCATACTTTGGTGAGGTTGTCTCATCCTCTAGTCGCAAAAGCGAAAATAAAAAAAGTAAAAATAAAAAGAATAGGTCTTCAGGTGAAAACCGAAAGGTGCCTGCTAACTACGAAAAAATAAAAATAAAGGATGTATTCGAAGGTTAAAACCTCCCTGAGGTGCCTGAGGATGGAGGACTTGACAAGCTCCCTTTAGACCGAGAGAGATCGCCATTGCTTATAGAGGAAATAGAAGAAGTAAACATTGACACACGAGAAAATTCCAAGATCATACAACTAGCAACATCTCTGACCACTAAGGAAAAACCCGAGTTCAAAGAATTCTTTTAAAAAAGATAGATCAATTTTGCATGGTCATATACTGACATGCCTAGATTGGACCTGGAGCTTTTTTTACATCATCTTCCATTACTACCAAATGCCAAGCCATACAAGTAGAAATTAAGAAAAATGCATCCACAGATTGCCCTCTTAGTCAAAGTTGAACTGGAGAAATTACTAGATGTTGGATTCATACGCTCAATTGATTATGCATAATGGATATCAAATCTTGTTCCTATCTCAAAACCAAATGGCCATATAAGAATATGCATAGATTTTAGGGATCTCAACAAAGCTTGTCCTAAAGATGACTTTCCTCTATCAAATATTGATATCATAGTGGATCTCATTGTTGGATATGAAATGCTATCAGTCATGGATGGATTTTTAGGTTATAATCAGATAAGGATTGCCCCTGAAGATCAGCCTAAGATAGCCTTCACATGTGTTTGGGGAACTTTCTGTTGGAATGTCATGTCATTTGGAATCAAGAATTCTGAAGCAACATATCAGAGAGCAATGACAACTATTTTTCATGATTATATGCATGTACTTATGGAATATTATGTTGATGATATTCTTTCAAAATATTTGCAATGAAGTGGTCACCTAGCGGTTTTAGATAAAATCTTCACACTACTTGAAAATTACTAACTCACACTAAATCCAAAGAAGTGTTTTTTTGGTGTCCAATCAAGCAAACTCTTAGGGTACATTGTCTCTCGTAGAGGAATAGAAGTTGATCTAGCTAAAGTAAAAGCTATCTTGGATATGTCACCTCCTACAAACATCGGTCAGTTAAGAACTTTGCAAGGAAGACTCCAATCAATGTGTAAGTTTGTCATTTAATTAGAAGATAAGATTCATCCTTTTCAACATCTATTGTGGAAAGGAATTCCCTTCATGTGGACAGACAAGTTTTAAGAAGAATTTGACCAAATCAAACATTATCTATTAACTCCACCAGTTCTTATGGCACCAATTGATGGTAGATACTTGATACTATACGTGACAAAAACCATGTCAGCACTGGGGGCATTGTTAGCACAAAATGATGATAATGGAAAAGAACATGCAATTTACTACATTAGTCAAACCTTGGTCGAATATGAATTAACTACAACACCATTGAATGAGAATTCTTAGCAGTTTCCTTCACAACACAAAATTTGAGACACTACATGTTGAATCACCAAACAAAATTGGTCGCCGAAATTGATCCTTTGAAATATCTTCTCAGTCAAGCATCTTTGACAAGACGCTTGGCTAAATGGGTAATGATCTTGAGTGAATATGGCATTGAGTACATTGACCAAAAAGCTATAAAAGGACAAGTGATAGCTGACCAACTTGAAAATGTGCCAATGAAGACAGATCACCTTTTGATATCTGACTTCCTGGATGAGTCAATCTTTGTCATAGAAACATCAACCACATGGAAACTCTATTTTGATGGGTCTTATACAAGCCATGGTTCAGGAGCTGGAATTTTATTCATCACACCTCAAGGAGACTCCATTCCTAGATCATTTTGGATAGCATTCCCTTGCACAAATAACATGGTTGAGTATGAAGCACTATTGACAGGACTTAGGATGGTAATAAAGTGGAAAATCAAAGACCTTCAAGTTTATGGTGATTCACAACTAGTAATTAAGTAGGTCAACAATGATTATGACAGTAAATATGAGAGGTTAATGCCATACAAGTGCATGGTCGATAGTTTCATATTGTACTTTGACACTCTTATCTTTGAGCAAACACCGAGACTCTGGAACAAAGTAGTTGATATAATGGCCACCAATGGATCTCTTTTGGACATTCCTAATAATTTCGCACAATATGAGTTCTTGGTGGAACAACTGTTGATCCCTGTGTTCGAGGTTCCTAAAACTGAACTCGTGTGTGAACTTGCTGGTCTTGAATCTTCTTGGTATAAAGATATTTACACCTATTTGTGTGACCAAATTATCCCTCGTGGTTTGTCCCCTAACCAATGTAAGACCTTTATTCAATGAGCCTCTAAATGTGCCATCATCGGAGACATCCTTTATTTTTGAAGCCTAGATATCACCCTTCTTCGATGTCTCGACTCCAATGAAGTACAAACAACCTTACAAGAGGTACATTAGGGTATATGCGGAATTGATTTTTCTGGCCCGACCTTAGCCAAAAATCTTATGAGGACAAGATATTATTAGCCTATAATGGAAAGTGATGCATATCATTTTGTGAATAAATTCCATCAGTGTCAAATTCATGGAGACCTGATACATGCACCATCTTAGGACTTATAGCCACTTACCTCACCCTGGCCATTCTCTCAACAGGGACTTGACCTCATGGGAAAGATCCACCCTACCTCTGCCAATAGACATAAATTTATCCTTGTTGCCACTGAATACTTCACCAAGTGGATTGAATTCATTCCATTAACTTACATTACTATAAAATAAATAGCCAAGTTCATTCTAAATTTAATCATTTTCCATTATGGTATCCCGTAGTCCATCATTATGGATAATGGTCGTCCTTTCAAAAATCTAGATGTCCAGGAGATTTTTGATAGATTTCATATCCAACACTACTTCTCCACCCCATACTACCCCCAAGGTAATGTTCAAGATGAGGCATATAACAAGACTATTCTAAAAATCTTGGAAAAGACTATCAAGGACACTAGCTGTGATTGGCACCTACAACTTGATCCTTCTTTATGGGCCTATCAAATAAGAGTCCATACCCCTACTGGAGCCACTCCATATTCCCTTGTCTTTGGATTTGAAGCAATACTTCCTATAGAGTTCAAGTTACCATCTTTGAGAGTATTTATGCAAGGACTTATTGACCAAGAAGAATATTGTGTATCCCATCTACAAGAGTTAGAACTACTAGATAAAAAGAGATAAAATACCTTGACACATTTGCAAGCATATCAAAATCACCTTTGACGCAGCTACAATAAAAAGGTTTGGCCTAAAGCCTTTGACATTGGCGATTTAGTCTTGAAAGAAAATCCAAAGAACTGGACAGATAAAGAAAATCCTAGAAAATTTGAGCCCAATTGGTTGGGTCCTTACATCGTCATAGTAGCCTATGGATCTGGTGCTTATCAACTTTCCACTCCCAAAGGAGAACCATTTCCTGATCTTATCAACAACATTCATCTTCGCAAGTACTATACCTAATTCTCAAAGTACCCTTTCAAAAATACAAAAAAAAACAAAAAAAAAAAAGTTGCCTTGATGAAAACCTAGCAAATAGGCATCTTGGTGACAATATATATATATAGTAAAGAGAAATAATTCATCCAAAAGTGAAAACCACTTCGGTGGCGCTTTGGATAAGTGCCATGGTGAAAACCTAGCAAACAAGTGCCATGTGTAGTCAATCTATGCTCTTTTGTCTACTTTCACTCTATCTAGTCTTTTGTCTTTCACCCTTCCATCCACCTGCATCACTCATCCATAATAAATATTTAGTCTCCTTCTCATGGCCTGAGAACAACTGGCATTTAGTACCCTTTTCTTTTGCCCGCTACTTCCCCTATCCATCATAAACTGGTCATGTATCGAACTAGCGACAATTTCTTGATCTACTTCTACATGGGAAATCATGCATGGTATCAGCCATTTTAGAACCATAAAAATCATAAAATATCCTAAAAAAACCATAAAAATCATAGAATGTCTTGAAAAAATCATAAAATCTCTTGAAAAAATTTATAAAAAATCATAAAATGTCCTGGAAAAATCATAAAATGTCCTTAAAAAAATCATAAAAAGTCCTTAAAAGATTTAAAAAAAAACAAAATCCAAGAAAATGAAAAACATTTCAAAAGACAAAAAATATCAAAGCATTCCAAAACTCAAAAATAAAATCAAAAACTTCAAAATCCAAAAATCATAAAACATCAAAATCCAAAAAAAAAAACGCAAAATCATCAAAAATCCAAAAAGCAGTCATTTGAATCTAGGTCCCAGTTATTTTTGTACTATTAGGGTCGAACTAAATTGTCTCTAGGCATTTTCTACATAGGCAGGGTTCATCTTAAATGAGCCCCTGAGACATTAGGTCAGTCCTTTTAGGTTTGGTCAAACAATAAAATTATGACGTAGTCTTTATCAAATAAAGAAAAGTCAACTTGTGTCGAACTACGAGGTCTCTACATGTATAATGTAGGCAAGGCCATCAATCGATAAGCCCCCGAGGCTACCAAGGTCAGTCCTTTAGGGTTTTTCAATTCAATTCATCTTCTTTGGTCCACAAGCAATCATCATCACTCTAACCAAATCACAAATCAAAACATGCCAATAGATCCAACAAAATAATCAATTCATCAATCAATCAATCAAATCTTTGGTCTTATATTGGAATGGGGTATCATGTCCCTTGTCTCATTCGGTCTTTTCATTTTTCTTTTATCACGATGTGTCCTTGAGATTAGACGTTGTCAAATCAGTCAACTTGGTCATTTTCCTTAAGTGGGATATGCCTTTCTTGTAGTAAGACACTTATCAAAATGGTAAAACAATCAACTTCCTTGGATGTGTCTCTTGCCTTAAACAAGATGTCTTTCCTGCCATTAGGCATTGTCACATTGGTCAATATTTATCAATCAAACTTGTCACTTTGGTTAATCTTGCCTAAATCAGGATGTGTCCTTCCTGAAGTTAGACTCAATCAAATCAACTAGTCAACTTGTCAACCCTAGTCAACTTGTCAATCCTTGTCAAATATCATCAATCAAACTTTTTCAACCTATCAATCACTTGGTCATTTTGGTCATCTTGGTCAAACTCAACTTAATCAATCAATCTGGTCAACACATTTGGCAAACATTATCTCACTGGCAAACAGTTCGTTGCTTTGGGCTTGTTGTATATTTTGATTAGTTTTTCAAATTCATGTTACTAGCTACCTCAAGGATGTACCATGAAGGAATTATAGGATTGATTTTATTTCATAACTCATCTTTTATTTGATTGGTGTTTGTGGTTTGTCTTGACACACAAACTAGGGCAACTTTGCCCTTAGTATGAGTTAGGACATTCCTTGTCTGTGACTGTCTGTTTTGCAAATGGATGACCTTACACACCTTGGTCTATGACATACCATGGTTTTGTTGTCCTTTGTCATATTTTACTGCTCTCTGATGATAAAGCACTTTGTAAAGCACAAGAAGCTTCCTCACCTTCATTTCCTTCATATCTCTTTCTTTTCATCTATCATTTCTTCCATCATCCATTTTCGTTTCTCATTTCATTTATTTCTTCATCATCTTTGTCTATTTTCCTCTACCATTTTTATCCTTTATCCTCTAGTCCTCTCATTCATTTTGAGAGCACACACGTGTTCTTTACACTCACATGTCCTCTCGAGGGGGCATACCTCTACCTCCTCATCATCTTTCCTCATTCTTTCTTACGCTAGGGCATATCTTTTTCTATGAAACAACGTGACAAGTTGCATTGTCTCAAAGAGGGGAAAAATGTAGATACATTAAAATGTCCTTGTAATCATTCTTATCCATTACATATTTCAGTTGATCATCCACATAATCATATCGCCATATTCATAAAATCATTAAAATATTATAAATATTAATTTCATTAATCATATCATTTAATCATTTATAAGCATCATTCATATTATCTAAACATATTCCATTAAATAATTTAATCATTGATCCACATTTCATTATTAATCATTAATCATAAATCATTAATTTATCCACTTCATTAATCATTAATGAATAATCACTTAAATGTATTTCATAAATACATTTTCGTGAATATTTATCTATTTCATAAACCAAATTACATTAAACAATTTCAAATCCATCAACCATCTATCCAATTAAATCACTGGCATGCATAAATGCATTTTCAATCATTTAAATTCACAAATGCACCTTACATTATATCATAAATCCATCATCTTCCATTTCAATTAATTTTCATTAATTGAAATATGAATTTTCTCATCTTATTCCTTTATCCCACATTCTTCTCGAAATGTGGATTTTTTCCACCATAAAATCTATAAATACATCTCTCTCCTTCACTTTTGAGGACATGAATTTCAAATTTTATCTAATCACATCTGATCCCATAGAGTTTCTTGTGATTTTACATGTAAAATCTAAGAGCAAATGCAAGATACTATGGAAGAGGATAGCAATGGAGATAGATTTCATTTGAATGCATATATTTGGCTTCATGTAGTTTAATTTCATGTTTTTTGCATATGTTCTTCATTTAAGAATTGCTCCATTGAATGTCATATTACAAGGCTGATTTGTGCTTTACAAATTTTAATCACTAGCTTTCAGTTTTTCAAAGTAAACAATTATAATTATTTTGTGCACTTTATTTTTTCAATCATGCAAAATTTAACCACAACAATGGAATTTGTCATTTTGAAGACATTCATACTGTTTTGTAACATTCCATGTTTCAAAACCGTAGGTGTTAACAAGCAAGCAACCCATCATGAGACAACCCTTCACATTTAAACAACGAGATTGAAATAACTAAAACCTAACACTATGTTTTCCCAATTACAATTATTTTGTGCACTTTATTTTTTCAATCATGTGAAATTTTAACACAACAATGGAATGTGTGATTTTGAAGACATTCATACTATTTTGTAACATTCCATGTTGAAAAACCGTGGGTTTTAAGAAGCATGCAACCTAGCATGAGACAACCCTGTACATTTAAACAAGGAGATTCAAATAGCTAAAACCTGACATTGTTCCCAATTACAATTATTTTGTGCAGTTTATTTTTTCAATCATGTGAAAGTTAAACACAACAATGAAATGTGTTATTTTGAAGACATGCATATTGTTTTTGTTGGTGTAATTAAATGTTTTGTACCTTGTCCTAGGTCATAATTACACCTTACTTAAGTTTACTTAGGGACCACATAGGAGTTGTTGGAGATTTTCCACCTTTGGTGGACTTATCTTCTTATTACTTTATCACCTCCACCTTTCACGGACATATCATGTGATTAGGTTTCCACCTTTTGTGGTAGATCCACCTTTTGTGGTGGTTATCACATTATCACCTTTCCACTTTAGGTGGAGTGATAGCTTTTCATTGTTGTCTCATGCCATAAGATTACGACACATCATAATCTCATGCACTCCTATGTTCTCACCTTGGCTATATAACCAAGGGGTCTCTACTACATTTAAAAACATTGAACCATATCATATCATTGAAATTGAATACAATTTATTCTTGTCAAATCATTTTCTCTCTTCTTTGTGCTTTCTATCTGGTCCATAGATCTTGGCATCCATGGTCAATTCTAACATGATATCAAAGCATGTTTGATTCTAACATGGTATCAGAGTGGGCTGGGTGCCATTGGAGAGTCTTTTTTTTGAAGAGAGGTGCTAGATTTGGAGAGGA
The DNA here is from genome assembly GCA_007115665.2 of Sequoiadendron giganteum. NCBI lineage: Eukaryota > Viridiplantae > Streptophyta > Pinopsida > Cupressales > Cupressaceae > Sequoiadendron > Sequoiadendron giganteum. Next base: position 90,380,610 of record CM021103.1, on the reverse strand, counting down.
TCCATTTTTGGTTTTTTTATTGCAGGTTCATATTGGAGGTTTTTGGTGCAAATTTGAGCTCACCATTGCATCCAGGAGGCTTGAGAAAGTCATATTTGACTTTTGGTTCACTCAATTTGATCACCATTTGCATTTTTGGCAAACGAGATATCGATAGAAAGCTATTTTTGAGCACTTCATAGTGGTGTAGGCCATTTTTTCAGATTTGGTCATCTACACAAATTTAAAGTTATTTTCCATCATGGAGGTAGATGTGAACATTCATCAATGCATGCACTATTTCCTTTTTTGTATGCATTAGGTTTGCATTTTCCCTTTGTTTTATGCATTTTTTGCATGTTCTCCTTTTACAATCATGGGGTATTGTAATAAATAAACTTACATAAAGTTCCATTGGGGGGGTTCTTGCATAATAATTTGATTAGAGTTTAGTTGCACTTTGATCTCATCTTTGTATTTTTGACAACTTACATGAATTGTATCTGGATTCTGTTGTTTCTTTTGGCCACATCTTTCTCATAGCTTGGCACATTTTGGTTCGCATCGGTTCACATCTCAGTTTGAGAGCCTATGGTTAATGATCCTAAATCACATCAGATTCACATTGGGTCACATCTCAGTTTAAAGGTCGTTTATTTTATAGTTAATGTTCAGAATCTTCATGGTACTTGCTCCTATGGATCATTTTTAGTCACAGTTTGGCATCGGCATCAAGATACACATAGCTTCCAGATGTTTTCATCATATCATTCGCTCTTATGGGGGGCATAATTTATTCATCTATTGTTGCTTCATAGATTCTAGGGTTGTTCCAGTTTGTGAGTTTTGAGTGTTTCTTGGCATCGGGTCTGTTGTTGCTTTATCATGATTCCACCTTGAGTCAATCAGTGACTCGCATATGGTTTCAGTAGCAAAAAAAAGTATCTTTACTTGCTTGTTGGATTGAGGATTCCAGTGTTACTCCATAGTGTACTTCCAGTGTTTCTCTTGCAACAAGTTATCTCATTGATGGGGGGCTATCTTGTCTCTACTTCTCTCTTATCGGGGGGTCTTTTTCCTCACATGGTGTTTTTATCTTCTCTTGCATCATTGAGAGCATTTCCTTATTGTATTTCATCTCTCTTTTGGGGAGGAGTTTTGTCCCATTGGATTTTCTCCTTTTCTCCATTTGTGAGAGATTTCTTTGCATTTGTACATGGGTACCTAACATGGCCTAGTTGCTAGGACCCATCTTGCATTTTTTGCATTTGTGTACATTCTCCCTAAGTTGCACTTAAGGGGGGTGTTGGTGTAATTAAATGTTTTGTACCTTGTCCTAGGTCATAATTACACCTTAGTTAAGTTTACTTATGGACCACATAGGATTTGTTGGAGATTTTACACCTTTGGTGGACTTATCTTCTTATTACTTTATCACCTCCACCTTTCATGGACATATCATGTGATTAGGTTTCCACCTTTTGTGGTGGTTATCACATTATCACCTTTCCACTTTAGGTGGAGTGATAGCTTTTCATTGTTGTCTCATGTCATAAGATTACAATACTTGTCATAATCTTATGCACTCCTCTGTTCTCACCTTGGCTATATAACCAAGGGGTCTCTACTACATTTAAAAACATTGAATCATATCATATCATTGACATTGAATATAGTTTATTCTTGTCACATCATTTTCTCTCTTCTTTGTGCTTTCTATTTGGTCCATAGATCTTGGCATCCATAGTCAATTCTAACATGATATCAGAACATGTTTGATTCTAACAATTTTCTAACATTCCATGTTGCAAAATCATAGGTGTTAAGAAGTAAACAACCCACCATGAGACAACCCTTCACATTTAAACAAGCAGATTAAAATAACTGAAACCTGACACTATGTTTTTCCAATTACAGTTATTTTATGGACTTTATTTTTTCAATCATGCAAAATTTAAATACAACAATGGAATGTGTGATTTTGAAGAAATTCATACTATTTTGTAACATTCCATGTTGCAAAACCGTAGGTGTTAAGAAGCAAGCAACCCACTGTTAGAACTGTAAAATTTTGAAAAAATATCATTGGTCATTCATGCTCATTAGTTTCCCAAAGAATCCTAAAGTTTTCTTCACATAACATACTCACCAAGTTCCGGGTCAAATTTTATCATATGATCACATAAAATTTATCTAACCTTGAATATTTAATATGTAAAACATATCGGCATAAAATAATACATGTCTCACCAATACTAATGCACATCTGTTTCAATATATCGGCAAGAAATCAGTTGTGTCATGCCGATGAGGACACATGTCGGGAGTACACGAGTTCACAATTTCTATCGGCAGGACAATGGTTATCGGCATGACGGTGTGAGATCATATCAAGCTCATATACATCTCATCGCTCTGAGCACAAAAAGATGTATCGGCCAGACTAAATTCATTGGGGTGAGGTTCCAAAAGATAGCCCGAGGCATTCACCGGTCTTGTCGATAAAGCAGAAGAGGATCTGGTCGACAAGACAATACTACTAGGAAGAGTTCAAAAAATTATTACCGACCTTCCATTGTATACTGACAGGATTGGAAGTGACAACATGTCTGGGAAAAGGAACTATCGTAGGGACAATGTTCATGGTCTCGCAGAGGAAAGAAAGGTATCGGTGAGATAAACCTCAGCGAGGAGAGATAGGAAGGTCATGGCGAGTATTGTTCCATCGGCAAGACAATCAATTTGTCTCTGTGATTTGAATTGACAAAGGGAACATTTCGGTGAGATACATACCTTCGGAATGAAACAAGGGATTGTTTTCCCATTTCATTAAGTCATGGAAATAGGTTTGCTTCTATGGGAGTTGTGGCGATATGCTAAAGACTAAGAAGAAACTGTCGGAGAGACTTAAGGTGTCAGGGAAACTACAAGATGTCCTGACGGGTGTGTGAACATTGGTAAACGTTCGAACGAAAGGATCAGACAAGATTTAAAAATGTCTTTCCAATATGCTACATGATGTGACACCGAGAATTTTGAAAAGCCTGCTTCATTCCTGTCTCAGCCAAGACATTAATGGGGCCATGAAGCATAAATGATTTTGTGAATTAAAATGAATCCAGTTGAGAGAAATTTTGTGGAATTGACAGTAGAGGAAAGCAGAAGAGCGAGCAGAGGATTGGGGCATTCTTTCAACTTGAAATCTTGGGTGAAATATAGTAAGTCCCTCATTCCTTAAATCTTGCAAATTTCAAAGAATGGAAACCTCTAGTTCAAAAAAATCAAAAGGGAGAAAACATGGGGAAAGTGGTCAATCAAAGGGAAAAAGGCAGAAAACCAAAATTCAGTTAGAAGGTACCGAATGGAAATTGAGCCAAGATCTCATAGACCAACTACTTGGTTCTGGACTTAAAGTTATACGCTTTGCACAGCTTAGGGAAAAAGTGGATAAATTAGATGATAAATACAAATTCATAGGAGATGTTTGGACCCCAATTAGAGGCTATGAATTATTCAACTTCCATTACTATTGGAGGAATCATTTTGAGCTAGTATGTAACCCATGGAAGCTTAATCTAGGTAAAAAAATTATTGATGTCGAGCTGGTGAAATTGTTGGCCAGTGATTATAATTTGAAACATAAGGCCATATGTGATCTATTTGGGAACCCATTGATACATTTATTAGAAAATGCAATAAGTGAAGTCTTTAAATTGGAAGGGATGTGCAACGAGAGAATTGTAGGTGAAGAGCTCGAGAATGAATTCAGAAGTATGGACACCATTTATAGGGGTTGGAGATTACCCCTACACAAAATTAGGCATGGTGGAAAACCAATTCCGATGGAAGACAATGAAGAACCACCATTCCATGTAGATCTTTTTGAGCCTTATATGAAGTACACCTATTTTTTGGTAGGACAAGTATTGGGAATGGAAGTCCCAAAGTATATGGCAATTGTGCCCATGGTGATTGCAGCAAATATTTGATATCATAACTCCGGGCCTTTTGATTATGCCTCATATGTGTTTAAGGAACTTGATGCTAGGTTGATGATAGTAAAAAATGGAGCCTCTGTCTTGCACCTCAGGAATTATTCATTATTGATGCACTTGGTGTTATACTTTGGACAAGAAATAGGGTTGTGGCCCTAGGAGTTGAGAATTTCACAATTTGAAAAATAAGGTAAGCCATTGCATATTCAATCATGGACTGTCGTTTGGGACAGAAGGTTTGCTAATGCTAGTTTTGTACATTTTGAGGAAAACTTTGTGAAACCCTTGTATAAATTCTATAATCATCCATGTGACTATTCCTTGTCTGATGAGATAAAAAGGTTTCTCAGCCTAAATATTTTAATGGACCAATCAGACACAATTGGGGGGATTGGTATTGTTTAGAGAACGCCACCATGATTAGGGTTTATGGATTTGAAGATGCCCCATTTATTTTTCCTAGAATAGTTCTAGACCAGATTGCATACTTAGAAATTCTTAGGTAAATGGATTTCTCCAGTGTTATGAATTTAAGTTCTTTTGGAAAGTAGAATTTTATGCCCAGTACACTATATTTTGGAGACTTTACTATGTTAGAAAAGGAAGGGTATAACCTGATTCTTGATAGGTTATTATAGTATATCATGAAAAGAGGGCCATTGAGAAAAAAAATTGATCCATAAGGGTATATTCACTCTACTAAACAAAGGATAAACTTTGGAGGATATCATCATGTGCCCTACTAGTTTGATGATATGATAAAAAAATTGGAAGTAGAAGAGGCGGAGATGATGATTGAGTGACATAATTAGGAGTTTCTATATATAGAGTTGTTGTCCTCTAGTGAAGAAGAATCAGAGGCTAATATGTCACAAGGTCCACCTAGTAAGGTATCAAGGACAAGAATTCAAGATTACACCTATTCTGCTAGAGAATTAAATATCAAGGAAAGTGTTGATACATATTCGAGACATGAGGAATACAAATCTTTCATAGCAGATGATGAGTTTGTTAAAACTTCAGAATTTAAAACATTTTTATGCAAGAAAAAAGGAAAGGAAATAAGAGAACTCATTGACAATGTCACACCAGGAAATGAAGAACAATTGTTGAAAATTTTGAGAGATGATGTGGAGAAAGAGATGACAAGTATGACCCCCAAGAAAGGGAGGGAAATGTTAGAAAATTCCAGTGTCATGATATTCCTAGGATTAGACCTAAATTCTGCACTAGTCTTCAACAGTTTCCTGAAGGACAATAACACTACACACAAGCTCAGCTTAGAAAAGGTGACAGAAGTTTACACAGGATCAAAATACAACCCAGATGAGGAGACATTAATGATTTGGGCCCTGTATCCACCTCACAAGAAGTTAGTTGTCATTGATACTGAGAAAGAATTTGGGCATGTCATGACTTTAAAGGCTGGGGAGGTTGATCCAGTTGCAACAACAGAATTGGGATTAATGTAGCGAAATTGAATAAAACCCAAATACAGTTATTGATCAAAGAAAAGGAGATGTACAAAAAAAATACTGAAAGAATGCTAAGAGAAAATGAGCATCTAAAAGACTTAGTAGGTGTTACAATAGGGAAAACAAAGCTGCTCACCCAAGGTAAAAGTTCACAGACAAAGGACCATTGGGAGGGATTGAGTGCATATTCTCAAGGGAAATATGACACACTTATAGCAGTAATCAAAAGGAGGCAGGCTAGTTTAGGCATTTGGTTGAAAAAACTTTGGGGATAACATTCACTAAACTTTGATGCATTAAAAGAACACAAAAGACTGGAAGGTAGAATTCAAGAAAAGCTTGAGGAAATAAAACAATAGGGTATTGATAATGCGGAAATTGAGGGTGCTAATCATTTTATGGATAAGCACAGAGAATTCCTTGAAGAGTTACAGGGGGGTGCGCAAGGGTTGATATAAGCCACCAAAAGTGGATTGGCTGCATTCCTTGATGATGGAGGAAAATTGAAAGAAATGGCTGCGTGGAAAAATGAAAGTGAATTGATACTGCAGGAGGTTATAAATAGAGCTACTGCCAAAGATGCAACCCTGGATGAAGCTTGTGAACAGAACGAGAAGATGGTTAATATGGAGATCATGATCCATGATGCATTAGGAGATGTGGATATGCATGAGTGCCGAGAATACATGGATCGCATGTCGAGATTCCACTTATGGCTTAATAGAGCCTAAAATTTTTTAATCTTATTGTTGTTTCATACTCAAGATATTTCTGAAAGCACGTGTCCTTTCAGCAGTTGATGTATAAGTATTTATTTTTTGTAGCGATAGAAAGGGATAGAATTAGAAGAATTAGAATAGTATAGATTGTGGCAAGCATAATATTTTCAGAATGTTTGCATTCAAGAAGAATATGTTGCATATGTAAGATTTGAGGAAGATAATGAAAGACTGTTGATTTGGTGGCTTCATTCTGGTATCAATTGTTTGTTGGATTTCTACAATTATTTGATTGTCTCCAATCTGATGTTTCTCGATTATTTAAATTGAAATATCAAGTATATGTTCATATTGGGTTCTTTAAAGAAGAATTAAATTCCTTTCAGTCAATTATAGTAATCTGGGAATGTTATTCGGATCATTAAGAAGAATCAAATAGTTAGGATTAATATTCTACCTCAAGTAGGGTATATCAATCACATTCTTGCATGTTTATACCAGTTACAAACTCATATGTGTATGCTAAACAATTAAAGAACTTGATAGATAGGAACCACTCATCTCAGACTTTCATTTGAATCCGTTTTACCCAACAAGGCACTAGTCTTCCATATTTCATTATTTAATATTATTTGTTTCATTTAACATCTATTAACTGAACATATCAGGCTTCACCTTGATATTTCATATACAATTTATACCAAATTTAGATCATATTTCTCCACTATCAAATTGCCATTGTGGATAGTTTAGTCAAGTAGGAAGCATGGTTCAAAATCTGTAGCATTCATATAGGTACACCCGCCTAGGTTTAGCAAAGCCTTAAGAGTAGAAGGTTCAATTATATTGGTTGGCCTTGTTGGTTGGCCAATAGCGTTGTGAGAGCTTGGCAATCTCTCGTGGTTCAAACCTGCGTTTTTGAGACCTAACACCCACCATGAGATAACCCTTTACATTTAAACAAGGAGATTCAAATAACTTAAACCGGACACTGTGCTTTCCCAATTACAATTATTTTGTAAACTTTATTTTTCCAATCATTAGAAATTTAAACACAACAATGGAATGCTTGATTTTTAAGACATTCATATTGTTTTGTAACATTCCATTCTACAAAACTGTGGGTGTTAAGAAGCAAGCAACCCACCATGAGACAACCCTTTACATTTAAACAAGAAGATTCAAATAATCAAAACCCAATACTATGTTTTTTGAATTACAATTATTTTGTGCACTTTTTTTCAATCATGTGAAATTTAAACACAACAATGGAATGTGTGATTTTAAAGAAATTCATACTATTTTGTAACATTCCATGTTGCAATTCCCTATGTGTTAATAATAAATCAACCCAACATGAGACAACCCTTCACATTTAAACAAGGAGATTCAAATAACTAAAACCCAACACTATGTTTTCCGAACTACGATTATTTTGTGCACTTTTTTTTCAATCATGCAAAATTTAAACACAAAAATGGAATGTGTGATTTTGAAGACATTCATATTGTTTTGTAACATTCCATGTTGCAATTCCCTATGTGTTAAGAAGAAAACAACCCACCATGATAGAACCCTTTACTTTTAAATAAGGAGATTCAAATAATTGAAAACACTGTGTTTTCCGAATTACATTTATTTTGTGCACTTTTTTTTCAATTATGTCAACTTTAAACACAACAATGGAATGTGTTATTTTAAAGACATTCATACTATTTGTAACATTCCATGTTGCAAAACCATGGGTGTTAAGAAACAAGCAACACACCATGAGACAACCCTTTACATTTAAACAAGGAGATTCAAATAATTGAAACCCAACATTGTGTTTTCCAAATTACAATTATTTTATGCACTTTTTATTTCACTCATGCAAAATTTAAACACAACAATGGAATGTGTGATTTTCTATACATTCATACATTTAAATAAGGAGATTCAAATCACTGAAATCCCACACATTGTGTTTCCCAAATTACAAATTTTAAGGTGTTGTAAAACCCTCTACCTGCAACTGAATTGGTTAGCACCCCTCACCTTGATTTGGTCTATTTTCTCCTCCAAATCCTCCACCTGCACTCCAAAATTCAACTTACAACGTAAAAACTACCAAATAGCACCTAGATTTTGTCGGCTTTCTCCTCCAACTCCTCCACGTGCACTCAAACCTTCATCTTTCAATGAGCAGACTGGAAACAAAAAGTCCCACGTCATTCCCCTTCCAGATTTCCAGCACCAAAAAAAAGTGGATGAAAGCGAAACTTCACGATAGGGCTAATGCATCCACCTTTTTCAGCCAGAAGGAGGCAGAAAACCCACCTAACGACACTGTTAACTCCTACCTACCATTTCTTGGACATTTGTTCTCATTTGTTGATTTTGTCACATTCAACCCCCATCTGGCGGGCCCCGCACTATGATGTCTCGTCATGTTATTGTTGGACTCAAGGGAACACTGAGAGGGGGGGTGAATCAGTGTTCAACAATTTGTATACTTCATGCATTTAGAACATAAAGCTATTTCATTATCGCATTTAAAGAAAAGATGTATGCATTGAAAGTAAATGTCCATAACAACATGACACATATTTTTGCATGGAAACCCTGTTAGGGGAAAAACCACAGTGGAGATTAATCCATAATTTGAGTACTCAAAGTATAATATTCATAAAAGGAATGCACTTGCATTCAGGCACACTGCCTAGAGCTCACTGCTCAATAGAGAAAGGCTTATTGCCTACAAAATTCAAATTAATACCATTTGAGGAGGTGAACTAAGATAATAGCATCTGATAATGCCAGGTAATAGTTTCGATGAGGCTCATAAACTTGATTTTGGATCTACTATCCAATTCTGCTCTTCACTCTATCCTGCTTTGCTATGTTCTAGCCTTCACATCACTTCACACTACTGTAATACACAATTTCGCACTTCTTACATACACACATATTTTTTTTCGCATCACACCACATAATTTCCTTCTTCAATGATGTTGATGGTGTTTTTTATGCACTTTACAACACAGGTAATGCACAGGTGCGTTACCTCTCTTGAAAGACAATCTTCCACAATCAAATTGCAGAACACTATCCCAAGGTCTCTTGGATGTCAGGTCTTGACAGTGCTTGGAATATTTTAGTTGTTTATGTGATTTGCTGGAATCGCAAGGTGGACTTACGGATTAAAGCTATAGGGAAATTGCGTCAACCAACAGAGTCCTATAGATCTGGAATTACATGCTTTGCTGCAGGGTCAAGCAGCAGTCTTGGACTCTAGTATTTCATCTAGTTTGGATTTTACAATGCACAACAAACCTTGATACGAACAGTTTCTAAAAAAAAGGAAAAGGGGAAAGGGGCGAAGAAGAAAGATGTTTCCTAAACCTGCAACTACTGATGAACAGTGATCATGGAGATTCTTGCCGTGGACAGTTTCCTTAAACGGGATTTCACTTAACCAGAATTCTCACAATATCATGAAATTTGTGCTATCTTCTAGGGACTGCAAATATTCATTGTTCATTCACTATGGAAGCATGGATGAAGATGAAATTCAATGAGCAGCAATGGAATAGGAGTCCAGACTAACTTTACACAGTCATCTACCCTCAGCAGATGACCAAAAGTATGGACAAGGAAAGCATACACACAGCAATTATTTCCAAGATCATAAATATCATATCAAATCTATCTAACTCAAAGCAAAGATGCTAGAACAGTAGAGTAACTTAAAACAATCTGTAACTAAAAGGGAGAAGAATCATGAAACTTATTGAGAAACTCAGAAAATACACCAAAATTGACTGTATTTGCTATTTATAATTTCTGCAACAAGTCTTTACAACAACTCAACTCTCTAAAATGAGAGGAGGAGAGCTCTATTTATAGATTCAAATAACAAAATGTATGGCCAAGATTTGATTCTATTATGTGGCCAAGATTCATCTTACATCAGGGTCTCACCTACCCCCCAAATATTACAATTAAGAGCTCATTTTGTCTCTTCCCAATCTCGTCATCTAGTGACAACACTGTAGCAGATTTATCTTTCAGTTGTTTACGCTTGGTGTAGCTACTCTTTAAGGTACTGTTCTTCGATGACCGGATTGCCTTCCTGCTTCCTTAGTGCTGCATACTCCATGAAGCTCAGGATCAAGGTTTGGAGCTTTTCTACCTCCATGATATCAGACTTTAAGATCTGATAACTCCATTCTTGAGAGTTGTTGTTGAGCTTCTCCCAGTCTGCTTCATATTTGGTGCTATTTTCCTTGCAGACCTCTGATTGTGTGAATGCTCGAGCAGCAAAACTCATGAATTCAGTGGTGACCTCAACAGACATCCCATCCTCCATGGTCTTCAAAAAGTGGGGTTTGAGGTTCTCAGGATTGATCTCGGCGGCAGGAACCTCATACCCTGTCATCAATTTAAGGTATTGGGTGCACTCCTCCCTGGATTCCCTCGCCCATTCAATATCTGGAGCAATTCGCTCCAAGACCTGCTCCAGCCTCCTTTTTCTATGGTTGTAGTCCCTCTTCCAAGTATCCACCAGCCAGTGGTCGTCATCCTTGAGGGCGAGATCCTTCTCCCATACATCTCTTGGCAATGCGAGGATAGCCTCAATTTTCGGGTAGGCTGTGTCGTACTTCCCTGGGAACTTTTCACAGATTCTTCTTGTGTCCTCAAGAGTTTTTTGGACCTCTAGAAACCGATTTGCTGATCGAACAGCTATGTTGATACCTGTGTTCCCTATATCCAGAACTTGACGGAACCAGTTTTTTGTGGTTTTATCCAGGTTTCGTCTCCTCTCAAGTTTCTTAATTTGTTCATGGGAAAGCAGCTGAGGTGGGGCTGACGAGGTTGTAGGTTGCTCATCCGGAGACGACCACTGCTGGATGTAAGTTGTTAGATCCGCAACCTACTCTTTTAACTCATCTTTTGAGCTTTTGTCTTGCCGGATGAGGTGTATGACCGTGGCAACCGACTCTTGGAGGTGCTCGACCTTTTGATCCCTCGTGGCCACTCCCAGATCAATGGTGGAGATGTTGTAGGTTGTGCCTTGTTCCCCAACCACCGGCATTGCTAATTGTACTGCTCTTGATCCCGAGGCGTCCATAGTTATCTTTGACCTGACCTTTGGCTTCTTCTCCTTTCGGGTGCTAATATGCGCCCTAGCCATGATGGCTTCCAGCCTCGCCTTGGGATCCTTTGAAGTGGGAGTCTTTGGCTTTAGTTGTCTTTGCAGCCAATCGAGCGTTTGGGAGTCCTTTCCTGATCCCTCATCTACCATTCCACTGTCCTTCTTTTCTAACCCAATAGTTCGGACGATGATAGCCCTTTTACTGGTTTCTATATCTTCCTTCTCTTCAGTGAGAACCTGCTTGGACGTCTCATATTTAGCCGAGGACTTGGCGTGTGACTGTCCTTCTGGAGAATCCTCCTTTCTTGCATCCTCTTCCTCGCTTGAGATATTTAGATATTTCTCAAGACTTTTTATTTGTTGGTCCTCGGGGAAGAGGGTTTCTTTATCGTGCTCTGGAGTCTGGCCACGTTCCTCAACTGGAGACCTATCTTTTTCTGCCTCTGTAGCAACAGTTTCCTCCTCCTATGCGAGCCGATCCTCGGCTTCCTTGTCCTCGATTTCTTTGAGCTGCCGTCCCCATTCTTCATTGAGCTCGGAATCATTTGATTCCCGGATTAGCTCAGCATTACGGTCTCTGTTGTCCTCACTGTCACCGCTTGAAGCCTCATAAGCTACCGTGTCAAACTACTGACGCTCAAATGGGGGATTCTCAGGACCCTGAAACTCTACGGGCTCTGGCACCTTTTCAGCTTCTAGCTGTTGTCGTTCCCGCTCGTCCGATATTTGCATCGTTGTTTTCATTCTTGGTGACTCGGTAGAGGGGGATGCTACTAGGGTGGAGGTCATAGCTTGAGCTATTGCAGCCTGGACCATTGGATTGGCTAGCATCCCTGAAAGCTCTGATGGAACATTCTGCATGTATTTTTCCAAGGACTCTGGAAGGCTTGAGGTTGGCGTTGTGGCAGTGGGAACGGAAGGAAAGGAAGGAGACATGGAAGGAGAGGTCAAGGGTGAGGTGGCAGCAGATGGTGAGTCTATATGAATAACCTGCATCCCTTGAGAAGTAGGAGGGAGGTGAACAGAGATATCCACCATAGGTGGGGAGGATGTTGAAGTTGGGATCGAGGTAAGTGGAGTGGCGGGTGTGATGACGATAGGTGGAGATCCAAATGAGATGGATCTTTTGCTGGCAATCCCAAAGGGTGAATCCTTGGACATCATAATCATCGCCATGCCTCCCGCTATTTTCCTTTTCTTCTTCGAAGGTTCCAACTCAGATGACTTGCGGACATAAGTCTTTGGCTTTGGGAGTTGTTGGCCAATGCCCTTCCTTTTCTTGGACTTTGGAGAGGGTGGGGCTTGCGATGTCTCCCCAGCTACAGCAGTGGCTTCTCCACCTTCAGAACCGCTTGGTTCACTAACGTGTTCGCTGGCAAGGTCGGTGTACGTTAGTACGACCCCTTGTTGTTTTAGTTGGGCAACCTTGTTGTTTATCCATCCCCTTGTCTTGGCCTCGACGGACCTAGTGAGTACACTGACATCACTGAGTTCTGGGGTATCCCAGTTGATTGTAGGCAGCGGCAGGTTGGACACTGTATCGTAGATCAGGTCTAGAATTGTCTCCTCATCCTCCTCTACCTGATCAAGAACCGGGCATAAGTTTACCCTTCGCACATGGACTACGGTCATACGCATATATAAGATCGTCCTTGCAATTAGCCCAGAAGTCCTCGATGTTGTGGAGGTGGGCATACCCGCATCCCAACGCCTTGTGGACATGGCCATAAGGATCCATCTGTGGCCTTGCTGTGTATTGCTCGAAGTTGTACTCGGCCAGCTCCTTTTTGGAGTATCCTGCACACTGGGATGTATGAACCTTATACATTCCCTGACCTAGATTCATTGGATAGACAAGGCCTGCCAGATGTTTCTTGCCTAAGAGGTTGTGGATGGATTGCAATTGCTGAGTCAGCTCCAAGAGGATAATTCGGTCATTTGGATACCGAGGCAACTTATTTGGCTTATCCGAAAAGCCCTCTGCACGGATGTAGGTGAATCTGGGGAACTGGATGTACCAGAAGGCATACTGCCTAAGGAGGGCTCTGGCACTGTGGTACATCCTCCTATGGAAATCCTTGCCTATCAACCTGATTATGTGGGCAATGAATGCATCATTCACCCTGCAGTAGCTGCTTTTGAAGTTCTTGAATTACAGCTGGGGGTACCTGTCATAAGGCTTTAGCTCCGGCCCTGATGGATCACTGGGAATCTATGTCAATCCCTGGTAGTGCCTCTGATTGGCAAGAGAGTACATCAAATAAGACGTCATGAAGAATTGATTAGTCTTCTTTACTGTGGTGAACTGCTCATGGAAATAGTCACTGATTATCTCTCCCCAGTAGAAGACGGTTCCTTTCCCTCGGAGAATCTGTTCTATGAAGTAGAACATCCATTCCTGGAAGAACATTGCACCAGGCAGGCCCATGAATCTACTGAGCAAAGTCACCAGATCATGGTAGTCCTCGTGGAAATCACTACGGAAAAGCTCATGGGGAACTTTCCCGATGCTACCCCGTTTATCCTTTAGCCAACGCTGATTAATGAGTCTTTTGTAGTCCAACGGGTCGTGTTCCCATATACTGATACAATCTTCCTTGGTAGGGACCTCCATGCTCTCGAAGGTGGGAATGTGGAAGGTCTTGGTAATGCCTAACAGAGACATCTGCGAGGAGATTTCCCTCGTGGTCCACGATAGTTCTAGTGTCGGGCTGATACGCCTCGACACACACCACTACCAGCTCTAGGGCCACTAAGGCTGGTGGGAAACCTGCTGCCTTGGCGAGTCCACTGCTTTTGATAGCTCTTGCATTTATCATTTTGGGGTTCATCCTAACCCTCTAAATGAACTCATCAACATCGACTTGTCCCATGTTGGTATCTGAAACATCCCTCCAAAGGGAGGTAATCCAGGATTGGATGGGGACTCCCTAGAATTTGTACTTCATTAGATCCCGATCTTCTTTACCCCTTGGTGGCTTTGCGGTTCCTTTTCCTTTCCTGGAAGCACTGGAAGTTTCTGGGCTAGATTCCATGAATTCTGCACAAAGGGCAAGAGTCAATAGTGAAGAACCTGTCATAAGAACTATTGACGAATCCCTGCACATCAAGATTAGTCCGACAATCATAGTAGATATTTAATAAGCACTTGAATTTAAATACTTTATAACCCTAGAAGTTTGTACAATCAATCCGGGGTTCTCAGGCCAGAAATCCCCTGGCAGAATGTTGTTTGGAGAGGCAAAATGAGAATGGAATTTCCATATGCACTTCCTGGGGTTGGATTTCAAGTTTGACGGTTGGAAATAGAAGACAACGGAATTTTAGCAAGTGGGTCGAAGTCCATTTCGAATTTGGAGGTCATTTGACCCCCCATTTGAAGGTTCGGGTATCAGTGGCAGGCAGGCCATCTGAAAACGGCGCAGAAGAAACGAAAATCCGGGAAATGGAATCCGGGTCTCGGAATTCCGTTACCGAGAAACGGTCATCGTTTGGCCGTGAGGAACGGCAGGACGCAAGAGGAAATCCGAGAAGGGAAATCCGGAGGCGGATTTTCGGAGAAGGAAATCCGAAGAGGGAAATCCGAACAAAGGAACCCGAAACGGAATCCGGAAAAAAAGTGGAAGAAAATGGAAGTTTGAGTTTGGAAGAAAATTCCACGGCCGGGAAACAGGATCCGGGAAGCCGCCAGCTGGATACCATGCAAAAGGCAAAAAACGGATGGATTCTCGAAAAGAGAAGTCCGAAAGGGGAATTTCGGAACGGGATCCCGGAGAAGGAAATCCAGAGGATGATGGGGTCAAACGCCAGACGGGAACATAGGTTCCGGGATCTGAGGGCCGGGAAGATGTTCGGGCGACGCCGTGGAGAACGGCGGAAAGAAGACGGAATTTCAGAGATAGAAATCCGAGAACGGAACTCCGACAGGGGAAGGCCATGGGGAAACATCGTTCGGAATGCCAGGTGATGGAGGTCGTTTAAAACGGCAAAGAGGAAACGGATTCCCGAAAACGGGATCCCGGACAAGGAATCCCGAAAAGAGAATTCCAAAGGAAAAGATGGAATTTGCGAGCGAACTTATGAAATTTTGATAAAGGTTCCGAGGAAAGGCACCCGAAAAGCCGCTCGATCGGGGCCGTTAAAACGGCGAAAAGGAAACAGAGTTTCGGAGAAGGAAATCCGGACGAGGAATCCCGACAAAGGAATTCCGGAGAGAAAATTAGTAGGAGAAGAAAGGGCGGCCGCGGGAAGACCCGGGCCCAGAAGATGCCGGCGCCATTCCGAAGAACGGCCGCGACACAGAAAAGTTCTGGATTGATCCGGAGGTCGATAGAAAGCGGATTTGTGATTTCAAAGAGATGGGTTTTGTGCGCAGTGAGGATATCTACTAGGTTCGGACTTAGTTTTTTATTTATCCTTAACAAAATCTCAAAAAAATGTGAAAAGAACTTAGGGCGCGGGACGGAAAACCTACCTCAAAAACCTGAAGAACAGGCTGGTCAGATGCGCGGACGTCGTCGAAAAAAATAGTTTGAAAATCGTCAGAAAGGAAGCTAAATCGCCGAGAGCTCTAGAATGCATTTCTATTAGTCGAAAATTTGATAATGACAGCCGAAAAAAATGCTTTTATAGCAGAAAACGCCATTAGTACAGCAATAAATGCTTTGTACGGTTGCAGGTGGGTTGGTCAACTCCGAAAAAAGAAAGGCGGTGGGACATCCGGAATCGGATGTCCGGAAAGCCGTTCCCGGGAAGACATTGCCTGGACGCCATGAAGAACGGCGAAACTTGAAAGGAAACCCAGAAGGGGAAACCCGACGAAGGAAACCCGAAAGGGGAAATCCGGACAAGGAAACCCGATAACGGAAATCCGGACAAGGAAACCCGAAAACGGAAATCCGGACAAGGAAACCCGAAAATCAGAAGATGTCAAAAAAAACTTTTGATGCGAAGTTTCCGGTCAAGGCAAGATTTTTAAAATATAACATTGGGAAACGTGCCACCTTTATTGAAGGGAAAAATAAAGAGGGTCCCCATTCCGAACGGGGCGTGTGTGCAAAAAGGGGCACAACAAATGACAAAGACCAAACTCATATATATATCCATGATCAAGGATTTACTCATCCAATAGTTGACTTCTTAAGGTATTAGGATATTGTAACTTGTCGGCCAAATCCACCAAAAAATCTTTGTGTGCATTCTTCAAAGTCGATTAAGTCAAATATAGGACCCAAATAAAAACTATTCAAGCATGACAGCTTCTAATTGATTTATCTCATACATCCACAGATTCCACTTTTGGCGGGTCGGCCTTATGGCATAAATACTTGACAAATTATTTCACCAAAACTTCTAGATCTCATACCAAAGAGTGCGCACCAAAATAGTTATTTACCAAGGTACCACAAACATCAAAAAACCTTCCATGGAGATCCACAACTCGAGATACCTATCTGGTAAGGTGACTAGATCACCTTTTAAGCCTTAAACCAAATCTTCTAAGCTTTATCATATTTTGTCAGTAGGATTCAAACTAGTGTTGCATATTTAGATGGGAGACTTGAGTTACCAGACCTAGGTTTCCATCAATGACAACACCTACAAGTCAAACTCGTTAGCCATATACCAACAATCTCCCCCTTTGGCATTGATGTCAACACTTTAGTGAAAATATAAACTTTACTGCACTTTCTCCCTCTTAGATATATTTTCATTGCACTCTCTCCCCCTTCGACATCAATGACAAATTTGGGATCCCATATGCCAAAACATGTGATCAAAAACTTCAAAAAATTTACTACATATATGTCGACAATTTTCTTCCTTTAGACAAAATTTTCAAAAACTTGAACACCATTATACCTGCTATCCTTAAAAGATTATCTTATGATTTTTCTTCACTTTCAGAAGAAACTTCTCCCAACCATCAATTGAAATTCCAATGTTGATAATCAAGCTATTGTTTTTGGATGTTTTGTTGATAATATTGATGAGAGATTTAGGGATAGCGATTGCCTCTTCCAATTTTTCACCATTTTGGAGAGTTTCCACCAGCCACTCTAGCCTGCATTCAACTAGGTCTTTTACCTTCCAAAAGGTGTCTACAATAACATTCTTGGATATTTGGATTTTTGTTTGTGCTGATTGTAATTCCTGGATTCTCCTTCTGGTAATGCCATCTGGATCCTGAGACATATTGAAGTTTTTCCCAATGTCGTTCAAATTTGTCTTAATCGGATCCAACTTCTCTTTGTAATTATTGACTGTGTGGGGCCAACAGACACAATAGTTGTAGATATTTTTTGTTGAGTCAATACACTTCCTTAATTTATTCATCTTCTTCTTAAGCTTGACAAGGGATAGTCTGAATTGTTCCTTCAGGTGAGAGATAATTTCACCTTCTTCTTTGTCTTTGACTTTGATTCCAGTGATTCTTGGCTACATTCAATCATTTCTTCAGATAGAATGTCCTTCAAAATTTCCAATGTTATCTTGTAGTGCTCAATATCGGCATTCAAAACTTCCAAAATTAAGTCCCGATCATAAGATGGTTCGGCTGACCATAACCTTGTAATTTTCTGCATACCACCTATGCTTTGGATAAGTTGCTAAAGTTTTTCTATTGACAGATCTTCCTCTTCTTCACTTCCTTTTTCAATACTGAAATCATTTTCTAGTTGATTCTTAGGCTCTTCGTCAGATTCTTCATCTGGAATGTCCACAATTTCCTTTTCTTTCCCTTTTCCTTCCATCTTGGAAACTTTTCTTTCCAAAGGGTTATATGCAATAATCCCCTATCTTCTTTTCTGCCCTCTGATAGTGCTACCGGAAGGGGAGCCAACTTCCATTATCCTTACCAAAGAGGAAACGATTGATCCACATTTCGCAATCACATTTTTACAAAAAAAATCAAATTTCAAATCCCAATTAGATAGACTCTTAGAATAAGAGTAGATTTGAGTGCATACCTGATTATCTAATGTTCGTGCTACATTGTCAGTTTTTGGCATCAAATTCAGATAATACATAACCAGACATATAATTAGAGTACCAAACCTGAATGGATAACCTGTCTCCTTCGACAATTGAACATTTTCCAACATCTGATCTTTCTGCAATCCACATAGGTCAAAGTCTTGACCTTCAACTATCATATTATGAGCAATATATACAACACCGGTTGATGTGGCTCCTTCTCAATTTCAGTAGAAGATCTTATAGGTTATACCATATGTAATGTACTTTGTAATGAGATTACTGATTGTTGCAATCATCAAATCTCTTTGATCTTTGATTACACCAGTTAGGCTTTTGACTTCCTTGTTCTGGATAGATTTCTTTCTAGGAACTTCACCAACTTTGCAAAATATAGTTAATCTCCTAATTACCTCCTTCAAAATTGAGTAGGGTTTGTCAAAGGTTAGAATATCATCATGCAATTTGCTCAATAGAAATTTTATGAAATCTGCATTCTCAAAGTACAGAAACTCATTCCACAAATCCAAATTTCCATGCTTGGCTTCGCTCAATTGCTTCAATTCATCAGGAAGCAATAAATTTCTCATAGATTTGATCTTTGCACTATTTTATTCATCCAATGTAATTGAATTTTTAATTTTCTCCATTCTCTTTTTCACGTTTAGGGTTCGTGACTACTCACCAAATTATATGAAGATGATTTGAACTACCTGATGACTTTCAAGATTTGATGATGAATTCAATTTTGCTGCTTTGAAATCCACTTGATGAGTGCTCTTTGACTTCTCTTCGATGAGGCAAAATGACAAATGATGGTTCGTACTTTCCTTTTATATTTTACACATGCGCAATAATTGCATTTGTCCTAAGCTTACCGAATGCTCTATTTTCTCTGACTATTACAGAAAAAAAAATTGCAGACCAACAAATTTGTGGAATTTCCTTTGCTAAGTTTATCCAAAACTTATATACACTGAGAGTATATCATCTTGACCATTTTCTACATTCTGATACCATCTGTAGACAGGGGAGGAATGATTTTCTTGTAAAGCTCCCCCTATTCCTATGGCCTCAAATTAATTACCGGAAGCAGGTTCCGATGCAAAGCCATTTCCATCAACAAAATAACTTTTCTTTACCCATGTCTTCTTCATCTGATCTCCGATATCATCCATAGTTATTTTTTCTTTTCCTTTATCATTTTTCTTTGTATTTTTGTTTATGTTTACCGGACCTCTTATGTTTGTGTTCTTATTCCAACAGAATCTAGCAACATGACCATACTTGTTGCAGTCGTAGCACATGATGTTCCTTTGTCCATTCCATTGACTTATCCTCATCCTACACTAATTAGAAATATGTCCAAACTTCCCACATGCATAACATTCAACATCTCTACTTGTCATATTTCTGCATTCCATTGATTTATGACCATGTTTTTTGCATTTGTAACACTGACCGGAGAATGATGAATCTTTTGACCTTAAATTACTTCTACACTGAGCAACCATATGAATGAATTTATTACAGCCAAAACAATACCCATTAAATATTTGAGCATTAGGTTGTCTTACTGGATGTCTTTCATTTTTATTCTGTTTAAAATTATTTTTTCCTACTCTAGAACTTTCTCCCTTTTCATATCCAAGACCTATCTTATCATTCCCATCCTTTTGTGCTCGAGTCAGTTCATCAAGTTTTACTGAGCTGAGTTTGAACTTTTCTTTGAATTAATTTGCAATGACCAGATCATTCCTGAGAGTAGCAATCTGCTTACCAAATTCTTGTTCATTGTTTCTGGTTCTTTTAAGTTCACTTTCCAACTGAGTGAATTCCAATTTTATTCTACTACATTCATCGAATTTCTCTTTTAGAGTATGAGCAAGATTCTCCTTGTTCTTCTTTCTTTCTTCAAGCTCTCTAGTCATCTTCATTGTCATAGATTCCATCTCATGCTTTAGGTTTGCATTGTCTCTAGCGAGCTTTTCACATTCTCTAGTTATCTCCTTCAGGGCTTGGTTCAAGTGAACATCATCCATATTTTCACTTTATTTTTGCTTAATCTGGTCATAGAGATCTTTCCTTTTCACCCTAGATTTCACTATCTAGTCCTTCAATGATTTGATGAATTCCTCAGCATCTCTAAGATTTTCTTTCAATTCCTGAATTTTTGCTTTAGACTGATCAAGGTCATCAAGAGCTACCATAAGCTATTGTTGAAGACTACCAGATTCCATTACATTTCAAGATCCACCTCGAGCTGCAAAACTTATTTAGAGGAACTAGCTCTAATACCAATTGTTGGACTCAAGGGAACACTAAGAGGGGGGGTGAATCAGTGTTCAACAATTTGTATACTTCATCCATTCAGAACATAAAGCTATTGCATTATTGCATTTAAAGAAAATATGTATGCATTGAAAGAAAATTTCCGTAACAACATGACACACAAATTTTTGCATGGAAACCCTATTAGGGGAAAAACCACGATGGAGATTAATCCACAATTTGAGTACTCAAAGTATAATATTCATAAAAAGAATGCACTTGCATTCAAGCACACTGCCTAGAGCTCACTGCTCAAAAGAGAAAGGCTTACTGCCTACAAAATTTAGATTAATACCATCTGAGGAGGTGAACTAAGATAATAGCATCTGATAATACTAGGTAATAGTTTCAGTGAGGCTCATAAACTTGATTCTGGATTTGCTATCCAATTCTACTCTTCGCTCTATTTTTCTCTGCTATGTTTTGACCTTCACATCAATCGACAATAGTGTACTGCACAATTTCACACTTATTACATACACACATACTTATGTTTGCATCACACCACACACTTTCCTTATTCAATGACAAATACCAAACTCATATATATATTTGTGATCAAGGATTTACTCATCCAATAGTCGACTTCATAAGGTATTAGGATATTGTAACTTGTCAGCCAAATCCACCACAAATCTTTGTGTGCATCCTCCAAAGTCGATTAAGACAAAGAGACGACCCAAATAAAACTTATTCAATCATGACAACTTCTAATCAATTTATCTCATACATCCACGAATTCTACTTTTGTCGGGTCAGCCTTATGGCATAGATACTTGAAAAATTATTTTTCCAAGCCTTCTAGATCTCATACCAGAGAGTGCACACTAAAATAGTTCTTTACAAAGGTATGACAAACATCAAAAAACCTTCCATGGAGATCCACAACTCGAGATACCTATCTGGTAAGGTGACTAGATCACCTTTTAAGCCTTAAACCAGATCTTTTGAGCTTTACACTGTTTTGTCGATAGGAGTCAAAATAATGTTGCATATTTAGACACAAGACTTGAGTTACCAGACCTAGGTTGCCATCAATGACAACACCTACAAGTCAAAATCCTTAGCCATATGCCAACAGTTATGTATGTTACCATGTATGTCGTTGTGTATTTTTTCATGCATTTTTGTATGTACATAGGTCACTTTTGTCTATGAGTTAGCCAGCTCTGTATGTATGTATGTATGTATGCATGTGTGTATGTATGTATATGTATGCATATATGTATATATGTATATATGTATCATAGAGATTATGGTATATTCAACTAACACTTAGCCATTTTTTGTCTTGTTCGCTCTACTTGATTGGTGTGCAAATTCAATACATGTTTGGCTTAGCCTATTCTTCCTTCTAATCCTTGTTGATGGTGAGTTGCAATTGAAAGGTATACACTTTATTTACTATTCTTTGTGTATTAAGCTAAACATTGCTACATGTCTTTGATTGATCCCTCCTTTCATTTGTTCTTGCAGGAAGTCAGGATATAGGTGAGTGCAACAAGACACATGGTTGACCAAAATCCCTACTATGTAGGTGAGGTTTTAACCTCACTAAGGTTGTACCATTGTCTACTGTCAAATATCTATTTTTTTCCATACTATTTAATTGATTTGTAATGGGTGTGTTGTCTTCTGTAAGTTGAAGGTTATGTTTTGTGTCGATGATTTTGAATAGATTTTTTGATTTTCCATAGTTTGAAGGTTCTCTTGATTTCTTGGTGCATCCACAATGTTCTCAATGAAGTGTATGGTGTCTAGGGTTTTTATGAACACTTCCAGATTTTTTGTCCTCAAACACAATCACTTTTTTCAAGGAAAAATACGGTCCTATATAAGCATCACTGTGAATTTAATGGGTTTAATTTCTTATTTTTCTTTTATCTCTTGGTTAGCCAAAATTTGTCCTCATTCAATTTTCAGCTCACATAGTTATATACAAATTTACCTATCTACCTATATATCTATTTTTCAATCTATCTATCTATCAATCTACATATTTGTATTTGTATCTATTCCTATCCATCTAACTACATACCAATCTATCTATCAATGTATGTATCTATATATCTATTTATATGTATATATGTATATGCATATATGTGCATACGTATATATGTCATAACCCAATTTTATTGCATATTTATTATAATATGGTAAATTGAATTATTGAAGAAATTCAATAAATATTAAATGGAAATTTTTGGAATTTTCAAAATTTGAATGAAATAAATTGGTTGATGTTGAATTTGTGAACTTTTAGAAATTAATTTGTATGTTACCAAGAATCGAGCATTACTGATAAATTTGCAAGTGTGTATATTTGTAGGGTGACAGGTTGAAGGATGAGAACACGATTGAAGTAGGATTTTTTAGCCAGATTGAATGATAAGCCACTTGGAATCTAGGTGCACATACCACAATGGCATGATGACTTGCATTTGAGAAATTTTTGCATATATTGAAGAACACAATTTCATGACTTGAATTTTTTCAGTGATTAAAAATGAATGGTTTGTAGATTAAATTGTCTACTCAAACTCTATCTTTTGAATAAAATGAAAGTAAGTATTGTAAATAAATTCTTTTAGTTTATGTATATGGAAGCTTGAGATGAGATTAAAAGTTCCTTTTGTAATTTAACTAATAGCTTATGGAACTTAAAATCTCTTCCAAACAAATGATTTTCACAAGAATGTCTATATATATACATGTACGTAAATATATGCAAAAACATACATATATATATATATGTATATTTAGATATTATTTGAAAACATGGTAAATATGAATTGAAAAATATAAATACAAAAAGATATATATCTATTTATGTATATATAAATAGATATATATATATATATTACATATATATATACATACATATACATATATACGTACTCATATTCAAATTTATATCAAATTCAAATTTGATAACTGATATATTATAAATCGGTCTATTCAAAATGAATGATAAATCTCAAGGAAATCCACAAAATACATGGAATACCACAATTTTAATAACAATATTCAAAACCAAGAAGTGGTTGGCAGAAAGCAATAATGCCAATGCTCGAAAACATGCAAAAGATGGTGTTGTTTTCCATTCTTGAATGATACCCAGGTGAAAAACTGGAGAGGAGAAGAAATTGGGGGTTTGAAGGCAAAAAGTAGAGGAAGAACTCGAGACAAATAAAAAACAGAGGGAAACATCAGAAAGCTTGTATTGGAGGTAATTTGATTTCCTTAGTAATCGACTTGTTATTATCACCATTATGGAAACATGCTTGAAGTGTATTCTTCATTTTATTCGAGTGATTTCTTAGCACAGTAAAATGTGTGTCACTGTTGTATGTTTAAATCAGCCTTCAGCCAAATGTATGAAGTTTATTCCACCACTTTATGGAGGTCGCATGGCCTATGACCTCTGTAGAATGGAATACATTTAAGTTTAAAGCTTGCCAGTCGTTACAGAGCTAAGCTGAGAGCTCGAAGAGCCTCAAAAGGCTCAACCATCATCTCTATCTTGCACTATGTTGTTAGCCCTATGAAGGCTTATTAGGATCTATTATTATTGACTATGTGTTTTGTAAGACTATTCCTTATAAAGGATCAACTAAAATCATGTGGGAGGGAAAGAATCTGCTATATTTTATACTTATTTTGTATATATATATATATATATATATATATATATATATATATATCTCTTCTAATGCTTGTTATCGAATGGGTCGATAATAGAAAGGGGCTTTATCAAATGCTTTTGAGTTTTCATGTGTATGTATATTGTTATTTTGTGTGAAGTCGGCCTCGTTCTGTAGGAATGATGGTATGAATCTAAGTTTGAGATTTTCCAAGCTTTGCTTAGGTTGATCTAGAAGATCAACGTGCTAATTTCCTGAATGTATAAATGGTATAGACATAAGTTTGCATGTTGAATATTGTCCAAAGCAAGTTAAGATCGTTTTGATGTAGCCTAAAAAGGCATAAGTATTGTTTAGAACCCAAAACTTATGTCATTCTCTTGATTGGAATATTTTCTCAAGTTCTTCATCGACATATAGGTCATACTTAGTTCTTTTCAATATTAAATTTTATCATCGAATTTTCAGTGATGAAAGTATTCAAGATCTGAATATAAGGCATTTTATTTTCATGTGTGAATTTGATTTGTTAGAAAAATCTTTTGACTTGCATGAAAATTGACAAATGAGGAGTTGTAAATTGGAAAAACAATGTTGTTTATTTTTAGTTCATTGTGGAAAACCAGTTCTATTTTTAAAACAGTGAACAATTAAATGTAATGTTGCCATTTAGTTTCTAAATAGTTTGAAACAACAATAAGTAATTGCAAACAGTGAGTTTTTTGTTGGAGAACAATATTTTTCTATCATTAAATGTAGTTGTTTAGTCTGCAACAGTATTGTAATGATGTAAACAGTGAATAATCTTTTGTAACAACACTATTTTGTTGTTAAATTATCTTAGAGCTGAAAATATCCTTGCTCATTAAGTTATCTAGTTGGAATAGTTTTGAAAAGTTGTACACAGTGAATGTTCATATGTAAACAACTTGCCTTATAACTGTTTAGTCAGAAATAGTACTTGTTTTGTTTAAATGATGAATGTTCATATATAATCAACAATGTTAAAGTGTCACATTTTGTGAGAATTCAATAATAGTATGTGTGAAACTATTAACATAGGCTTGTTTCGATTCTTTATCTCTTTTTTCTGATAAAATAAACGCCAAATGAAATACTATTTTATGATTTCAATCTAATTTAATGATTTATTTCAGAATGTATGCACAAATTCTAAAACTCAAGTAAGCACATATATGTGTATGCACATAAACTTCATCTATGTACATACACATACTCGTGAAATACCTTCTTTTGTTTCTTAGCTCATTTTTAAATGGAAAATTCTTTTTGATGAAAAGTAGAAAGTAGCCATGAAAATGATATGAATGGTTGTTGAATTACTCTGTGAATCATAAATCTGATTTGTGTAGAGAGTAAATTAGTAATCTAATTTTTCCTTTGAAGATATTTTTGAAAGAATATTTTAATACTTGAACAAAGAGTGATACCTTAGTTGACTAGATCACCTTAGGGTAGATGCTACTATATGGTAAATAGTTGTCATGAGATGTTGTATAGTAGAAAGTTACCTTCTGGGATGGGCACCGAAATGGAGTTCAGAGAGTATAGGTTGGCTTTGCCAGAACCTACTGTTTGTTGTTGTTAAAACACATTTATTATGTTTAGCCAAACAACATAGTTCATTATGTATGTATGAACTTTTTGATATCACTCTCTGTCATTCCTATCATAGATCTTGCATTGTTATTTTCTAACTTGTAGATAGAAATTTCATGTTGATGTATGGGCATGCACCAGATTCCACCTTGCAAATTGTTCTCTTGCTAAACTTTATGTGCAGGGTTGAGCATTCTTCAGTTCAAAATAATACCGAGGAAGTGTAAGCTTTGTGGTTGGGCAGTAAAGCGCTTCAACCATGTTCTCATCCACTAGTGGAGGCAAGCGCCAAAGAATAACCTTAGTTATTTACAAGACTATTTTAGTCTAAGATGTAACTTGATGTAATACATTCATGTATTTGATGTAAACTGTACAATGTAATGACTTGTGGTCTTGGAGCCAAGTCAAACATGATATTGTAATTTGACTTTTGAAGTGAATATATGAATCGTCGACTCATGTTAAATGGACATGTGTAGCTATGATTGATTTTAGCAACTAGCTATGTCTTTTTAATTTGAAATATATTCATGTGTCATTTACAATAATATTAAGTAATAATTTAGAATGGGTTATTACAATATATGTATATGCATATATGTACATATATGTTTATGCATAATTATACATATATGTATATGCACATATCTATGAATATGCATATATGTACAAAAGTATGCACACACATATATATGCAATATGTACATATAGATATACATATTTGCACTAAATATTTGTGAAATATAGATTTGCACAATGAATGATTGTGCAATGAAGAATATAATAATACAAGTGCATGGCAGAATACTATTGAAATTGAAGAGTGAATGTTTGTGAAAATTTATTGTCCACATACATATATGTGTGCGTAGTTATGTTTGTACATATATTAGTGCATGTACATACATATGAACATGCACTAATCTATGTACATACATATATATGTACATGCAATAATCAATTGTGAAATACATATATGCACAATGAATGATTGTGCAATGAAGAACACATGAATAGAAGTGCTTGACAGAAAACCCTCCAAAAGAGAACCAATCAAACCCTTTCCATATTTAGTAGCAACAATCAAATATAAAAATAAAATTGCAAAGTGAATTATTGTACAATGAATGACTGAATAATAGGGGATAGTATTTGAGGAAACCAATAATAGTTGAAGAGACATGTTTATCACAAAAGCATTTTTGTGTTAAACTTTGTCTCATTATACTTGTTAAACTAACAGTAGATGCAACATGGTTTAATACTAAAAACACTTTGGTGAAATGAAGCCTCTCCAATGCAGATTTGAACGTGTTTCTGAACTCAAACATGTAACAATAGACATTTCATATGACTATTTAAGATAAAATTCTTTCAATATCTACTACAAACCATAGCAAAAAAGATTACATCACAATTCAAACACACACACTAAGTTTTAAATATGATAACTATGGTATACTTTAATAAAAGATTTATTAATATATAAACATCACACCATGACATAATATAGGATAACAATATTCAAAGCCCATCTAATACCACAAACATACAATCCAACAAACATAGTTGAATCACTATACCGTCAAAAATTATATTATAATTGGTTTATATTTTTCCCAAATACAAAGAGTTATATGTAGCCTTACATGTCATAGAATATTCAAAGCCCATTTGATACCACAAACATACAAGCCATATTGCTTGTTAATGGCTCATAGCATTAAAACATGCAGCCAAAATATAAAATTAGTATAACCCACACTCCCCTTAAATATCACCACCAATATTTTCATAGATCCAATTCCACGAGAATAACTAAGAGAAAAGACTATCCCATCACCAAATTCATTATATTATATATAAGAGGTTGTTGTTGTTCATACATTCTATATCATGTAAATGATGTTGTCAGTGTTGTGTACATGACTATATGCGGATTTAAGTGATATTTTTTGTGGTTGTTAATGCATAATATTTTGTATTGATGTAATTGTTATGTGAAGTATGTTGTACGTGTCAGCTCAACCAAGCAATCACATAAAAAGAAATTTAGTATAATTAAGTAGACTTATATTTACAAGGAATTGCACTACATTGCCAACATGTACATCATATTTCTATGTACACCCATAAACATATCCATTTAATAAACCAATAAACAT
Source organism: Sequoiadendron giganteum (assembly GCA_007115665.2). NCBI lineage: Eukaryota > Viridiplantae > Streptophyta > Pinopsida > Cupressales > Cupressaceae > Sequoiadendron > Sequoiadendron giganteum. Next base: position 90,352,567 of record CM021103.1, on the reverse strand, counting down.
ATCCATTAAAGCATGATATAGGAATGTGCATAGTATAAGACATATAACATAATATAGGACAAAAAAATGTAGTGTCATTTAAGGTTCTAGCATTGAAGAGACTTATTTTTCAAAAGAGAATTTTAGTGTTAAACTTTGTTTCATCATACTTTTTAAATTGATGGTATATGCAACATGGTTTAACACTAATAATAATTTGGTGAAATGAATCCTCTCGAATGTAGAGTTGAACTAGCATGGGTGCATAACCAAACAAACACTCTGGAATAAACACAAACAAAAGCAATGACAATGAGCGGGATATGCGAGAATTTGGAGCATTGAATGAACCTTGATCTCTGAATTATGTGCTTGTCTAGCCGAGTAACTGTAGAGGGACACATAAGGGAATTTGCTCAGTGGAGGTAATGAAGGAGGCAAAAAGTGATTAATGCTCTCAACTAGTCATTTGGGGTGGCGAAGTGGTCAGAAGCCACGCATTCATCCAATCCAATGCACGTAGATTTTTGCATTGACAAAGGAGGTGGATGAGCTCCACTGTCAGTGGACCCCAAAATGGGCCCATAAGGAACACCATGGATGAATCCAAGTGGCGGGGTGCTCAAAATTTTAAAAAAAAAACAAAAACAAAATTGGCAAATGCACAAGTGGCATGATGACATGGTGGGAAAAAATTTCTAGTTAATAATAGGATATTATAGTCCTCAACAAAATAGCCAACAATTGAACTATATCTTGTAATCAAGAACGTACATCAAAAATTTAGCAATTAATTCATAGAGTTGTAGGGATGGTCCTTTTTTTGAAAAGATAAGCAACATTTACATAGTGTTGCACCCTTTATATAGAGAGCCCAAAGGTCCAAAAAAGAGCTAGTTCAAATTAGGAATGAACTAGGAGAGGAAAGACCAAACACAGAACAACTGACAGACAACTATTAAACCATAGATTAGGACAAAATTCCAGAATTTGAGTGTACTAAACTGACACCCTTGACCCTAGGTCATGAAGAAGTGACAGATTGAGGGAGTCCCTTCTTCTTCCTCAACACCAGAGACCAAGAAGACTCAGTCTCCAAGTCCATCGGGCAAGGTGAGAGGGGCGGATCCTCAGAAGCCCTCAAGGGAAAAGATCCATCACAACACAAGAGAGACGGTTGCACAAGGGAGGAGACATGAATTGTCAAAGGACCAACAGAAGCATTTGACAAAGTTCGGTTAGGCACAAACTTAACAGTGTCAGCAGATCGATCCAAAGGTGGTTCCTTGGTAGGGAGATCCAGATAAGGAAAAGAAACATGTTCTTGAGCAAGAACAATAGGGTCAACCTCCTTAGAAGAAACATCTGAAGGAGAACCCACCATGAGGTGGTCCAAGAGAGAATCCTTCCACCAAGTTGCAGCACCCTTGCGGCGGGCATGAGGATAGGCAGAGGCCAAATGACCCACCAAAAATAATCTCCTACACTAAAAGGGGAGACCCTCATAGTCCAAGAGTTTCTTCCAAGGTCTATCCTCCACCAACAAAAAAACATCCTCATGGAGAGGTTTGGAGATGTTCAAATCAACTAACAATCGAGCTACCGTAGTATGCCCAAAATCCCTAGTTGTAGATTCCACCATTAAGAAGCGACCAATGGTATTGCCAATGGCTTTGAAACATGATTCTTCCCAAAACTGGAGAGGAAGATTTGGTAGATGGACCTAAACAGGTTTGGTGTTCAACGGCTCCGTAGGGGGTTGAAAGAACAAGACCAAGGCCTGATGGATAGAGAATGAATACCCAACATCCACCCCCTACCAGAACATTATTTCACTCCAGTGGGGAGGCAAAGGTAGCAATAAAGAAACCCCTAGCACTAGGGTAGAGCTCGATCTCCCCATCGACCAATGGCTTCCAAGAAACTAACACCCAGTCGTGGAGATCTGGGAGGGAGGGCCACAGGCCATTGAATCTATAGACCACACCCATTTTCAAATAATATTCCTCATTTTCAACAACCTCTGGACCACAAACTACCACAGGGTAATCTCGAGCACAGGGCAGAGACTGACGAAGTTGAGCAGGAGCCGAGCACCCATCTTACCAGCACTAGAGAAGGACCTAACCTTTCTTGAAGAACCCCCAGCAATAGGTGGGACATCCATCCAAGAAGCAAGAACAGAGATCATAATCTTACCATCATGCCCAGCCAGGACTCCACAGGCCACAACAGTCACAGACATGTCCACAAAAGGCACGGAGGCAGCAGGCAAAGGCCCTAAAACCTTCTTGTGTGTGCATGTCACCGGGGCAATGTAAGGAGGAATGTCAAAGCCCACAACGGGAGGGCCTTCGCAGGACAGACCAGCGAGAGGAACCAGATCCGCACCCAAAGCACGCCCACCATCACTAGTCACAGGGGATTGCAGACGTTTGAAGTTGTTGCTTGGAGTCATTGCAGCCAAATCGCTTGGAGCCATTGTAGCCAAATCGCTTGGAGTCATTGCAGCCATTCAAAAAGGATTGATGGTCTTGTTGGCACTTCAAAAATTTCAAATTTTGAGTGCACATATTGAAAAAATTTGATTTGCACACTTAGAAGTGCCCCTGAAAAATCTAAGTGACCTACTTTGAAGAGTCACAATTCAGAGCCTATTGATTTTCATAACAAATCCTTTCATGGACATACTCATGTGACATATGTGAGAACGCATGTCAATTTTCAGCTTCCCATAATGATTTTTGATAGAGTTTTAAAAAGCGAAGATGGAAGGTTTTGAAACTTTTTGTTGTTTGCATATTGTTAGTCCTGCAAGTTGGCCTCCTGTTAGAGTTTATATTTTGAAAGTGGATGATTTTCATGTCAAACAGATTACTGATCTCCATTATCCTTACATTAATGTACTCCCTGGTCTAATTTCAAAGTCTCATTATCAGATTTTCTATTTTTTACTAGGCCAAAAGCAAATGCAGTTTGCTCTGTTCACACCTGCATTTTAAGAACTTTTCAAGGTAGTCAAGTTTGACATTTAATATCTAGTGAAGAATGATGATTCAAGGATAGACCTCTTGCACACACACTCAGTGGACCCAAATGACTTAGTGTGTCTGGTGGCAGTTCCTTAGAGGATGATTTGATATTTTTTCAAAATGGCAACCTGGTGAGTTTTAATTGGTTTTAAACAGGAACAAATGTAAAAAAGTCTAAGTAGGCCACTTTGATGTTTATTATCTTGCACCTTAGGATGAATTTTTTGAAGCTGATTGTTGCACTCCATTTTTGGTTCAAATTTGTATATACTTGCTCAGTGATAGGGTCTCAGGATAAGTTTTGCTAGATTATTAAACTGTCTTTTGACTGCAATAGGATAAAAAATGGTGTTCCAGAAAGTTTTGAATTTTGCAAATCTAAGGACAACCCATTTCTATTTTTGGCTTGAAGCATATCTAGCTCCATTTTCATCAAATATGGAGATCATCTAATGCATTATTTTAATGCATATCAATTGTGGCAATGATGTCTCATAGGTCAGTTTATAAAGGAGGTACTTGATTATTAAGGGATGGGAAAAATATTAGGAAATTATAGATTCCATACGCAAATTTTTGCGGCTCCAGGTGTCCTGATTTTCCCATAGTGAATTTTTCATATTTGGTCCGCAAACGAAATTAAAATTTCACTATTTCCTAAAGTTTAAAAGGCAAATGTTTTAAAATGTTTTAAATGCCTTCAAAAGTGAAATTTCACATCAAAGAAAGATAAATTAATGCATGTTAATATTTCATGTTTTATAAAGCTCAAACTTTATAAACTTTTTCATTCACTAGCCTTCCCTGCTTCATTTAACCTTAAACACTGCTTCATTTAACCTTATGGATGTTGCAACAAATGCTTTTAAACATTTTATGTTGTTTTTTTTATTATTGTCTGCTAACTCCTGGAAGAAATGTTCACCGCATGGGAAACTCACAGGGAAGTGGGGTGAATGCTCAGAGGGAAAATTTTGAGCTGAAATTTTTTATGCAGTCAAAATTGATACATTTCCTTCTCCATTGAGGTATCTCTATGGTTTTTTGTCAGATTTGAGCAAAGAGTTTTGGCTGAGAATCACGTTTTTGGATTTTTGACAAATTTTTGAAGGCTTTATTTGGCTCAGAATTGTTGATTTATGGTCTGAATTTATCCACTAACCATTCCTAGTGCCTCGGAGGTATTTTTAATCATGTTTGTGATGGTTTTCAAGTGCCACCATTGCCAAAAATGCCCTTGCACTGTAAAAAAATGACCCCAGCTTGCATTTACAGTCAAAATGTTTCAAAATTGTTTTGATTCTTCAACATTCAAATGGCAAAGGGATTTAGGGAAAATGAGGAAATCAACGGCAAATATTAAAGAAGAAACGTGGACACATCTCCATTGTTCCCCGCCGACCCGAATGTATGTGTGATGACTTTAGAGGAGAGGCACCGGAACATGGGGAATGAAACATTTGACAAAATATTTTAAGTTTTGAAATGTTTTATTTAGTTGTTTGAAGGCTCCCTCGCCAGCCTGAGCAAATGTTTATTTTGTCATGAAAATGGAGCGGGTGTGCAGGAATTGGTTGGAAATGTTGATGGTGAGCTAGTAGGGAAGCATGGGAAGGCAATGTAGATTATTTTCACGATGAATTCAAAATACGGTAAGAGGTCAAATATGTTTTTATTCATTTGATGGGGAAATAAAAAGGGCTTTAAAATATTAACATAAGGCAAATGTGTTGGGAAAACTATTAAAATGAGAGGCTCACGAGTAAATTGAGCAAACTACAAACTGGTGAAATATTTCAAATACCTCCATGGTAAATTTTAAAACTTGTGGAGTAATATGGGTAAAATATTTTTACCATGAAATATTATTAAAAGCCTTCATTAAAGTTGGATAACTTTATTTGCTGAGAGTGGAGAAAATTGCAGCCATTTTAAAAGGGACAAAATACAAAGTTTATCACGGGAGTTTTATTTTTCAGTTAGAACAAATGGGGAAAAGTGCAGATCAAAAGGAATGTTTTTTAGTTGCAAAGAGAGAGGAGAGAAGAAGGACATATGGAAAATGCAAATCATATTTGAAGAAGACATGTGGCAAATTCAGATTAAATCTAGAGCTCTTTCTTCTTCTATTCATTCTCTTTTTTTCTCTTTTGTAGAAGGATTTGAAATTTTCATTTTTCAAGCATGTAAATAGGGTAGTGTTTAGTTTTAAGTTGCAGATTAGAAATGTTATTACAGTGGTTTTGTTTTATGAACAAGAGAATCAGTGTCTGGAATTGCAATGTTATTTTCATGAAATTGTCTCCACTTTTGAACACTTCTAGTTATATGAATTAAATACTTTGAGGAGGTTTTGATTTAGCTTTATAGGTTTTCTATAAATGTATTGGTTGCTCACTAGTCTCTTTCAAGAAAAGAGTTAAATCTCTTTGTTCAAACAGTTATAATCTCAAGTTTTGTATTCAAGTCCATACAATTTTTAGAATATCAAGGGTATTTAAAAGTTGTCTTCACAGTGTTTTATGTGATAGTAATATTTATTCATGGGTTTCTTCCAAGGAAAGAATTAAAAGCTTTTGAGTAAATGTTTTTGGTTTTGGGTGCATAGATTGGATTTCTAAGAAGAGTTTGATGATAGTATTAGTGAATTTGTTAATGTAAGACATTAACATCTTGAAATGCACTGATTTAGTTCCATTTGTTCATATTATTGCTACTATGGTTTCATGTTTGACTATGTGACTCGGGATCAAGCACTAGTCTATTGGAGGCTTGATGTCTTTCTAGAAACAAAATCAAATTATAAAAGTCCTTTTATACTCTCTTGTTGTTAGGTGTAGCTTTTGCATTGCATTTTCTCTCAAGGATGAGTAGATGATATGGAATCAAAATTTAGTCAGTTCTAGGTTTGAATCATTTGTATTCTGATTAACTGTGTTGAGAGCAGTTTGCTTAATTGTAATACTCTGGTGAAAAGTGTAGGAATCCATGAGTATTACGAAGGTCTACCCGCCTAGGTCCTGTAGAGCCTAAAGTGAAGAGGAAATTGCTTATTTCCTGATAAGTTGGCCAAGTCCAGTGTTGGGGCTGAGTATAAATTTTGGCTATCTTTAAGATCCTAGCATTTTTCTGATTTGGGAACCAACAAGTCCCTCCCAACCTCAATCAAACATGCCAAGAAAAACATTTGGATATGTGTTCTCGTCTCTTGCCATTGTTTTTTGAGTTGTCGTTACATGATTTGGATTTGTATTTTTTTAATTGACTGCAACTTACATGCAATAGTGTTGAACAATTATTTCCAACACAAAGTGGAGTGTAACTTACATTTGGGTTGAAACTCAAACTCACATCACTAGCAACAAATAGAGGGATGTATATGTTCAATATTTCTCAAAACAAGGCATGGTTCTTTGGTAGCAAGTTCGTACGACTGCTTACCTGTCTTTCTCGCTATAATGACCTATGGGCCACCTTGATTTCTCTTTCCTTCCTATCTTGTTTCTTTTGAGCTCTCTCTTTCTCCATCTTCTACTCTCTTTCATTCTTTTCTAACTGTTTGAGCCACTCTCTTTCCTTCACAAATTTAGTGATTATCAAAACATATTAGGATTTGATTGTTTTAATCACTTGGTTGTCAATGGTATCATCCTCTTCCTCGCCAATACCTTGAGTTTCCTTGTTAAAATCTACATAGTAATTTAGCATTTGTGGTATGGAAAATGTGCCAGGTGTAGATGGAAATGAATAAGTTACTTTATTTTCTTGTCACTGCAAATCAATACCCAATTTCATAGCTCCCTTTGCCAACCAAGACAGTTGGGTAGGGGCTGAGGGAAGACTTAAACCGTCATTACCCACATTTATAGCTCACTCTACCAATCAAGATGGTTGGCTAGGGGTTGAGGGAAGACTTAGACTATCATTACCCACATTCATAGCTCCCTCTACCAACCAAGATGGTTGTTTAGGGGCAAAGGGAAGACATAGACTATCATTGCCCATATTCATAGATCCATCTTCCAACCAAGACGGTGGGCTAGGGGCCAAGGTAAGACTTAGTCCATCATTAAGTTCCTTAGGCTGGATGTCCACCATGTCATTATATTGTTGATTTACTATTTCATTCATTGAAAATTCACGCTGTCGTATTGTTGTTGAATGCCTGCTTGTTGGAGCAATAATTACCACAATTATCTTTGCTTGTAATTTTTTTTTTCTTTAGGGGGAATGTAATCCCTCTTTGACCTATAGGCCATTTTGTCGTGGCTCTCTTCTTCATTGGCATGGTCCTCATATCAACTTTATATTTTACCTACACACATTAGGAAACATGTTTCAAACAATGATAACAACCATCAATGAACACCCTTAAAGATAGAGTGATGCATGAACATTATTTTATTTATTGTGTGTGTTGACAGTTTATAATGTAAAATTTGGTATGTTAGAACCTTCAAATTTTGCCAAGATTTGAAGGTGCCATGTTGAAATTTTGATACAACACTCAGAAGCACAGTTGTAAAATCCACTTCAGAAGCTTACTTCAAAAAATCACAAAATGAAGCCTCTTCAATTTCACTCAAAATCACTTTGAATACATGTTTATCTAACATATGGGAGTGTACACGTCAATTTTCAACTTCATATGATCAGTTTTGACATGATTTCAAAGTGGCAAGTTGAAGGGTTCTGCAAAGGTTTGCTACCTGCACACAATAAAATCTGTTAAAATGATTGACTTTGAAAGATAATATTAAGCAACTGGAATATTGTCGAGACAAATCAATTGGTGCCTTTGATTCTCTCCACCAAAATATACCTTCATTCCAATTTCTAGGGCTTCAGGACATCATTTGATATTTTTTTGAAATCAATTCCAAATGGATTTTACCTAGTTGGAAGACTGCATTTCCAGAAAACTTTCACAGAGGTCAACTTTGATGCTTGATATTTTGCAAAGGAAGAAGATTGAAGAGAAAACCTCTTGCACACATTTTCAACATACCTAAAAGAGCTAATCTCCAAAGTTATAGCTTCCCAAAATCAGGTTTGGAATTTTTTTTCAAAATGACATGGGTTTCAATTGAGTTGGAAAAGTGCAATTTTCAAAAAATGTTGAATAAGCAACTTTGGGCATTAATAGTTTTCATCTCGGATGACTTTGTGCCAAAAAATTTGATGAGAATACTCTCCTATCACAACTCAACATTTCTATGCATTTTCATGTCGTCAGAAGAGTTCTGGTATGCTTTTTAATTGTTTTGCGACTACTCTCGAGCTAAGTTTTGTGCCCCAAAAAAGTTTAAAAAATTTAAATTCTAAGGATGACCCATTTGGTTTTTTGGCCTCAAATGTCTCCAATTTCAGTTTCGTTGAACTCCAAGGTCATTTGGTGCATTAATTTTAAAAAAATCATTTTTCTCACTATACGCTCCAGCAGGTCCAGTTTACAAAGGAAGTACCTTGATTTGGCGAGCTGTTTAGAATCCGTCAAAAACCTAGTTCCAAAATAATTGATCATGGTCCCTTGCAAATTTTCGTGACTCCAGGATGCTCCGTGTGCCCGCGGTGAGATTACTTTATTTGTCTCCCAACCGAAATTGAAAAAATCTTTCTTAAATCCTAAAGTTCAAATGATATATATTTTAAAAGATTTGATATGTTTTAAAATGGTTATGGAAGCTTTTAAAAACCCTAAATATTTCATTATTTTATAAATTTTAACTTTTTGAAATATATGAAACAAAACCAAGAGAGAAGCCATCTTACAAATGTTGCAAATACAAATGTTATGGTTGCAAAAACACAAACAAATATGAAGGAAATGACTACAGGAAATACTCTTGAGGATTCCAGAGAGATCTCGGTACCATTTGTTGTGAAGAGCCAAATAGAGACATATATGGATTTCATGGATACATGGATTTTGAAGGCATTGGAATCTCAGCTTGGCGCGAATACGAGAAGAAAGATAAATTCGAACAGAGGTTGCAGTTAAGACAAATAAAACTGTGATAAATTATGGCATGATGTTATTAACTATGTTGTCTCCTTGCGCTCATTGACTTCATAGAAGTTTGGATATTAATTTTCAGCCAAGGATACATCCCTACCTTTCTCAGCAAAAGGGGAATCATGTCTCATTCATGATACTAACTGCAAACTAACTTTGAGAGGATGAATAGAAACAAAATATGGGATTTCACAGAGTGCCAACATAGGGGAGACAAAAAACTATAGAGATGTTCATAAGTCGGATAACTCATCAACTCATCAAATGGTGGAGGCATATTTATGATTGGTAGAACCACTGGTGAAATGATGGATGAAAGTGGTGAGAACAGATGAGCGAGCGTTCTCTTGACATTACTCGCATCACTGCCCCTGAAAACCAAAATATGTGTGGTGTTGAGGTAAACCCCAAATGTTTCCCACATCCTCGCGAAGGAAAAATAAAGGAGGTGCGGTAATGTGGTAGCTTCTCGCATTACCGCGAAGGCCAAACACTAGTCTTGCGGTAGTGCGGTGAAAACAATGAAAAAAAATATTATTGCATGGGGGAGTTAAAAATGTGTGTGTGAAATGAAATGTTTGTAGTGGTGTGGTAAAATATATAGAGTTATGAAGTGAGAAGTAGTGTGTTTTTCCTACACTATGAAAGATAAATATTCATGCACGAGAAAGGAAACTATTTAATCATGATGTGATTAATGTGGGAGAGTATTTAATATGATATAAATATTTTCACTAAGGAATGAAATATTTTGTCGGAGTTAAAAAGATAATAAATTTATGGGAACATAAGGCAAAATAAAGACAGATTTTATTGTGAAAATGGTAAATATTTTGAATGGTGAATTTCACTTATGATAATATTGCAATAAACTATTTTCATCAAGGAGGCTAAAGAATGGGTGATTATTTTACCTAAGGAATGTTTTTTTCAAATGGGTAAAGATACATACAGGTAAATAGAAGATGATCTATTTTTATCAAGAGAGACACAATTACTTTATTTGGAGAATATTTTAATAGTTTTAAGTGAAACTTTTCATGGAGGTAATTAAATGAAGAGTTGCACCCAAAATAAGAGTTACACCAGACGGGTGTCGTGAATGGTTGCAACCCTAAAAGGACAATGTATATATGTAAGATGAAAAAAATTCATCAAGGGGGTAGAAGATTAGATAGGAGAAAATAATAAGACGAATAAGAACATATACGATGTTTATATTTCAGAAGACCATGATGCAAGTATAATTTTTAAAAGGTCAATGTGAGATCTTTGATTCGGTGGTTCCATTTTGGTATCTATTGTTTGTTGAAATTATTCAATTATCTAATTGTCTCCAACTTAATGTTTCCCAGTTATTTAAGTTGATATATCAAGTATATGTTCAATTTATCAATGAACATTTGATGTACTTGTGTGATGTGATTATTTGGTTTTTCAAAAGAAGAATTTAATTCCTTTTGATCAATCACAGTAAACTGGAAGTGTTATTTGGATCAGTAAGAAGAATCACATAATTAGGGTTGATATTTTATCTCCAGTAGAGTTTTTCAATCACTTTCTTGCATTTTTATACAAGTTATAAACTAATATTTGTGTGCCAAACAATTAGAATTTATTCCAAATAGAATCCATTTATCATAAACTTTCATTTGACTCTGTTTTACCCAACAAGGCACTGGTCTCACCCATTTTTTTTATTTAGTTTCATAAAATTCATTTCAAAAATTCCACATTTGTTAACTGAACATATTGAATTATACCTTGATATTGCTTATATAATTTATACCAAATTAGGATCATATCTCTCCATTTTCAAATTTCCATTGTGGATAGGTTGATCAAGTACTTGGAACATAGTTCAAGTCTACATCATTTACATAGGTACACCCGTCTAGGTTTAGCAAAGCCTAAAGAGTAGAATGTTCAATTACATTAATTGGCCTTGTGCGTTAGCCAAAAATGTGTCAAGAGCTTGGCAACCTCTGGTGGTTCAAACCTGAATTTTTTAGACCTAACATGGTAACAGTTTGATTTATATTTGAGGGTGATCCCACAATAGTGGTTTACAATTTTTGGCCAAACTGGACACTACAATTATTATTTTTAACTAAATCTTCATATTTGGGCACCTATAATGGCTAAACCATGAGGAATTTGAAGATGATGAAAACAAGAGTCTCATCACATTTTGTATGTAGATTCTAAAAATATTTTTTTCAAAATTTTTGGAATCGGATTGCACTTTTTTTTCCATCTCCCATGAAAACTAGTTTTTTTCATAAAACAACATTTTTAAAAAGTGACACTTACCATATACAACATAATTTTTTTTGTATAAAGGATAAAATTCTAGTTTTTTCAAATTTAGATATGTAACTACGATATCTAGCACTTGCATTTGGTCTCATATTTTTTTATTGAATATTTTTTCCTTAATAAAGTTTCGAAGTCAAACCAATTGCAATTCAGGCATAGGCGGACTGTATACAACATAAATTTTTTGTATGTATCGAATTTTTTTATTTTTTTTTAATGGATCAAGGACATCAATACCAAGCCTCAACATATTTTTAAAAAATTTATTTTGATAATCTGCTATTTTTTCACATGTGCAAAACAAAGAGCTTAACTTTCGGTGAAAAACCTATGTTTAATAAAACTAAAAAAACACATACATAATAAAACCAAAACATATTAAAATGTAATTTGTTGGATAGCTCGTTCTGAGGACTACCATCTTCTAGTTGGGTTTGTGAAGTATCCTCCATTTTCATCCTCAACTCGAGCTTCGAAGGGCAAAATTCTGCTAAAATTTGATGGAAGAGGGGGAGAAGGGCAAAAAAGGGGGGTTCGCTCGAACCCCCCTTTTTTTTGAATTCCCCATAGGGAAACGTGGCATCACAGGGTTTGAGCGAACCCACCATGCAAAATGGGGTTCACTTGAACTAGGAGTTCGACCGAACCCCTCTTTTGGGTTTCATGTGAACCCCTTAGTTCGAACGAACCCTTTAAAACATGAAATTTTCAATGTGTGCGAATTTTCTCAAATTTCCTTCCTCATAAAAATTGTACACCACTATTATGGGTTTACCCTTGATCTTACTACTTTTTTTGAATTGCACAAGTTTAGAAAAGTTTGGATTGAATTGAAAAGATTTGGTCTTACGCACTTCAATAGATTGGAATTGTAGACACTTCAAATCATCCTAATTGATATTAACATATGAATTTTATTTTTAACACCATTTTGTCTTAAATCATCTTTTTTTATAGCTAATTAATTAAATAATATAAATTGTTTAATTAAATTTATCACTTTCTCTTATTAATCAAATAATCAATTTTATTGGATTAATTCATCCCCCTTCATACAAATTTTTATCCCATTTAATTAAATAATGCATATTATTTAATTAAAACTTCCTATGTCTTCCCATTTGATTAAATAATTCTAACTATTTGATTAAAGCTAACATTTTCCCACATTCCTCTAAAATCTCTTAAATCCCACCTAAGTTAATTAATCATTGATTAATTAACATTACCCACTTTCTAATCCGCATTAGTCCATTCTCCAACATTTTACTCCATTCTAGTTAAATAAACCCATGGTTTATTAACTCCAAATTGCACAACTAATTAATTTTCTCAAATTAATTAAATGACTATTTTCTCCCACACTTGTATGAGAATATTCTCATGGAATATTTCTTCTTCATTTACTCCCCCCATTGAGTTTCTTACATGAGCCTTTACTTCTCGTGCATGCCTTTAATTCTTCACCCACATGTATTTACTCCTTTGTGCATGCTCTCTTCCCAAAATATGCACAAACATGTGTGAGCACATATCCTAATCACATCTCTTCACCTTGTGACACTTGTCACAAGGTTAATCATCCTTCAATCCTCTCATCAATTAGCAACCACTGATTGGGCAAATGAATATCAACCCTTGATTCAACTATTTTCCCTACAAATAGAACTCACTACTATGAGAAAGGGATCCACTTCTTGAAGCAAAGTTATGCTACTCAATTCCATACTTACTCTCATCCATTTTTATCATTTTAGCTCACATCTTGCATAAATATTCATCAATAATCATCACAAGGTTAATCATCTTTCAATCCTCTCATCAATTAGCAACCATTGATTGGGCAAATGAATCTCAACCCTTTATTCAACTATTTTCCCTATAAATAAAACTCACTACTATGAGAAAGGGGTCCACTTCTTGAAGCAAAGTTATGATACTCAATTCCATACTTACTCTTATCCATTTTCATCATTTTAGCTCACATCTTGCATCAATATTCATCCATAATCCACAATCTTGAAGCTTGTTTCATCAAAGGGATTGGAAAAAGGTTATTATTTCACATCAATATGGCACCAATCCCCCTATGAGATGAGGTTTGAGGTATTTAGATAGATTTCATTCATGCATTGCTTGTTATTTCTTATTTTGTGTCAATGGTTTCTATGTTTATTCTTTCAAGAATCTCATAGGGAGTTTGACTTAACTTAGCTAATGTGACTAATTTCCTTGAGTCTTAATCATGTTTGGCTCAAGTTATGATCACACTCACATTTTGGCACTAGAAGAAGGGCATAACCACTTAGTTTTGATATTTTTTGCTTGAGTTTCGCGTATTTTATAGGTTCCAGAAAATGATGTCATTATTGACATCACCAAAGCATCGTTATTGAAAAAATCACCGCTATTGCTAATAAATACGAAGTAACTTTCGTAAACAACACCACTATTGAAATATAGCACCACTTTTTCTTTTTTATTATTGTGTCACTTTTTATAACCCGTTGCTATTGATCTCTCTATTTTTTTGTGAACTTGAAGGTTTCACCAGAGCATCACTTCTAATATTGCACCACCTTTTCCAATACAAAGTCACCATTGAGCTCATTGTTTCTTGTAGAGCTCTGCTATTGCCTTTCACCAAAGCGTTGCTATTTCTAGAACAATGCCTCTATTGATAGAATAGTGCCGCTATTTCCAACACATAGTCGCTATTACAAGTTTGAGGAGGATCATGGAGCATTGAAGTGAATAAGGCATTTGATATTCATTGTAATAGTGTTTTCAAACACTCATGGGGAAATAACCCACCACATATTGTTTTTCTTTCATGCTTTAGGACTACTAGATTTGATTTGGGCTTTAAAATTTACCATTGCTATGATCTTTTCTAAGTTCGTTAAGAATTGAACCCCTCATTCCTCATTATTGCGATTAAAATTGTACAACACAAACAAACACTTCCATTGGTGTTATTTAAAATTAATTCATCATTGTAATATAGGTTTAAATGAATGAGTGTTTTCCATGCTTGTTATGTGTGTAAACTTCTAGTGTGTATCCTCTCCCCTTGTGCTTTGTGTGATCTTAGGTGAAGAGAAACACTCTAAGGTTACAAAACTTTCTTTTTTTGGTCACCCTAAGAAATTGCTATGTATCCTCTCCCCTTGCACTTTGTATGATCTTGGATGAAGAGAAATAGCATTTTTCTTATTAAGAAAAGGCCTATTAATGAGATACATCACACAATGGACAACTCATATAAGTGACTCTCAATAAGCATGTTTACCGGCGAGCTATATAAAGGTTGTGAACTTGAAAATTAGTAGCTTCAATCTATGACATAATAACATAGTGTGCCTAATCCAAATCCAGAGTTATGGGTTGGAAGGGAATGACTTAATGCTTTTAGTGGCTTTCAGATAAATTATACATCTCAATGTTCTTGGTGTGTCATTAAAAACCTTTGTGTAGAGGCCAACCTTGTTTTTTGAAATGTTCTTTGAAAGTGATGCATTGGAATTTACTTTTGAGAAGTTACTTACCAAGTCCGATTTATGGTTGAGACATTGAGCTTAAGAGTTCATTCTCTTGCACAAAATCTTGGGGTGGTGATATAACTCTATTTATTCCCTCCATAAGTTGCATGTAAAATCATCCCTTCGAGGCATGAGGTAGGCCCACCTAAAAGAACATACCTACTCTCTAGGTTGTAATGATTGTCTTTTGTGAACTTGCCAAGTGAATCTTATGAGGAAGGCTTGAAAAATATCTTGATTACCTTGGACATCAAATACATTACTTGGATTAAAAACAATTTAAATAAACATTGAACATTGACATTAATATTTCAAACCCTTTGGACCTAAGTGTGGATACCTTTATTAAAACCTATATTATTGCATGCCCTTAAATATATCTTTTTTTTTTTAAAACAATATCTTTGAGGCCTCATAATTTTTGGTTCATATCTTAATCCATATTTGTTCCAAATTAAACCTAGGTAACTATAGCTTAAACCTCTATATTTTCACATATCGAGCTTTGTGGAATGAAATTTGTTGAAAGTTATAGACATTTAGTTTGGAAATTTAATCAAGACATTGGATGTGGTAAAATAAACCTCACTAATCAAGATTAAATTAATTGAACCCCACACAAGTGCATGTTTATCTTTTGTCTTATGTTCAAAACATATGGCCCTTTAAGCAAACATTGATCTTTTTGGTTTGAAATGCTCTTAGGGAAAAACATGTTCTTCAACACCTTGGTCTTGTAAAAAATTCCATCTTAGGTTCATATTAGGATCAAATCAATCTTTCCATCCACACCAGAATGTTTTTCATTTCATCTCACAAACAACTTTAGAACTTTGGATACACCAACCTCCTAGACTTGGGTAATAATCAAATCAAACCAAATCACCTTGTTTAGCTAAGTGTGTGGGAATGCATCCTTTTTCATACACCTAGTTAAATTAGAACAATTCATTTTGAACAAATTTATCCTAAGGTCATAAGTCTATATTAGGGTTCATGAGTTCATTATCAATCCTTAAACATCAAAATATCAAACGTAAAAGTCTAGTGTTGTCCAAAGTTTGAAAGTTCATCATCCATATCACTCACCCTTTCATCTTTCATATCATCATTGATCCTAAGACACCTTAGAAGCTCTCTTTTACCTAGATTTGAATTAACCCGAGATTTTTTACAATAATCCCAAGGTTAAACCCTAAATTTATGGTAAAAAAAAATCATAATACAAGAAGGACATGGAACAAAAAAAAGATTCACCTACCATGAGTACTTTAAATCAACTTGAATTTGATCCAAGATCTTCCACAAATCCTCAACCAAATTTAACTCAACAACCCCATGATTTTCAAGAAAAGGGTCCATTTGAAATAGAGGATGTTACCAAAAATCCCTATGACATGACCATAGAATAATTGCTTGAGTTATCACTATTGTCATAAGGATTAGCACCTTAGTGCCAAACCGAGATGCTCAAGAATCTCGTGAAACATGGGAATACTTTCAAGTTGTGGGTACCCTATAGGAAAGTAAACCTTCAAATTATAGGTTGGCTTCCTTTTTGATTTTCTGATTAATGGTTGCAATTGGATGAAAAAGGGAAGAAAAGGATAAAAGAATGCGCAAACTAAAACTAAATCTGGGTGATGCACCTAATTGAAAACTTAAACTGCAACCTAACTCACAAATGATTATTCAGTATTTCTACTTGCATAGCCAAATCTGATAGCTCAATCACTTGAATATTTTATACAAAGGCTTTGATTAAATATCAACTTTGATAGAAAACTTTTTTTTCATGACTAAATTGACAAAGCAATTACATACACAATGTATAACCTATGAACTTAAGCATAACTGCATGCATACATTTATGAAAGAGAGAAAAATTAGAGATTCTAAAATGAAACACAATAATCTCTCGATGGAATCCAACACAATGACGACACCTGAAATCTTGAAGGAAAAAATTGATAATACTCAAAATCAAAAAGAATTCATCTGCAAATTACAAACATGATTAACCTGTAAAATTTTTTGCATAATCTATTAAACTATAAAAATGAGTTACAAGAAGTCTCTTTGTTGAAGGAAAAGGTAGAAAATAAGAACTAAGAGAGAAAAGAATGAATCTTTTCCTCTATATACAAAGGTATGAGAACTCCAATGCACTAAGAGGTGGAAGAAATAGTTCACTTAAAGTGAGAAACACCTCAAAAATAGCTCCCACAAGAAAAAGAGAAACTGTGAAAAAAGAGGGCCCACCAATGCTATGAACTAAACTCGAATAGTAGAAAAATCCATCTCATACTATGTGAAACTAAAGTGTGACTCAAAATGGCTCCAAAAATCAACCAAACTGCATGAAGGTGGCACTGAAAGTGAATTGAAAGCACAAATCTATATCCATGAGAAAAGATGAAAACCCCTAAAAAAAGGCTCAAAACTCGAGCTAAGTGAACTCTCACCATCTAAAAATGGTCAACCATGCAGTTTGACCACAAAGAACTCCAAAAATCACTCCTCTAACTGAAACTAAACTCAAAAAGTGCCCCACATGCATGGAATTCTGGAAGACATGCAAATCCTCAACTCCACATACATGTGAGGGAAAAAAAATAGTATTTTTCCCCTTTTGAAATAGATGATTTGAAAGATTATTAAAAAAGAAATTAATTAATTTTTCTTTTAATAACTTTCAAACCCAATCTTTACAACAAAAGTAAAAGGAAAAAAATAATACAAATAAAAGAACACATGTCTTTGAGAAAAAAAAAATCTTCTTATGACTCCTCTCCATGCATCAATCCTCATCATCGTTTATGCAAAAAATAATCTCCACCTTTACAAGGCATAAAATATAATGTAAAAAGCCATGCATTATTTACATCATGTATTTCATAGTTTTTTGCATAAACACATCACAATGTTTTAATAAACATTTATATACCTTAGCATATAGCCTCGTCACCTCCATAGTGCATGAGCTCTAAGCATAGAGCATATAGCATATAATATTAGGCATATTATATATCACATTTATCACCAACCTTGGTATATATTTTGATGGCCACCATAGCATATATCATAGGCATTATGCATAATTTTTATTGTTTGACCTTTTAGCAAAGGTAATAATGGAAGGCCAACCACATCATTAGTTTCAATCTCAAATAAAAATCCCATCAAAAATCATAAAGCAAGCCCATGAATAGGAAAGAAAAAGGGTGAATAGTAGTCAAACCGTAATCATTTTATCTTTATCACTTCGGCTGCTTGAGGAGCTGGGAGAGAAAGCGCAGCCATGGAAAAGCACTATTGAAGCTTTGAGATCAGATTCTTTACTGTCTTTCCCTAATTACTCCATAGTCTAGAAGCAAAAAATAGAGGTAGGATTTTGATTTTCCAGCTTTCGAGCCTCCATTTGATATTTCTCTTACTATTCTGCATACTTTGGTTGCCATGCTTTAGGTTTTCTCTCTATGTAAATATATATGCTCGGCCTTTGTTCTTTTGATGATTTCTTGTAGAATTTTAATGATTTTTCTTGGCCTGTGTTTATGACTTGGTTGACCATAAGCTACCTGGAACTTCACAAAAAAATATAAAGGGTTTCAAACCCTAGGCCACCATGTATAGTTATTGTTCTCTCTTTATCATTGCCTACATTTAAAATGCAATAATATCCCTATAGGGCTCGACCATGATCAAACCCCAAGTGTCGTGGATGCTTGGCCTATAAACTATGACTTGGGTTTTGTTGATTCTTGAAGATTTAGAAAGGAAAGAACAATTTCCAAGCCTCTAATGTAGGCTATTTTTTCTTCATTTTATAGTTCTTTATTTTCTTTCTTTCCTTTTCAAAGAAACCTTGAGGGGGTTTCGTGCTCTAATGTATAAAATCCTTTTCACTGCTTGAACATGGATTGGCCTATGATAAAGAAATGAATGAACTTGTTTTGCCTTCACCGAATCTGGTTTCAAAACCCATGGCCAACTATAATAAACAAAGCTTAACAAAAACATTTCACTTGTTGCTCTATATGCATACACTTCTTTCGTATCTCTATTCTACACATGCTCTTGTTTATGTCTCCTATAGACTCATTTCCTTTGAAACTTCATGGAACAACCTTACTTTTCCTGAAAACTATTGCCTATGTTATCCTTTTGCACTCTTTAATGCATAGAAATTTTTATTGAATGAAACTCTTGATCGGGTAGTGTTACAGTATCAGCACTTATGAATGGCTTATCTTGTGATTTGGAAATTTTTATATACTGATATGGCTCACTTTGTTGTTCTCTTTTGATTCATGCTACTTTGAAAATATGACCGTATTCTTTATGCAAATGAACACTTTCAATATGCATGCATGGTCTCTTTTGTAAATGATCACTTTGACTCAACTTTTATACATGTCTACCACAATGTTGTTTTTCAAAAATATTTCCCCTTATCTACATGATGCACCCTTATTAGATGATCCTATCATTGTTTATAATGTTCACCTATAGCTTGAGAATGTGCACTTGTAGCTTCATAAAATATATAGATTACTTTTGAAATCACACCTATAGCTTGTATCATAATGCAAAACATTTAATTCAATCATGTGCTCCAATTATACATTATCATGTTTTCTTTATCTTTTAAGGCTCCTTGTGATCTTCATTTTTGTCCAACATATCTTGGACTATCATGGCTTGTATGTTACCTCTCTAAAGTTGTATTAGTCATTTGAAAGATTGTTTATATACATGAAGTATGATTCCTTTTTGTATTTCAATTTTGTTATTTTGTAGGCAATTTGGGATAATGAAATGACAATGGTAGTCATACCCTTGATCTTTTGATGATGCCTCTCCATGCCTATATGTAATAATGCTTTTATTGCAATCATGTAGATTTCCCTCTTGGTAGCTATGTATTTTGTTCTCTTGATTATGATGATGCTCCATTGCATTGTTCCCTTTCAGTCTTTTGTAGACAATGTATATGCTTTTAAATTATGAGAAATTGTTTAATGCTTGATTACTTTGTTTTCCCCTAAGTGTAAAGGGACTCCATATTTTATGTGAATGCAATGTGAATAAAATAGAGTTGAATCTGAGCTAATGCATACAATTGATTATTCTCCTTCAAACATTTTTTTTCATTGTCCCTTCTGAATGATGAGAAAAAGGATGTTTTTCTCAATCTGCTTTCATCACTTATAAATTAAAGATTGCTTTATGAGCTTCACTTTGTTACAACAGTCCTTCTTGATGACTATTATGAATATTGATGACTCTTATGTAAATAAGAGAGTGTCCTCTTGATATATTGGGCTCAACCCTTATGGGAGCCCATTTTTCTCCACATATCTTAAAGTCTTCATTTATGGATCAGCAATATGACTTTTCCTATACCTGCACAGGAAACAAACAATGTTAGATCAAAACAATAGTTGCAGAATCTCTCATGATCCTTCCTCTTTTGTGCTCTCTTAACTTGATCATGTGATGAATTCATGATAGGATGTGAGTTATATTTTTTTTGGTAATGTGTACATGAGGAAAATAGTAATTTTTCATTGCTCTAACACCACATTTTAACAATTTTTCAAGTGCCTTTGGAACTGGAGTTGAATACGTGAAGACACCACATAACTGAAATGATGATGATTCATTCCAGGCAATGACAAATCACTCCTTTCCTTATGTTTATAGTATCTTCAGTTGTATAGTGTACATCTCTTTTTTGCATTCACCATATGCTTATAGTATATCTTAGTTACTCCCATGGCTTGTGTGGGACTTCGTGTTTTTATAATATGAATAATACAACATTTCTTGGGAAAATTTATACTACTCTTTGAAATGTATCTGCATAAAAAAATTGAAACTCACTTATAATCAATCTTTTTCACAATAATGGATACTTAATTGAGAAAATATGTACCAAGTGTACCTTTAAGTGAATTTACAATTTATCTCTACTTATTATGAGTTGTAGCAAAAAAATAGGTAACAATTTGGTGATCTATGTTGAGTGCTTGCTAATAAGCACCGTTAGACTAGTTTCCTTGATAATCCATTGGGCATGGAGTCTATTTTTTGTCTTGTTTTAACTAAAAAAAATCTTGTAACTCAATTGTTGGGAAACATACATTAGTAAACATAACTGAAAGAAACTAATCATGACTTTGTTTATGATAGAGTCAGAAAACATGTGCAACATCTGCACTTATTTGAAAATAAAAACAGTACTAAAACCAAACCTGTGTGTTGAGCACCTATTGAAAGCAAGAAACTCTATTCTACTATATACATCTGGAAACACTTGTTATTCATAAGCATTGTTTCAGGTGAATCTCGTTGACAGGGATTGGTAAAACCTCTCCATCTAGCCTTGAGAGATGGAATGTATTATGTTGTTTGCATTCAGTGATAATGTACGAGCCATCCCACATAGCATCCAACTTCACGTGTTTACCGAGTTTACTCTTCAATTCATCCCACTTAAAAACCAGATCTCCCTCTTTGAAAATCCTTGGAGAAGCTTTTATGTCAAATGTTCTCTTCATCTAGGCCTGATGGATTTCCAGATTTATTAAGGCTTCCTTCCTGGTTTCCTCCAACTCCATTAACTATGCAAGATTGATTTGCATAGGTTCCTCTTCAAACAGGTCTAGTTCTTTGATCAAACTCAGAGTAAGCAGCTCAACTGAGATAGGTACCTTAGCCTCCTTTCCATATTTCAGAAAGTAAGGTGAATTACTAGTTGCCCTCTTTGGTGTAATCCTATTAGCCCAAAGGGCTATTTTTAGCTACTCGTGCTAGGTTCTCTTATTGTCTTGAATTGTCTTTTTGATGATCTTTATCAAAAAAAAAATTGTGGACTCTACTTGTCCATTACCCTGTGGGTAATAGTTTGAACTAGTTTTTAGATAAACATTATTCTTCACTAACCAATCCAAAACTCTTAATCCTGTTAACGCCAAAGCATTATCAGAGATTATTGAATCTGGTGTACCAAATCAGGAAACCAAATCCTGATAAAAGTTCAGAATAGATGTTTCATTTGCATCCTCTAATGCAACTACTTCAGTCCACTTTGTAAAGTATTCTATGGCTGTTAATATCCACTTATGTCTAGTACTTGAAGGTGGATTTATGGGACCAATGAAATAGAGTCCCCACTTTTTGAAAGGTTGCTCCACTTGAATTGGATGAAGAGGCAGAGTTGCAAGCTTTTTTTTCCTGCAAACATTGCATATTTATTACATTTTCTAACCCAAGAATGAGCATCCTTAAATAAATCAGGCCAGTAATAACCAGCTCTCATTATTGTCAGGGTTGTGGTTTTGGGTGCAAAGTGGCCTCCAGTTGGCGCATCATGAAACTCTTGCAAAAAAAATTGAATCTATTCTGATTCTACACATCTAAGCAACACACCATTATAATCTTTCTCATACAAAATCTCGTCAATGACAACAAAAGGAATAGCCTGAAGGCAGTAATATCTTCATTTTGACTTGTCCAAGCCTTTAGGACAGTCACCTATGCGTAGATAATGGACCATTTGTTGAATCCAGTTTGTTGGTGTATCTGGAACAACAACTTGTTCTTCATTGTTGAAGGTTGTTTCAACTTGTTGATCAACTGTTTTACTATTTTATGAATTTCCAGCAAGTTGTTCACAAAGGCCTTTACCTCTAACAAGCTTGGTGACCTTAATCTCAATGTCGTATTCCATCACTTTCGTGATCTAGTCTGCTCTCTTATCATTAATTCTTTAGTGAGTAGAAAATCCTTTAATGTTGAATGTGCAACCATTAACTATATTTTATTGTTTGAAAGCATATGCCTAAATTTCTTAAGGCTTCTTATTACAACTAATACATGATTTTCTACAAATGAATATCTAGCTTCATAATCATGTAAAACTTGACTAAAGAAAGCTACAAGCTGCTCTAAACCCTCATTATTTTGTTGAAAAAGCATGGCTAATATGGTGTCAATTCCCCCAAATGCATACAATATGGAATCCTTATCAAAATTTGGGTTAATAAGAGTAGGGGTTGCTGCAAGTGCCTCTTTAATTTACTCTAAACTACTCTTACCTTCTTTCATCCAGCTAAATTGCATGTTCTTTTTCAACATGGTCGTGAGAGGTTGCAACAACACTGCAATGTTAGGAATAAATCTCCTAACAAAGTTTATTCTGCTTAAGAGTCTCTGCAAACCTTTCTTATTTGCGGGCAGTGGTAAGGCCAATATGGCTGCAATCCTTTCTGGATCAATAGTGATGATGTGCTTTGACATGATGTGGCCTAGAAGCTTTCCTTCATGAACTCCAAAAATATTCTTCTTGGGATTTAATGATACCCCAAACTCCGTGCATCTTTCAAATATCTGCCTCAAATGAATAAAGTGTTCATCAGCCTTCTTTGAAAACATGCTGATATCATCCAAGTACACAAGCATAAACATATTGATAAGGCCTTGAAACGCCATATCCATCACTCTTTGAAATGTTTCCTCCACATTAGATAATCCGAAGGGCATCATTTTGTAGGCCATAGTATCCCACTTGGTGGTAAAGTTTTCCTTGTACTGGTCTTCCTCTTTAACCAAGATCTAGTTATATCCTAAATAACCATCCAGGAATGAGAACCTTTCTGAACCTGAAACAACCTGCAGTATCTACTCCATTGAAAGTAATAGATAGTGATCTTTGAGTGAGGCTTTGTTTAGATCACAAAAATCCACACATAACCTTATCTTTTCGTTCTTCTTTCTGACATGCACCAAGTTGGAAACCCAAGAAGTGTGTTTTATTGGAAAGATAATGCCACCTTTAGCCAGCTTATTCAACTTTGTCTTCATCAAATATTCCAGCTTAGGATTCAAAGGCCTCTGCTTTTGTCTTACTGGTTTTGCATTAGGTTCTAGCTCAATTGTATGTTGAGCCAACTCGGGGTTAAAAACCTTTAGATCTCCATACTCCCAAGCAAATACATCACTGAATTCTTGGCACAACAAGATGATGGCTTTTTTTTCTTCTTTGGTATAGATTTTTCCAAGCTTAAGAAGCTTGTCCTTGAATATTTCAATTAGTTCATAATTCTCCTCCTTCACTATAATGTTGGATTTATCTCTTCTAACCTAATCATCAGTGTTGAAGATTAATTTAAGGGTAACTAGCCCCTTAGGCAGCTTATTAGACATTAACTGGAGAATCTGGTCACCATATTGTTGTTCAAGTTTTTGCTAATTATTAGCAAAAAACTCTGCTTCTTCGATCATAAAACTAATGATTTATTGATTGCTGCCAAAAAAATTCCAGCTGATAGTATTATTAGGTACAGATGGTCTCACTATCACTTTAACATATTTTTATACCTCAATGTTATGTATGTCAATAGGTATATCATACTATGAACCTATGGTAGCTAATTTAGTTGCTTCTCTATTCTGATTTCTAGGAATTGACAGCAAATTAAAAGCACTAAAATCTTCAATTAAGTCCCAAGTTTTATGCTTGTACAACTTAAGCAAATAATTTTTGGTTACACTATGATTTCTTACCTGATTTTCTATTAGTTTTGAGTCACCATAAGCCTTCAAGCACCTAATACCCCTGTTTCTGGCCCACTCCAGGCCATGAATCAATGCTTTGTACTCAGCCATGTTGTTCGTGCAGCTAAAAGAAAAATGGAGTGTTGAATAATATTTATCTCCTTCAAGTGAAACAAGCATCACTCCTCCACTAGCACCTATCTTACTCCTCAAACCATAAAAAAACAACCTCCAAATTTGGTTATCCTACTGATCAGGCTACACATCATCTTTAACCAGGTTTGGAATCATCACATTGGGCTCCTGAATCATATAAACACCTAAACCTACCTCATCCATGTAACTGAAAGGATCAATCTCATGATTGTCGGCTTCCCACTCATCAAGATTCATGATGGGTATTCATCCAATTGATGTGCTGGAATCTAAGGTCATGGATTGATCCTCCTGACCATGGACATCAAGGTTGGCATTTATTGCACAAGGTACATATGGCTCTATATGGTCCTTAGCTTGGAATTTTGACTTAATGGCCACCTTTGCACCATATTTGATTCTAAAAAATATATGGGACCAGTCAGAAGATAGATATCCCCCTAACTTAGTGGTGAAATCTCTAGACAGGCACATGCTAAAGAAAGGTGGCAAGTCTATAAAATATGTGTCTTGTTGAACTAATAAATTTGAGCAAGTGTGTGGGGTAAGAGGCAGATTCTTGATCATTCCTATAGACTGAATGGTTGTACCATCTAGTTGTATGACTCCTTTTGAAAGGGTCTCATATGCCAGACCTAACTTATCTGCTAAACTCTTAGGCATTACATAACTTCTTGCACCAGAATCAATCATGCAGTTATAGACTAGACTATTACCTATAATCAGAATAATGTAGAAGGGTGGTGGCTTTACCTCGTGAACTAGCTGCTCCTTCTTAACTTCTAAACTATTGGCAAGAGCTTTGGTATTTTCTTGTACAAGCTTATTAGAAATGAATATTTTGGCTAAAGCCTCTCGCAGGATTTCTTTCTGCCCAGGAAGATGCAAAGCATCTAACATGGTCATGCTAATAGTGGCTTTTTTCATATGATCAATGATACTAAAAGCTAAGGTACTAACCTTGTTCTGCACTTTTAGAATAGTGGGATTTTCTTGTGTTGTTTGACTGCAAGGAAAAATTTAAGAAACCCCCCCCTTGGCGTAGGTGTAAAATCCTGGTGAATCCTATATACTTCTCGATGAAAAATATTAATTTTATTGGCATTTTTTTTGGTTTTCGAGAAAAAAAATAATCCCAATTGGCAAATATTTTATAATCCCTGGAAGTTCGTGGGAAATCTTGGCGAATTGCTTTTTCTTTAATTGAATAAAATATTTTTCATTGGCGATTAAAACCATTTTTCAAACTAGAATTTTTTTTCCATTGGCGATTAAAACATTTTTTCAAAGCAAAAAATATATTTTCATTGGCGAATTAAAAAGAATCTCAAAATAATAAAAAAATCCAGTGGCGAAATAAACAGATATGCCAACTAAAAATCATAGGGGTCGTTCAATGAATTTTTGATGGATGATTGTAGTTGCATTCCGGAAGTAAATCTCTAAAGCACTAGACTTGCAATTTGAAACCTCTGGAATAACACTAGAACTGTTAGATTTCTAGAAATCAATGGTTGAGATTTTATTACCATACAAATGGTTGTAAAGTTTTGTTTCTCAACGATTGGTCAACCTCGACAAGATGCACAACTTTTGAAGTGTCAACTCATTTAATGAATTGTAAGGTGTCATTAAGGGATGTCTTCTCAAATGCTTTCAAACACCAAAAAGAGTTGAATTTCGGAAGTAAATCTCTGAAGCATTAGACTTGCGAATTGAAACCTCTAGAATAACACTATAACCATTAGATGCGGACATGTGGTGAGATCAAGGCTCATCACTCATCACTCATTCTGTCTTTTCAATGCCTCGACATTGTACATTTCATTTAATTGAAATTCCCAAGATTTTTGAAGAAAGTGTGGTTTTCGTACTGCTAGTGTAGGCAATGACAGCGATTAATGCCATATTATCATGATATGAACATCCGAAGCAATTTCTTGGACAACTCATAGCTTTAATGAAACAATATTTGTAATGATTTCAAATCGTTTGAACTTTGAGTGGCACTGGTGAATCAGTGATTTTGATAGTTTGTCAGCTTGGGGTATAGTTGGCATGTATCCAGACGTCAATCAAATTAAACATTTTAATTATATAGGTTGGTAGCGGCAATGGTGGCCCATAAATAGGGATAGTGATTTAGTGAATAGTGGATAGTGCCATAAGGTTTCTTATTTTCTAGGGTTAATAAGGATTCACGAAGAAGATGATGCAGTATTGGGGATACTGTAAATTCTCCTACCTACAGTTATGTAGTTATAGAGTAATCAGTAAAAGACAAATTTCCTTCAAGTTCAGAATGGGTGGAATTGGAAAGAAGTTGATTTGGTTAACCTGACTTCTCAGATAGGTTTTGAACCAAGATGAGGAGCTTTGATGGAGGTAAGTGCTATACCAATGCATGGAAGTTGCTTGCAAAAGATGGAAGTAAATTTTCTTCTCCTCTTGTATTCTAACAGCTCCCATTTCCCTAGCATGGCTAGCCAGGAAAACCCCATGCATTTATTTTCAAAGAGACATTTGTATTACATATTTTGTATGACTCTAGTTCTCGAAGGGGATAAGTACATTTTATATCTTCATGGCTCCCATTTCACCAGGATTGATTAGAACCCCCTTTCCCCAACATGGTTGGAAAATCCACTAGCAGAAGCTTGGAATCATGAATTTATTTTCAGAGCCACATTTGTATTCCATTGTCACCAGCAGAAGCTTGGAATCATGCATTTATTTTTAGAGTTACATTTGTAGTAATTTTTCAGCAACAAAAGCTTGGAAATTGGAATCAATTTGTAATCCATTGTAACGAGCAAAAACTTGGAATAAACTATTAAATTTTGTCTATGTAAAGTACTAAAGTGACACACTGACATATTTTATTTATACAAAATAGGAGCTACAGTGCTACTCATCTATAAAAAGATATGTAATAATGTGACATTGAAATTCAGTTGCAATAAAATAAATGGTTATGATGTGTTATTCTTGAATCTTCGTTATTCATTTACGCTTAAGAGTAAAGAATTATTTTCTGAGTTCGAAACTTCAATTTCTATTAATAATTTAATATATTCAAATCAGTTTTTTTCTTTTGAGAAATTAAGTAATATACTTTATGCAATATGCACTTGATAGTTCATGGTTATATCGAGCCATCGAGGGAATGCAATCATTCGTTCCACCGATATTTATGTGTTACAGCAATGTGCTTACTTTTGTTGACTCTATCGGTATATCGGGGAGCACACCTTATGAGTTATGAGTCTTCGCCTTTGATCCATCAGTGAGGTTGTGATGGGGGTTCCACCGATAAAGCATTGTTAGTCTGATGCCTATGGTATTGATTTTTGTTAGGAATGGGGGAAGGACTACATGTATGGGATTTCAAATTTTTTTATGGATGCAATGTAATTTTGTAGGCTATAATATGGATCTTGTCACACAAATTTCTATGATTTGCATTATGTAATATGTAGGCTATAATAAGTCCTTTACAACGTTAAGTTACCAGCCCCTTCGCCTTGATGCTAATCCTAGCGCACAAAAGTTAAAACAAATTTAAAACACATGTGTCATGTTTATTTTTTTAAGTTAATATAATAAATTACTCAAGTTTGAACCATTGGATGAACATTTGATGTATGGTTTTAGTTGCATTCCATAATCAAATGCACAGAGCGATGGGCTTGCCAACTTAAACCTCTAGAATCACCCTATAATCATTAGATTTAGAAAGATCAATGGTTAAGATTAAGAATTTGTAACTTTTAGACCTAAGATGTGTCATTCACTTTAATGTTCCAATTTTGAGAAACAAAGCATTTAAATCACTTTGGACTACTAAGTGTCAAGTGTCAAGTGATTAATGTTTATTTTTAAAGTTAATATCATAAATTACTCAAGTTTCAACCGTTGGATGAACATTTGATGTATGCTTGTAGTTGCATTTCATAATGAAATGCACAGAGCGAGGGGCTTGCCAACTTAAACCTCCGAAATCACCCTATAACCGTTAGAATTAGAAAGATCAATGGTTAAGATTAAGAATTTGTAACTTGTAGACCTAAGACATGTCATTCACTTTAATGTTCCAATTTCGAGAAAAAGATCATTTAAAGCACTTTGAACTACTAAGTGTCAACTGTCAAGTCAAGTGATTTTTTTTAAGTGAGAGGGTCAGCACACGGGGAGATATTTTCAAGTCCTTTGCAATGTTAAGTTACTAGCCCCTTGGCCTTGATGCCAATCCTAGCACACAAAAGTTTAAAATGGATTCAAAACATGTGTCATGTTTATTTTTTTAAGTTAATATCATAAATTACTCAAGTTTCAACCGTTGGATGAACATTTTATGTATGGTTGTAGTTGCATTCCGTAATGAAATGCACAGAGCAATGGGCTTCCCAACTTAAACCTCTAGAATCACCCTATAACTGTTAGATTTAGAAAGATCAACGGTTAAGAATTTGCAACTTATAGTCTTGTAGACCTAACTCCTAAGACGTGTCATTCACTTTAACGTTCCAATTACGAGAAAAAAAGCATTTAAAACACTTTGCACTTTGAAATTGTACAGTGATTTTTCAAGTCTTCACTCTTTAGATTGCTCATTGCAGTGCACCACCCTGTTTTGGATTCCACAATTCCACTTCCAACAATGCCATTCCAGTTTGCAAGAGTCAAGACTCGAAATCTGGGTAAGTGAAAGAATTCTTGTGGCTACATTTCATCGTTTGACATTTCTTAAAATCTTATTTTGTCAAAGTTTGAAGTTTGGGTTTAGAATTTAGAGACTCAAGAATTCATTAAAATTAAGGAGGACTAATATGTATCACTTATTAGGGAATTCAAATTTCACAACTTCACATTTGTATAAGCATGTCTACCACTAGTACCACTAGAACAATGTCCGATAAAAAATACATTATGCAAAATTGCTTAAAACCCCAGGTTTCACTGATGGGTACCATGATATTTAAGATCCTAAAATCTAGGGTAGGAGTACCTCATAACTTATATTTTCATCTCAAAACAAGGCTGCAAATCAAACACAAGTTGATAGTATCAGTGCACCGTGGGTAACTAGATTAGGGAGCATGATGTTACATGAAGTTTTCCCTTGCCCAGAATTTATCATGGTCTGTGCCAAAAATTTGATGATACTTGAAAAGAGCGATTGTTAATAAAGATAATCAAGAAGAATTTTTATCCATTAATTCAAAAGAAATTGGAAAAGTGTTGGGGTTTACAACCGAAGAATTTGGAAACCACCACATTGACCTAGAAAAGCTTGCTA
This sequence comes from Sequoiadendron giganteum, assembly GCA_007115665.2. Taxonomy (NCBI): domain Eukaryota; kingdom Viridiplantae; phylum Streptophyta; class Pinopsida; order Cupressales; family Cupressaceae; genus Sequoiadendron; species Sequoiadendron giganteum. The sequence continues at coordinate 90,322,660 of CM021103.1, read as the reverse complement.
TTGATTATGAAGCAATGGAAGAAAGGCTGAAAAATAGTTAAGGATAGAAAAAAATTGAAAGGTGATCATAATCCTCCTTATAATTTGGATATTTTTAAACCATGGGTTCAGGATACTATTTCCATGCTAGCATTTTGCCTCGGTCTGGATAACGATTTGGAAGTGGGTGCAAGCCTCCTTGAAATGGTATATAATATCTATTATGCTGATGAACATGTCAAATATAATTATACTCAGCACATTGTAGAATCCATGCATAAACATTTTTTAATGATTAAAGCAAGTTCCACCAAGACATTTAGGTTCACAACCTACTTGTGCTATCTTTTTCTATTCAAATTTAGAGGAATATTTCATACCAATAAGCTTCAGATTCAGCCCTATAGTAATGCAGAGGAAAATAAAATGGCTCTAGTATATGAATGGACCACTGAGATAAGGATGCATGATTCTCGAAGGAACTACAGTCATTTTGTAGACTAATTTTTGGCTTCATTGCATCAAATAATTACAAATACTCCAATGCCTAGATTTCCTATGTCATGTAGAAACTGCATGCAACTAGGAAAAGAAATACAATTGGCCGATTGGTACTTAATGGAAGAATATATTGTGCTAAGGTTTTATGGATCGAGAGTACAGCCATACAAACTTCCAATACATGTGATATAAAGGATTTTTGCATTGGAATAAGTAAGGCAAGTGCAGAGTGCTGATGAACTACACTTTCTCGGTCAACAAAAGAAGACCTTATTTCCTTCTTTACCTTTTTCATGTGGAGGGTTCACATTCAAGAGAAAAGCATTTAGTGTGGCACATAATCTTTTGAATTTTTTTGACTTTGATGCTATCTATCACTAGCAGTATGATCCATGTGACATCATTTAATCAATGATTATGGCCAATAGGAATGTTGCAAATAGAATTCAACATCAAAGTAAACCCTTGCTTGAAAACTTGAGAAACAAGGATTATTGGGATGAGGTCAAAATAGCAATGGAGAAAAGTGTTGTTGAGAATGGTATTTCTTTTGAACAATTGTCAGCAGAAATTATAGCATTGCACTGAAAGACAATCAAGACATACAAAAAAAATAATGAAAAAGTGATAAAACATCTAGTAGAGTAAAAATTCCAGGTTCTCTAAAGAAGGAAGTTATAGATAAAAATTGGTCACGATAAAAAATTAAGGCCTTTTGGTCTATGAGGAAGGACCTAGGTGATCCAAAAGCTCTTGTAGAGTATGGAGCTAAAGAAGAAGATAAAGAGTTTAGAAAATTGTGGAATATAGAGCATCCTGATCAATGTGGAAGCAAAGGAAGTGATGAATATGATGATGAATCTAATGATGATATTGATCAGGATGAAGAAGAACAAATCCATGCCAATTACAAACCGGTTTAAGTGAGGCCGCAAAAGAAGCATATGCTTCAACATATACTTCAAGAGCAGCCATACTTGAAAAAATTGGTTATGAAGGTGGTCCTTTGGGGTCCAAAGGACAAGGCCCTTGGACAATAATAGGTGTTGAGAATAGAAAAACAGTTGATAAATTTGGCCTTGGGGTTGGAGGTGAAAAAGTAGACCAAGGGCATACAAGTCAAACTCAATTTGTTAGAGCTTCTAATCCTCATCCTCATGGTCAGATACAATCACAACTAGGACATGCCCTTGGTGGATAGTTTAGTGCAACTGGGAGTACCATTGGTGGTGATGGTATGGGTAGTAGTACTAGTAGTGTCAACATGTGCTACAACGACAAATTACACACAGAACTAAGAGGAAAACAATAAAAGATACCACAGAAACACCAGGTGATCAAGGAAATCAAAAGAGGCAAAGGATTTTGATAGGTCCAAGTCACATTATCAATGGATCCACCACAAAGGAGTTATTTCCAGACACTCACCCAATTCTAGTTAGTGTGGGTGCGACATCATTAGAAACTACAAGTACTCCTATTCCTTTGCCATTCAAGCATTCCATTGTTCCTGCCTCCCCAGGTTATGCTTTCATTGAAGAGTTTAAAAAGAAATCAAACTTGAATTAAAAATAAAAGAAGCAACTGATGGAGAGTGTGTCGGTTGTAACTTCAGATCCTGCAGCAACCATGGTATTACCCACATTTGACACAAATAAATAAATTATGGAGTACACAATTTTTGTTCTCACAGTTCAAAACAAACCAACAAATCAGATGGATCGATTTGAATACCAGATAACCAATTTTCAATTGGATTTTTTTGGCTTGTAAAATACTAACAAAATTAATGTATCAAAGAATAACAATGAATTGGTGTACACATCATTGCTAAAGCAAGATAGAGAGAAGAAAAGGTTGTAGACCCAAATAGAAAAGTTACAGGTAGACCTAGCAATTGAGAAAGCAAAGAGGAAAGCAATAGATAACAAGAGAAATGAATTAGAAAAAAGAATAATAAAATCTACCTCTACATCAACAAGCAAAGAGGATAAATCAAATGAGAGAGAAGTGAATGACCTGAAGCGAAGGATAGATGAGAGCAACAAGAAATATGATGAGGAAAAATCCACTTCATAAAAAATTAAGACTAAGCATTGCGAATGGAAATGCACAGTGGGAACAAAAATTGGAGAAACAGAGAAAAACAAATGAAAGATTGGAGACAGAGCTGGCGGAAGCAAAAGAAGAAATTAAGTCTTCTCAAAATAAGTTATCTACATTTTCTAGAGATACAGTGAGGTATATGAAACAAAATATCTAGGATGAAATAATGTAAAGGTTTGATCATTTGTGTGACATGTTTCAATTGATTGATGCTATCAGACAGCATTATAAGAAGCTCAACAAATATTTAGTGGACAACAAAAACATGTTGGAATTAGAGAAATCTGCAAATCAAGTTCTACAAACAGTCTACAAAGCCAGTGACAATGATCTAAAATCAAAAGGGATTACTAATCGAATTGAAACCTCAATGAAGTTGTCATCTATCATTGAAAAGTGTTCGAGAATGTGTGGAACAAAGGAATATTTGCATTTGGTTGCAGACAAGATGAAGGTGGTGGATGAAAAGGTAAGGAACTTCACAGAGCTTGGTTTTCCAGAGGCTTTTGACACAAATGAGCGATTCATTGGAAAGGATGGTTTCAGAAAGAAGATGGAAGGTGCAAGGAAGATTGATTTGGACCAGTTTCCTTAGAAACCAGATGTGAACTATTTGGATTCCATCAGAACACCGATAACTTTGAATGCAAAATTGATTGAAGAATTCAAAATGGGTTCCATTTCCAATTACAATCATGAAATGTTAACAAAACTTCAAGTCAAACAACATCAGTTAGAACAAATGGCAATTCCACCACCTGAAGAGTGGAAGTTGCTAGAAAAGGTGATACAATGACTTGATTTATTATTTTCAATCTTTGATAATGTGAGTTTCCAAGTTCCAACTCAGCTCTGTGTAGACTTGTCTTTGGGCTTGGAAAGATTTTGCATTGCCAATTCCAATATGTGCTCCTTCATGTGAAATTCAATTAAAAAGCTCAAATTCAGACTTTAGTAATGTGATGATGTTCAATTATCTAGATTTTTTATTATTTATTTTATCATTTGAACTAGTGATGAACTATTAGCTCATTATATTTACTTCTTGGTAGAGCTTCCAAGTTATGGATGTTGAACTGTTAGCTCATTATATTTACTTCTTGGTAGAGCTTCTAAGTTATGGACGTTGAACTGTTAGCTTCTGTTATGTTTTGACTAAAAATCTTGATCAATATCCACCAACTTACACCTCACCCACATCCCACATACTGCAAAAATACACTACAGTTGATTTTATGATTAGCACAAATTGCAGAGATTTGTGTGACAAGATCCATTTTGTGGCCCACATTACTACTTGATCAATGACCCTGTCCATAAATAAATCTAAAACTCCATGGTCACAACCCCTATTCCTGAAGAATTCAAATTCAATGTACTGACAAATTAAATGTACTTCCACACACTCAATTTGAATAACATAAACAACCACTTTGGAGACATCCAAATAAGTTAATAACTTATAAGAATATGAATCCACAATAGTTGAACACTCGGAAGAAAATCACTAAATATGTGTAACCTTCTCCATTGTATTGATCTTCAAAGGTCAAATGATATGCATTATAAAAATAGTTTATGATATGAGATGGATGGGAGAATTGGTGCAATATATTATCTATCTTCTTACTATTTTCTACTCTCAAGTCTAATTAAAAATTATGCAATGATCCATTCATCTCCTATTGGTCTCTTGATCTCTCTTATATATGAGAGGCAACAAGCTACAAACCCCTTGCAAAAATTCATGTCATTTGACAACTAAACATAACTCAAATTATAAATAAAACAATGCCACAGGTGAATGCACTAATCTATTAATATCCAAGAAGAAGACCATGACCACTGACCACCTAAGATCTATTCAAGGCTTCTACTCCATGATACGATGCTCATCATGTTGTCGGTTGGCATTCTTCCTCTGCATCTGATGGTTGTCCCATTGGATCTAATTCTGACACATCTATAGTTTGGCTAATAAACAGATTGACTGCAGAGAGGGGATGGATGTACTCCTATTCAGCATAGGTGTCCATGTTAGAGATCACCTCTTTCATATCATATTCCATAGACATTATCTTTTTGGCATTGTAAATGTTAGAGGAAGTGATACTCTAACCATTGCTCATTTTGGGAATTCATGGTTGATACATTGCAGTTGTTTATTAATCATTTATAAGTTGTTTCGTATTACTAATAGCAATTTGTTTACTTGTTGCAATTTACTTTTTTTAAATTCCCCCCACATAATAAAGTGGTTTTGTGGATTGTATACCCCCCACAGTTTAAGTGGAAGTGAGGTTAATTGGTTGGCTTGCCGCCTTTAAATGTTTTTAATAATCACACCCACGAAATAAGTGGAGTATTCTCACCACTTGTGGATGCTTGCATCAGTAGAAGAAGTTGTATTTCAGTTTAATATCTAACACTCCACCATATGTTATCACCTCACCTTGCAAAAGGATCTTGCGTGCACATTCTTGGTGTTGAGTTTAGCTCTCTATTTTCAGTTGTTAATCAAGTTTTTAGATCCTAGGGATCCTCTTACCATATGCCCACCCCTCCTCCTTAAATGGTTTTAGGGCGCATTCTTGGTTAGAGTTGTTTCAGTTTTTTTTTGGTTTAGAGCTAATTCTTAATGGGTGCATGATTTGCATTGTGTGATTGAAAATTAAAGGCAAAAATTAAGGAGTAAATTAAGGAGTATATTTCATTGGTATCAGAAACTGTTTTCCTGCCATCCTGTGTGTTCAATGCTTCAGTGAAAGATGAGTGAAAAAGAATTTAGTTGCTACACCAGAGGAAACAAAGTTTAGTTTCAGCTTCCTGAGATTGACACCTTTTGAAAGGTTTTGAGAAACCAAGAAACATCAGTTGACAATATGGCTGACAAGGGTAAGGGACCAGCCAATGAGACTAATGATGGCAGTGATTCTAGAGTTGAAAATAAGTTTGATGCAATGTTGGACATGATGTATAGACTACTTGCAAAAATAGATCAGCAAGTAATCACACCCCAGCAAAAGCAAGGATCAGATTCTAGTGGTTCTAATTCATAACCAAGAGGTAGAACAGTTGGGAAACATGTTGCAAATTCAAGGGAATCAACCCCTAGACCTCTCCTTCCTTCCTTCACTCCTAGGATGGAAGCTTTTTCCTAGCTCGAAGTCCCCATGGTAGATGAAGTAAGACAAAGTTACATGGGGTATGTCTCTCTTCCCTATGAAATCATAGAGAATTTAACTTTTGATCAATAAATGAATCAGAATAAAGGAAGAGGCAGGAAAAAGGATTTTAGAGCTCCTATGGGTCCCAAGTTGGACTACCAACAAGCACTTGCCAAAGTCACCTTGGTTCATTATGATGGAAGTGACAAGTGCACAGCTCGTTCATGGGTCTAGAAGTTGGACAATTACCTATCACTCAAGCCTATGCTAGAAGAAGACGCCATCAAATTTGCAACTTTGCATTTGGATGGAGCAGCACACGAGTGGTGGTACCATGGTTTGGTCACTCTTGGCCATAACCTCATTCATACATATGAAGAATTTACCAACAAGCTAATCAAAAGGTTTGATACCAAGGATCTAGAAATCAAGTTCTGTGAGCTTGCTCAGTTGAAACAACAAGGTTCCTTGGATGCTTATATTATTGATTTTCAAAGACTTTCTGTGATGGTGCCCAACATCACTGAGAGAAGGCTTGTTTATTTGTTCTCTGAAGGTCTTATGGAGCCATTGAAAGGATAGGTTAAAGCATTCGATCCACCAAGTCTTGAGGAAGCAATAAGGAAAGCTAGAAACATGGAATTGGCTGCTCCAAGGCCTAAGTTTCCTTCAAAACCATTTGTTCATAAGAAGGAAAAGAAACAATTCCCTACTCCCTTCAAAAAATTTCCACCTAAAGTGGATGAAGATTTGCGTGAGAAGTTAAAAAAACAAGGGGTTTGTTATACATGTCATGAGCCATGGTCTAGAGGGCATATATGCTATGGTAAAGGTTTTTCACATCACATGGGAGCTTATTCCGATTATGAATCAGAATATGATTTACCAAAACAGCAATATGAATATGAGTATAGTGATGAGGAAAAAGTTCATCAAGATCCTGAAAAAGGGCAAGGAAGTGGAGATACCTTTGCTCAATTAACTAGTTTCCAAAAGAATCAATCTTTTAGGGTTCGTGGTATGCTTAGTGGGCAAAGAATGGTTGCTCTCATTGATACTAGAGCAACACATAACTTCATTGATGAAGGGCTAGTTGCAAGAAGAGGGCTCAAAACTGAAGAATTTGAAGGATTCAAAGTCATGGTAGGTGATGGATTCACCATTTCTTGCAACTGAAATATCTCCAACCTATCCATGCAATTGGGAACTTATGAAGTCAAAGATGATTTCTACGTTGTAGGAATTGGAGAAATGGATGTTGTGCTTGGGATTCAGTGGCTGCGATCTCTTGGTGAGATCACTTTGAACTTACAAACAATGGAATTGAAGTTCCAGGTAGAGGGAAAAATGGTGGTTTTAAGAGGATTGTCCAATGGAGGTCCTTGAATTGTGTCTTTCAAAAGAATGGAGAAGTTGATTTGGCATGATCATGTCGAATGGGCAGCTGAATGCTTAATTTTTCCCTCTAGTCCAGTGGAGAACAAAAGACACTACCACCCAGATGTTCAATCTTTAATCACAAAGAGGAGTAAGGTTTTTGGTAGTATACCTCCTGGAAGACCACCTGAAAGGGGGGTTGAACATATTATTGAGCTTGAAGATGGGGAAAAACCGATTATTACTACTCCCTACCGATATCCCAAGAAGCAGAAGGATGAGATTGAAAAAGCCATCAAAGAGCTTTAGGAGATGGGCCATATTCATCCAAGAAAAATCCCTTTTGCTTCAGTTGTGGATCTTGTAAAAAATAAAGATGGTACTATGCGCATGTGTGTTGATTACCGTGCTTTGAATCAAAAAATTATCAAGAACCGATATCCTATTCCTAGAATTGATGAGCTTCTTGACGAGCTCCATGGTGCAATGTATTTTTCCAAGATTGATCTCAGATCTGGGTACCATCAAATCAGGATGAGAGAAACTAACATTGAGAAAACTATTTTTCGATGTCATTTTGGGAATTATGAATTTCTAGTCATGTCGTTTGGTTTGACTAATGCTCCAGCAACCTTTTAGACTTGCATGAACATAATTTTTTAGAAGCAGATGAGGAAATTTGTGTTAATCTTCTTCGATGATATTCTCATCTACAGCAAGTCTTGGAAGGAGCATCTCAAACATTTAGATGAGGTGCTTAGTATCCTTGAATCAGAATGCCTATATGCAAGGAATCAAAGTGTGAATTTGGAATGGAAAAACTACTCTACCTTGGCCATATAATCAGCTCTAAGGGAGTTAGAGTTGATTCAGATAAAATCAAGGTAGTCCTAGATTGGCCTCCACCTAATAATTTGACACATCTGAAAGGATTCTTAGGACTTTGTGGTTTCTACCGACAATTTGTCAAAGGATACTCTCACATGGCTGCTCCTTTAACCGACCTCACTAAGAAGGGGGCATTTGCATCTGGTCTCAAAATTCTCAAGAGTTTTTTGATAAGTTCAAATAGATAATGAGCTCATGTCCAGTTTTGGCCTTACCAAACTTCTCCAAAACTTTTGAATTACAATGTGACGCTTTGGGAGAAGGAATTGGAGTTGTTCTCATGCAAGACAAGCATCCCATTGTCTTTGAGAGCAGAAAATTAAGAGGAGCTAAAAGGATCTATTCAATTTATGACAAAGAAATTCTTGCAATCATGCATGCATTAGCCAAGTTTAGGCAGTACTTGGGTGGGAGTAAATTCATTGTTAAAACTGATCATAACAGTCTTAGACACTTTTTGCATCAGAACGATTTGAATGAGAGGCAATAGAAATGAGTGAGTAAGCTACAAGCTTACGACTTTGACATTGAATATGTCAAAGGGAAAAATTACATAGTTGCTGATGCATTAGCTAGGAAGCCTCATTTGTGCTCCTTATCTGAGATTTCTATAGAATGGAAGGAGCAGATTTTAGCTGATTATGCTAAGAATTCTTTTGCAACCAGCATTATAGAAGGCACTTTTCAAGATGATAGATATAAACTGGTTAAGGGGCTAATCTACTATAAAGATAGAATCTTTTTGGCATCAGATTCTAAGTTAAAAAAGAAGATTCTACTTTCATTCCATGACATACCTCTCACTGGTCACCAGGGTTACTTCAAGACTTACAAAAAGATCTGTGAAATATTTTCATGGGAAGGGTTAAAAAATAAGTTTTGAATTATGTAAGAGAATGTCATATATGTCAAGCAAATAAAAATGAGCATGTTTTTCCTGCTGGTTACTTGCAGCCCTTACCGATTCTGAATCAAAAATGGGAGAGTATTTCTATGGATTTTATTATCGGGTTGCCAAAGGTGCAAGGAAGTGATTGTATCTTTGTTGTGGTTGATAGATTGACCAAGTTCGCTCATTTCTTGGCCATTACTAGTTCATTTACAACAACAAGAGTTGATGATTTGTTCTTCCATGAGGTGTTTCAGTTGCATGGGATTCCAAAGAATATTATGAGTGATAGAGATAGTAAATTTTTTAGCACCTTCTGGCAAGAGTTGTTTAAATTATGTGGTACAGTGCTTACTCTGAGCAATAGTTATCACCCTCAAACTGATGGAAAAACTGAAATTGCCAAGAAGTGTTTAGAGGGTTATCTCAGAAACTATGTCTCAGGACAAAAAAAAGCATGGGTGAGATGGCTCAACTTGTGTGAATATTGTTACAATTCATCTTATCATATGTCTATCAGGATGTCTCCTTTCATGGCTTTGTATGGGTATGAAGCTCCAAGCTTTGTAGATCTTGTTTTTGGCGATTGTAGAGCTCCTCAAGCAAAAGATAAGTTGCAAAAAAGTCAAGACATTCTCAAGTCATTGAGGGACAATATCCAGCATGCTTAGAATCAACAAAAATTATATGCTAACCAGCAGCATACTGAGCGATCTTTTGAGGTTGGTGATTTGGTATATTTGAGACTCCAACCTTACAGAGAGTCTACTCTCAAGAAGGGTGGGGCTGAAAAACTTAAGCCATATTTTTATGGGCCTTTCAAGGTCATCAGAAGAGTTGGAGAAGTGACTTATGAGTTAGAATTACCATCAAGCAGCAAGGTGCACAATGTGTTTCATGTTTCCAGACTCAAGAAAGCTTTGGGTCATAAATGTGTTGCATCAACAGAATTGACTCCATTGGATGAGGAAGGACAACTTGTTTTGATTCCTGAGGCAATTATTGAGTTTAGAGAATGCTCTTTGATGAAAAGTTCAATCAAGGAGTATTTGGTTAAGTGGAATAATATGCCTATAGAGGATGCTACATGGGAAAATGAGCAGATTTTGCAACATCCGAATTTGCAATTGCTTGGGGACAAGCAATTCTGGGAAGGGTGGATTGTAATGTCCCCTTTTCAATGATGACCTTGTTATGAATTGTTAGCCTATTTTCAAAAATCTGTAAGCTATTCAATAAGCAAATTAGGATTTTCGGTGTTTCATGCTCAGCTTGGTTTACTGTGGTTTTGATGCATTTTTACTATTTTTAGTAGTGGCTATTTTTCGTAAGTCTATTTTTGGTAGTATCTTCATCAACAATGTTGTACAGTTCATTATCCAGATTTTGGTAATATCTCAGTTTCCATTTTGATGGTGGTTTGTGCCTTGGACTAAGTTCATACTTGGTTAAAATGTGTTTTGCATTTGTACCCCATGCCTAGCTTAATGACTTTAAGTGGTTTTTAAGTTGGGGCTATAAAGTAAGATACATTTAATATTTTATTAAATGTTTATTCATTAGCTTAAGTGGGATGACTTGAAGGGTGGAATAAAGATTTTATTTGTTATTTTAAATGAAGCCTTTTTGGAGATTGGCGTCCCTTTTGGGAAAAGGAAGAGTTTCTTGGAAGTTCAAATGTTTCATCTTCTTTTGGTGAAAGCTTATATATTGGCGCCTTTTCCTTTGTATCTCATCTTGGAAATTGAATAGTAAGGTTATGCTACTAGTTTGAATCCATAACTTGGCTAAGGGGAAGCTTAGCGATTTCAATCCATCCTTCGGGCCTGCAATTGGTTGAATCAAACAGGTTGCTGATGTAAAACCTATTTTTGCAAGTTGTTGATTTGGCCTGGCTGAAGCTATTTTCTGTTCATAGCTTCAATTCAGATTTTGGTTTCATTCTAGGTGTTAGCCCATGTTGTTCTACTATGGAGGGTACCCCTTTCTACAAGTTTGCAGATTTTATCATTGAGTTTCTGATTTTTGGGAGAAGGTCGACCCTTCCTGGAGGTCATACCTTCCTTCTTGACTACCTTGGGAATCATTCCATTTATTTCTCTCTATTGTGAGCTTGATTTCTCAATGGATATTGGATTCCTAGCTCTTAGTTGTTGATTGGTTGTGGTTTGAGAGCTTTCTGAGCTGAATTAAAGAAGATACATCCAATTTGGTGAAATCTCTCTTTGTTGATCTGATTTTCTATATTTCTTGTTTCTGATCAGATTAGTTTGAAATTTTTATAGTGTTGTTCTAAGTTTCTTTCTATATCTTTTTGGCATTTTAAATGTTAGAGGAAGTGATACTCTAACCATTGCTCATTTTGGGAATTCATGGTTGATACATTGTAGTTGTTTATTAATCGTTTGTAAGTTGTTTAGTAGTACTAATAGCAATTTGTTTACTTGTTGCAATTTACTTTGTTTTAATTCCCTCCACATAATAAAGTGGTTGTGTGGATTGTATACCCCCCACAGTTTAAGTGGAAGTGAGGTTAATTGGTTGGCTTTCTGCCTTTAAATGTTTTTAATAATCACACCCACGAAATAAGTGGAGTATTCCCACCGCTTTTGGATGTCTGCATCAGTAGAAGAAGTTGTATTTGAGTTTAATATCTAGCACTCCACCATATGTTAGCACCTTGCCTTCCAAAATGATCTTGCGTGCACATTCTTGGTGTTGAGTTTAGCTCTCTATTTTTCAGTTTTTAATCAAGTTGTTAGATCCTGGGGATCCTCTGACCATATTCCCGCCCCTCCTCCTTAAATGGTTTTAGGGCGCATTCTTGGTTAGAGTTGTTTCAGCTGTGTTTTGGTTTAGAGCTAATTCTTAACGGGTGCATGATTTGCATTGTGCGATTAAAAATTAAAGGCAAATATTAAGGGGTATATTTCATGTTAAAGGATCTTGTATCTCACCAAATGCCTCTAAATAAGATGGGACATTTTTCCTTATCCATTCCTCTGCAAGAATAATCTTGTTATAGGCGGCCATTCTTTCCTTGGTGGAAGCCTCATCATGGTTTCTTATGACATCTTCGATTGAGAACAAATGTTCATACCCTGATAGCCCCTGTGATAATCTCGCCTTGTGAATAAACCCTTCTACATCAAATTGTTTCCTTACATCACCTAGAGGTAGGTTGTACTATGCTAATTTACCATCAATTTCTCCATGTCCCTCATTGGCAACCACTGTAAAGTCTCCAAAACATAAGGTGTTGGGCATAATTGATTGTTTGCTATGTCCTTTGAGGTGTTAGGAATCAGATTTTACCAATTGCCTCACAATTTCTAAAAAGTAAATTCGGTCAGGAACTACTCATGGCATCAAGTGTTGAGCCCCTTCGAACCCATAAACCTTTATCATTGTGCAATCAGGGAAAGCATACCAGTCTCCCCAGTTATGATTCACTTTATTTCTCTGATCATTTTCCTTTGGTCTTAGAAATCTTTGTACTTTTGGGGATAGGTTATAATTGCATGGATACCCCAGCAACTTCATCAATGGTTTTACAAAAAATTCTTCAAAATAAAAGTAATGAGACCTATCGAATCGATTGTCCCACAATGAAGTCCACATTTGTATAGGTTTAAAATCTCCATTTTCATATGTATCTTTTATCCTTAATTCTTCACTCCAGACCACTCTGACTTGTCCCTCGTACAATAGAAAATGCATAAGCAAAGAATAGTGTTCAAAATTAATATTATCATTATTATTTTTAATATTTTCAAGCCCTCGATGTAGGGTGTTGGCCAAGTAGCTAGCATAATCAAATGGCCTGGCATCCTTGCTCTGTATGTCTACAGCTAATACCATTGGGGCAATCGACATTAGAGGTGGAACCTCTACTCCCAAAACCTAACCAGCTGAATAATAGGTGTATCACAAATACTCTTCGAACAAAAAATCATGGAAAGGAGGGTTTTCACTACTAGAGAACCTCTTGATTTGGCCTCCTTCATCCTTGGGCCTATGCAAAGGTAATTTCCATCTCTTATATTTGGTATCCATGTGGCAATACTCTATCAAGAGATCTTTGATTGTGAATGATAAATTCGGTGAACACTCTAACTAAAATACATTAGAAATGAGATCCCTAGAAATAACAAGCATGTCACCCCCACCATGTGACTGAATAGTTCTTTTCTTGGGATCATATATGATAGCAAATTAGCTCTGTGTTCACAAACACATTGGGCACCACAAGTCTTCCTAGGTTCAACCTCCATGGATTGCAAACTGGTTGAAACCTAAATTATTTTCTATAATGGTACATGAAGAGTTCATACCCTCATTGCAGTGTCCAAATATCCCCTAATCCCTTTTGTTTGTCCCATAGTCGATCCATGGAAGGATTCATTTGAGCACTCCTCTTTGATCTCGACCCCAACCTAGGACATTGATCTATCAAGTCTTCATTTAGGAGTCTCTTAGGCTTTTCGGTTTTCTTTTCTTTTTTATGAAAAGGCAAATATCTATATTAATATAAAGATAAAAATACAAATTCACAAAAAAAGGATGGGTGGTTAGAAGGCACACCCCAAAATTCACATGAGCAAAGCCTAGAAAAGCCAAAAAAAATTGATCACATGGGCCTAGCCCAGAAGTCTAAAAGTAGGAAGTAAAAATAGGTAATCATGCAACCAAAGCAGTGCCAGTGGAGCCTAGGGGATCCCTTTCATCCATATTTCCCCCCCATACATCAGCGGGGTTTGGAGTGATGTTAGGAGGAGCACCCCAACCATCATCATATTTCTCTTTATCTTTATCTTTATCTTTATCTTTTTCCTCACGTTGGGGTGAGATTACAAGAGCCAGCCGTGGAAAACTTTTACCACTGGTAGGCCAGCTAGAGCTAGAAGCAAGCGGAGCATCAGAGGGCCACCCAGAACCGCCACCACCACTCCCTGTAGCACCACTAGAGGTCCAGTCTTTCACCAATAGCCACCCTCTCCACTGATGGACACCTATCCTTTGTTCTATCGGTGGGACATCAGATAATGTTTCCCCGATGCACTATAGTTCCCCTGATATACTTTATGCATTCGATAATTCATGCCCATGTTTATAATTCATGGTTACTTTTTTTGACAACTTGACTCTATTAGTATATTGAGAAAGCACCTTAGGAGTTAGGAGTCAACTCGATAGAGTATTGATACACTGATACTAGGTTGTGAGCTATTTTCATCGGGCCATCGACGGGATTGTGATGGGGGTTCCGCTGATGAAGCATTGTTAGGATGATGGTATTGAATTTTGTTAGGAATGGGGGAAGGACTATGTCACTACGAAATTTCAAATTTTTTTAATATTTATGGATGCAATGTGAATGTAGGCTATAATATGGATCTTGTCACACAAATTTCTACAAATTGCATTGTTCATAAAATCAAAGTGTGGTATATTTTTGTGATTATTGATAAAATAAAATAATTCATGCCCATGGTCATAAATTATAATTCATGGTTACTTTTGTTGATGACTCTATCGGTATATCTGGAGATTACCTTAGGAGTCAGCCCAATAGAGTATTGTTACACTGATACTAGGTTGTGAGCTATTTTCATCGAGCCATCGGTGGGACTGTGATGGGGGTTCTACCGATGAAGCATTGTTAGGCTGATGGTATTGAATTTTATATAATTTATAAAATATCATCAACTACAGTGTGAATTTGGCATATGATTCATGAAATGCAATATAATATAAAATATCATGGAGACTTGGAGTGCAATATAAAATAAAATATCCTGAACTTGAAGTGCAATGATTCACAATTTATTTGAATATAATATAAAAAATCATCAACTACAGTTTGGAATATGATTCATGCAGTGCTTGAGTGCAATATAAAATACGATATCATCAAGTGCAATGATTCACAATTTCAATGTTCATTGAAAACAATATAAAATATCATCAACTACAATTTGGACTTTGGAACAATGGAAACTAATTCATAAAGTGCAATAAAAATACCTAAAACCTACTAATTCTCTTCCATTTCCCAAACAGAGTCAGGGTCCTCAAATCGATGCTCATCTTCAGATAAAGTAAAAGAGTCATCTTGATTCTGAGACTGCTCTGCACTTTCTTTGGCCTGTGTCTCAAATTCAACATTCATTGTTTGATTTGTGTTAATTTCAATATCATTGTCATCTATCCCAGGCCCATTGCCACTGCCACTAGTACTACCACTAGTACTGACGGCTCTTGGAATTAGAGAGCCTGTGTTGCACAACCCAGTCCCTCTTCTTTCACATGTGGACCTCCAAATTGTGAGTGCCCTTTCAAAAGGAAATTTTTTGACATTATATGCAGTTCCTTTCATCCTCAAGCAATTTTCCAAATTCTTGTTCAATTTGTTTCTTAACTTTGATTTTCAAAAACCCTAATGTACTAAAAACTCTCTCATCCTCCATCGGCCCCAATATCATTGTTTGACATAAATCAGCAAGTTTGAAATATTCTGACATCAAACCAGGCAATATTTCACTTTGACCTAAGCTTATCCAAACCTTTTTTATTGATCCCGATTCAAAGGCCTTCTCCTTTCCCATGGACTTATACTGGTCCCTCATAGCTGTTGCAAAACTCCCACATTGCTTTCTAAGCTTATTTTCATTTAAAATTCCTTCTATTGTATGCTCATTGTATGTTACCTTTTTCGAAAATTGTTCGATCAAGATTTTTACTTGATCATGAAAATATTTTGGGTTATCTCGGTTTACCCAAAATTGAGGATACATAATACCCATGGCTTCAAGTATTTCATGTCAAGGGAATCTTTCACGAATCTCTGAGGAAATAGATTTTTCAATTTCCTTCAAATTATCACTAACAGATTTAACAATGTCATTAAAATATTCCTCATTAATAGGTACTTCCTTTCTAGAGCGCTCAGATGTCTTACAATGGTACACTGGTATCTCATATCCACGTACACAAATACATAAGTTCCCACTTGCATTAAACTGTAAATAATTATCACGATTATTCAAATCAGTAATTTTTTGCCACATCAAATAATTTGTGCTTTCTTGTGTTAGATCTAGATATAGATTATCGAGGGCCAAGCATGTAAGTTTACGTAGATTGGCATATTCATAAATATACATAGTTTTGTCTTGGGCTTTCTTCACCAGGTTTTTCATCTCATCCAGCATGGGGAGAAGACTAGCTAAAGTCAAGAGTGTCTCTATGTCACTTAACCTATGTAAGAGGTCAGGAGCTTTGTCTACTATGTTGTGATGCTCATACATCACTCCAATCAAGGATTGATATTATGAAAGAACTTGTTGTGTTGGTCCATGCAGGGATACCTAAAGACGGTATTGACATCCTTGCGAATCTTGTTTCCAGCTGTTATTCCCTTAGCAAAATGTTGAAATTCAAGGAAATATTTGGGACTTCGACAAAAGTATGCGTGGATCTCACGAACTAGATTTTCAACTTTTGATACTATAGGAAACTTGCCTACAATTTTGAATGCTAAATTCATTTTGTGGGCCATGCAGTGAATGCCAAGAATGTATGGTGCACAAGTAGTTTGTAACTTTTTGCAAAGATCGCTCCTTTGAGCTTGCATCACTGCAGCTCCATCATCTCCTACACACACCAACTTTTTGGCAATTTTCAACTCATTCATACATGCAATTTCATTCAAAGATTTCTTGACTAGTTCAAATAGATTTTGTGATGTTGAATTTTCCTTCATTTTATGAACACAAAGAAGATGAGCTTGGCGAACATGTTGTTCTATAGTATACAAATGCATACAAACTCAAGCAGTATTGTCTACCATAGTAACTTCATCTAAAGATAATGCAATGAAATTTGACTATTTTAATTTCTCCTTTAAATCTTGTTTTTCCACTATAGCAAGACAGTTTGCCCATTCCCATCCAGCGTTTACTGACCAATGTGAGAAGGGAAAGTGGAGAACACTCAAATAAGATAATAAATCAAAATATTTTGGGTAGTCTATCATAGGATGCCCCCTAGACAAAATATGAAAAACAACACTCATCTGAATAATTTTTGACAGATTTGTTGCTGCCATGGCTTTTCCAAAATGAGCCTCAATTGTAGCTTCACATTTTTTAATCTTCGACATTCTATGGTTATGCTCTCCATAATTTGTGGCATACTTAACATGAAGACATTCTTCCTTTGATTTCCATAGTGTCAAGCAAGCTTTAGTTGCATCATCTTGTCTCTTCCACATTTCCAACTACAAATCTTACATTTGACCTCTATTGCTCTTTCAATATCATTTTCATTTGATACCCCCACTACTTCAAAGAATGGGTACTTCGACAACCAACCAATTTGAAAATTCCTTGTCATTTCCCACTCGTGCCCCAATTTCGCTTTGCCTTTTCTTTTCTTGCTACCAACATCATCCTCATCCAAGTCAATTATCTCATTTTGGCTATCTAGGGTATCCCTTGGAACATCTTATGCAGTATTGCCAACCTCATTTGATACATTTTGATTTAACACAATGACAATCTCACCTTGACCTTCCTGTGGTGGCGAGGTATTGTCATTGCCATCTTCAATAATATTTGGTGGAAGATTTGATGGTGTAGCTCCACCTTGATCTGATGGATTAGAAGCTTTGCCAATTCCAAAGTAAGACTGTATGGTACCTCCACATTTTGGGCATTTTGATGGCCTCCTAGTCTCTTCATTACCCTCAAGAATCTTACCCTTGCAGTTGTTTCTCGACATATTAATATCTCACTTTGAATAAAAACTGGAAAAAATATCTTCTTGTTTAAGAAGGATAGACTGATAGAGAATATAGATCCCATTCCCTACTCAAAATCATGTTTAATATTAAAGCAAGAATGGAAAATGGATAAAGAAATCTTATTATTATAACTAATAACTAATAACAGTATGAAGAAATGATCACTCACCTTTGAGTCTACATTTTCGGGTTTTGCTTACTTCTGAATCGAGAAATAGAACCTCAGAACCAAAAAAAATGTGTAAGAACAAATAACAACTTCAATTGTATTTATATCAATCCATATTTGGTGAATTCCACGGGATTTTTAAATGGTATGTTAAAAAATCTGGTGAATCGCGCATGCTTATACAACGATACCTTGTAATTTTCAAGGCGAAATAGGTCCTCATAAGCAACTATTTATAAATTTTAATTGGCGAAATGGGTCTTCACAAGAAACTATTTGTAAATTTTAATTGGTGAAATGGGTCCTCGTATAATGTTGTTTTAATAGTATTGGCGAATATGTTGGTGTTTTATGACATGCTCCTCGGGATTCCAGATGAAAAATATTAATCGGTCCATTGGAAACACCTAGTCTATTATGGCGAATTTATTGCCTAAACATGCCTCGTAAAAATAAACTACTGGCGAATGGACATGCATTCGACCAATAGTTCATGAAATCCTGGTGATTTGGACACCTTGCTAGATACGGTAAATTCACCAATTTCAATTTGCCCGATTCCTAGAATTCGCCAATTGGTGAAGATTCGCGACTAAATTTATCCCTGTGTTTGAGGCTGAGGTTGTTCTTTTTGTTGTTCCTTTG
This sequence comes from Sequoiadendron giganteum, assembly GCA_007115665.2. Taxonomy (NCBI): domain Eukaryota; kingdom Viridiplantae; phylum Streptophyta; class Pinopsida; order Cupressales; family Cupressaceae; genus Sequoiadendron; species Sequoiadendron giganteum. The sequence continues at coordinate 90,304,133 of CM021103.1, read as the reverse complement.
CTGCTACAGTTTGTTGTCTTAGCAGAATTTGAACATTTTGAGTTGTAGTCTGTTGATTTTTCCCCTGTTGAGCTATAGGAATCTAGTCTTTTTGTTGAACAACTTGTTGCTTGTCTTTTTCTAGTTGTTGTACATTAGGAACAACTTGTTGTCTCAGGTCAACAACTCTATTTTTTGACCTCGTATTGCCTGCAATCAAGATATCTGATTGATTTTTCCCTTGTGCATGATTAACTCCATAAAATTCATTAACTTGCCAATTCATCATGGCGACATCAAGATCATTCTATTGCATTTGATCATCTTTTTGATCATTGGCCTCCTTAACTATCTTCTCAAAAGAAACATAACTGCTCTACACCATAAGAGCCTAATTGGCCACCCCATTCATACAAGTAGTTTGATTATGAGGATGATTACAGGGATAACACCATATGTAATCTTGCACCAAGTTGTTTTGGATAGGTACGAGCTCCTTAGAAGAGTTGGTAGTATTCTGATTGAAAGGTTGATTAGGCTACATTATAATTTCTCTATTGTCCTTGGTAGTCAACTTGATAAGGTGGTCTATTTGGCTGAAAGGGTGCTTGTTAAGGTCTGTAATTTTGGCCTTGCTGATTTTTAAGTCTCACTAAGTCATTGTTGACAGTTTGCAGTATTTTAGCCATCTATTGTTGGGTACCAGCCATTTGCTTTTGGGTTCCTCTAAGCTCCTGCAACTCATAATTTGTTGGAACAACATTATTTTGGATAGCTATTTCAAAACCTAAGGTTGGGACAATGGTAATGGGGCTATTGGAGGCATATGAATAGGCATTGATGGCTGAATATCTAGGAAAATAGGCATAGGAGGCCTAGGTACAATCTTACCAACCTAAATGAGGTTATTTTTGGCTCTAATAGAAAAATCATAAGTTTCTTGCAGTGTTACTCCACCCATGGATTGGATCATGACAACAATATTACTATTTATTGCTCTAATAAAGTATAGAAAAGCATGATCTGGTGAAATATTTACCGTTGTTGGGATTATATCCCAAGTTCTCTGCAATGGGAAGTTGAAATCTGCCATCTGTTATTGTGGAGCTCTCTTAATAGTCATCAATCGTTCGACTAGAGATAGATGGTCGGACTTGTCTGAGAATTATTTTTTCAGCTTGTCTCCCAAGTCATGCCATTACGCAATAGTGTTAATAGCTAAACTTCTAAACTATTGAAGAGCCTTTCCCTTTAGAGATGCTTCCAAAAGCCTTATGGCTACATTCTCTTGCATTATATGATGCACAACGCAAAGAGAAGCTACATCTTTTATATGCTCTATCGGTGTGGTTTTATCTTCACTAGGAAAGATCGGTAGACTTTTTAGGGCTACCATTAGTATGTCATCATGTCGAGCCAAATTCAGTGGGCTACCTTGATTGAAAGATACAAAAGTGTGTGCTCTATCCATCGGAGCTACCGGTACTCTGAGATTTACAACTTGCAGTATTGGTACAAGATATACCATAATTACTTGAACTGAAACTGTAGTTGATCTTAGTGAGCCTCTTGAAGGTGAAATTGATATTATAAAGCTTGGTGAAGTTGAGTGCGAACCTGGTTTCCTTGTTGACATTTTTCCTCTCCTTCTAGGTGATTTAACAAGTGATTTTGTTTTGAAACTAGGAGATACTAATTGGTTTCTTGAAGGTCGACCAAGTGTTCTTTGGGTTGTTCTTCCTCTTCTCTTTAGAAAAGATAGTTGTAAATATTCAAACAGAGAAGAACTTCTTATCGTTTGAACATTTATCATAAGCTACTCACACTTGATCTACTCGAAACTGAATGAAGTCGCCAGGTATATGAATCTTTACCTCTGAAAGGTTGAAGTATTGTTGTGTATACTAGAACAACAACTTAAAACTATTAAATTTTTTCTCTGAAGTGATCTTTAGAGTCCCACCGGGCGTGCCAAAAACCTGTTATCACAAGGATTACCACCCGAGTGCCAAACCGAGAGGCTCAAAAATCCCATGAAACATGGGAGTACATTTAGGTTGTGGGTACCCTATATGAAAGTAAACCTCTGGATTATAGGTCGACTTCCTTTTTATTTTTTGATTAATGGTTGCAATTGGATGGAAAAGGCAAGAAAAGGATAAAAAAATGCGTAAATTGAAACTAAATCTGGGTGATGCACCTAATTGGAAACTTAAACTACAACCTAACTCACAAATGATTATTTAGTATTTCTACTTGGACAACTAAATCTAATAGCTTAATCACTTGAATGTTTCATACAAAGGCTTTGATTGAATATCAACTTTGAGGAAAACTTTGTTTTCACAACTAAATTGACAAATAAATTACATACACAATGTATAACTCGTTAACTTAAGCATAATTGCATGCATACATTTATGAAAGAGACAAAAAAATTAGAGGTTCTGAAATGAAACACAATAATCTCTCGATCGAATCCAACACAATGGCGATGCCTGAAATCTTGAAGGAAAAACTTGATAACACTGAAAATAAGAAGGAATTCATCTACAAATTACAAACATGATTAAACTATTAAATTTGTTTCATAATCTATTAAACTATAAAAATGAGTTAGAAGAAGTCTCTTTGTTGAAGGCAAAGGCAAAAAACAAGAACTAAGAGAGAAAAGAATGAATCTTTTCCTCTATATATAAAGGTATGAGAACTCCAATGCACTGAGAGGTGGAAGAAATAGTTCATTGAAAGTGAGAAACATCTCAAAAATAGCTCCCATGAGTAAAAGAGAAATTGTGAAAAAAGAGGGCCCACCAATGGTGTGAACTGAACTCGAATAGCAAAAAACACCATCTCATACTATGTGAAACTGAAGTGTGACTCAAAAAGGCTCCAAAAATCAACCAAACTACATGGAGCTGGCACTAAAAGTGAACTAAAAGCACAAATCTATATCCATGAGCAAAGATGAAATCCCCTAAGAAAGGGCTCAAAACTCGAGCTAACTAAACTCTCACCATTTAAAAATGGTCAACCATGCAGTTTCACCACAAAGAACTCCAAATATCACTCCTCTAACTGAAACTAAACTCAAAAAGTGCCCCTCATGCATGGAATTCTGAAAGATATTCAAATCCTCAACTCCACATGCATGTGAGCAATTTTTTTTAATATTTTTCCCCTTTTGAAATAGATGATTTGAAAGATTATTAAAAAAGAAATTAATTAATTTTGCTTTCAATAACTTTCAAACCCAATCTTTACAATAAAAGTAAAAGGGGAAAAATAATACAAATAAACAAACACGTGTCTTTGAGAAGAAAAAAACTTCCCTTATGACTCCTCTCCATGCATCAATCCTCATATCAATCCTCATCATCATTTATGCAAAAAATAATCTCCACCTTTACAAGGCATAAAACATAATGCATAAATACATGCATTATTTACATTGTGTATTTCATAGTTTTTTGCATAAACACATCACAATATTTTAATAAACATTTATATACCTTAGCATATAGCCTTGTTGCCTCCATAGTGCATGAGCTCTAAGCATAGAGCATATATCATATAATATTAGGCATAATATATATCACATTTATCACCAACCTTGGTATATATTTCGATGGCCACCATAGCATATATCATAGGAATTATGCATAAGTTGTAATGTTTGACCTTTTAGCAAAGGTAATAATGGGAGCCTGACCACATCATTAGTTTCAATCTCAAAAACAAATCCCATCAAAAATGATGAAGCAAGCCCGTGAATAGGAAATAAAAAGGGAAAATAGTAGTCAAACCCTAATCATTTTGTGTTTATCACTTCAGTTGCTTGAGGAGTTGAGAAAGATAGTGCTTCCATGGAAAATCACTGTTGAAGCTTTGAGCTCAGATTCTTCACTATCTTTCCCTAATTCTCCATAGTCTGGAAGCAAAAAATAGAGGTAGGCTTTTGATTTTGCAAAGCACATGTATAGTTATTGTTCTCTCTTTATCATTGCATACATTTAAAATGCCAGAATAGCCCTGTAGGGCTTGGCCATGATAAAACCCCGAGTGTCGTGGATGCTTGGCCTATAAACTGTGACTTGGGTTTTGTCGATTCTTGAAGATTTAGAAAGGAAAGAACACTTTCCAGGCCTCTAATGTAGACTATGTTTTCTTCATTTCATAGTTGTGTATTTGATTTCTTTCCTTTCAAAGAAACCCTAAGGGGGTTTCATGCTTTAATGTATAAAATAATTTTCACTGCTTGAACATAGCTTGACCTATGATAAAGAAATGAATTAACTTGTTCTACCTTCCTTGTTTCTGGGTTTCAAAACCCATGACCGACTGTAATTAACAAAGCTTAACAGAAATGTTGCACTTGTTGCTCTATATGCATATACTTCTTTCATATCTCTATTCTACACATGCTCTTGTTTTTGTCTCCTGTAGACTCATTTCCTTTGAAAATTCATGGAACAACCTTACTTTACCTAAAAACTATTGCCTATGTTATCCTTTTGCACTCTTTAATGCATAACAATATTTATTGAATGAAACTCTTGATGAGGCAGTGTTACTGTATTAGCACTTATGAATGGCTTAGCTTGTGATCTGTAAATTTTTGTATACTGATATGGCTCACTTTTTTGTTCTCTTCCGTATCATGCTACTTTCAAAATATGACTGTATTCTTTATGCAAATGAACACTTTCAATATGCATGCATGGTCTCTTCTGTAATTGATCACTTTGACTCAGCTTTTATACATGTATACTACAATCTTGTTTTTCAAAAAACCTCTCCCCTTATCTACATGATGCACCTTTATTAGATGGATTGTTTGATCCTATCATTGTTTATAATGTTCACCTGTAGCTTGAGAATGTGCACTTGTAGCTTCATAAAATACACAGATTACTTTTGAAAGCACACTTGTAGCTTGTATCATAATGCAAAACATTTGATTCAATCATGTGCTTCAGTTATACATTATCATGCTTTCTTTATCTTTAAAGGCTCCTTGTGATCTTCATTGTTGTCCAACATATCCTGGACTATGTTACCTCTCTAAATTTGTATCAGATATTTGAAATTTTGTTGATATACATGAAGCATGATTCCTTTATGTCTTTCAATTTTGTTATTTTGTAGGAAATTTGGGATAATGAAGTGGCAATGGAATTCATACCCTTGATCTTTTGATAATGCCTCTCCATGCCTATACGTAATAATGCTTTTATTGCAATCATGTAGACTACCCTCCTAGTAGCTATGTAGATTGTTCTCTTGATTATTATGATGCTCCATTGCGCTATTCCCTTTCAGTCTTCTGTAGACTGTGTATATGCTTTTAAATTATGATAAATTATTTAATGCTTGAGTACTCTATTTTCCCTTCAGTGTAAAGGGGCTCCATATTTTATGTGAATGCAATGTGAATAAAATAGAGCTGAAACTAAGCTAATGCATATAATTGATTATGCTCCTTCAAACATGTTTTTTGATTGTCCCTTTTGAATGGTGAGCAAAAGGATGTTTTGCTCAATTTGCTTTCATCACTTATAAATTAAAGACTACTTTATGAGCTTCGCTTTGTTACAATACTCCTTCTTGATGACTGTTATAAATATTGATGACTCTTATGTAAATAAGAGAGTTTCCTCTTGATATGTTGGGCTCAACCCTTATGGGAGCCCATTTTTCTCCACTTATCTTAAAGTCTTCATTTATGGAACAGCAGCATGACTTGTCCTATACCTACACAGGAAAAAAACAATGTTAGATAAAAACAATAATTGTAGAATCTCTCATGATCCTTCCTCTCTTGCGCTCTCTTAACTTGATCATGTGATGAATGCCTGATAGGATGTGAGTTATATATTTGTTAGTAATGTATACATGAGGAAAATAGTGATTTTTCATTGCTCTAACACATTTTAATAATTTTGCAGGTGCCTTTGGAATTGGAGCGAGAGTTATACCAAATGGATTTGAATGCGTGAAGAAACCACATAACTAAAATGATGATTCGTCATTTCAGGCAATGACAAATCACTCATTTCTTTATGTTTCCACAAATCCCTCAACACCCACACATACCACTCACATTCCATAACACCACCATGGCACCAACTTTCCATGCTACACTATCATCTCAACTCATTACCTCTACCTAAGGCACTCAAGGCTATGTTCCTACCATTCCATAAGATGAAACAATCCAACCACCTCAATTAGATTTATTTGGACAAGTGAACACCATAACACATGATTCATCTTTATTCACACAAGGACAAACATCATAGGTGGTTCCACAAGTTCCTCTCACACTACATCACACATGTTGACCCAAAATCTAACAAATGAAACCAATCCATCAAACACATTGATCCAAAATCAAACAAATCTAGTCAATTTATCAATCACATCAAATTTGATCAATCATTTAACAAACATGGTCCCAAATCCAAGTATGCCACCAACATCGCAACACCAAGTGGCATCCTATCAAATGTCTCAAACTATTGGTATGTGGTGACCGATCATGCTATATTGTACACTCTTCATGTATCCTCGTTGAGGCACAGGGGCGACAGCCCTCGAGAAATTTTTTTCTACTTTTTTTGCTTCGTCACCAAAAAAGGAAAAAACTGACTTTGTAAAACCCTAATTTCTGGAAGCTTCTAAAATCATGTTATAAGTGGTTTGGGATGGGGAATTGTAGTATGGAATCATTCACGAGATTGTAATATATTTTTCACTAGATAATAAAATCATTGGATCACTCTAGTTTTGTGGACGTAGCCTGGATTGGGTGAACCATGTTAAATTCTTTGTGTTTTCTTGTTTCTGCTATATTTTTTTGTGTGTTCTATTTCTCTGTTTTATTGATCAAATCTGCATTTAACTTGTTAGATATATGCCTTCTAACCCTGAGAAGTGGTATTAGAGAAAGGTTTTGTTTGGTTATGGGTATGTGCAGGATCATCATGGAAAAAATAGGCCCTTAAGTGGCAATAAAGTTCAGAAAATCGGAGTTAGGCAACTTGACATTAAAATTTGAATAAGTTATCTATATTAGTTCAAAAATATGTAAGAATAGAATCTGTAGAAAATTGAATGTAGTTTCTAAACTACTAGGTTTATTTTTTATTTTTTCAAATCTATTTGGTGAAAATTTGAAATTTCAATGCAATAGTACTTCAATTTTGGGGAAAAAATAAGAAGTAGGTGTCTGTCTAACCACCCTAACGATAATAAAATGATATTGTTTTTTTATAATATTCTAGATATAAGTAGAGGACTCATGTCTAGATGTGATGCATATTTTTTTGTAATTTTTTTCCAAGTAAATAATTAATTATGAATTTTTTATTACAAGTTTAAAAAAATATAAAAACTCGCATGTCTAACCACCTTAACTTGGTCAAAAATTCATGAAATTCAATTTTTTTTTTTAATCCTATAGTATGCAAGCATAGAATGTGAGGCATGTTTCAGATTCAAAAAATGTGATTTCATTTGAAAGCTATAGATTTTTTTCAATCAACCTATCAATCAAGACTTTAGTCATAATTCAAATAGAAAATGAATAATATATTATTTAATAAATTCAAAGTAAAGCATAATTTATATTGGTGGAAATTTGAGAATATCCTTTAAAACCCTTTTTGTTTCATTAATTTTGGGCAAAAAAAATTTCGTCAGCCACATGGGTCATCATATCATTTACATATTGCCACTTTTTGGCCCATCATGATCCTGCACATACCCTTATCATCTATAGGTAGGTCTCATGGTTGAGTGGGAGAAATGTCAAATGAGGGTAAGTTGAAGATTCATAATTTCAATGGGAAAAACTATCAATTATAGAAGATGCAAATGGTACTACCTCTATCAGAAGGATTTATGGTGGCCATTGGAAGGGAAAACCAAGAAACCCTCAACAATGTCTGATGAGGACTGAGATATTTTGGACAGAAAGGCACTTGGCAATATTTGTTTATGCTTGGAACAATCGATGGATTTCAATATTACAACATCAAAGACAACTCTAGAGTTGATGGAAACCCTGGAAAAGTTATATGAAAATCCTTCTGCTTCGAATAAGGTATTTCTTATGAAGCATTTATTTACTATGAAAATGGTAGAAGGTGGGTCAGTTGTTGATCATTTAAATGAGTTTAACACGGTTACCAGTTAATTAACTTCTATAAATGTAAGCTTTGATGAAGAAGTTAGGGCTCTTTTGATTCTATGTTCTTTTCCTAAAAGATTGAATAGCTTGGTAATGGGTGAGCATTCTTTTCTGGTTCAAATATATTGAAATTTGATGATGTTAGTGTTATTTTGAGTGAGGAAATTCATAGGAAAATCTCAGGTGGAACATCCACATCAGGCAATGTTTTGAATGTAGAAAGCAAGGGTAGAAAAAAGGAGAGAGGAAATAATTATGGAAGTTGTGGGAAGTCATGAGGAAAATCAAAGGACAAAAGGTCTCAATCTAGAGACAAGAGGGATTGTTGGTACTATGGTAAGCCAGGTCATTTAAAGAAAGATTGTTGATCTCGAAAAAATAAAGGAGACAAAAAGGAAGGAAATAAAGAGGCAAAAGTGGTAAGTAATAAATCTGATGAGGATGCTTTGATTCTTTCCCTTGACATTGTTGTTGATTCTTGGGTGTTAGATTCAGGGGCTTCATTTCATGCTACACCCCATAGAAATTATTTTCTTGATTATGTCCAATGGAATTTGGGGCTGGTTTATTTGGGAGATAATGAACCCTATCAAATTTTTGGAAAGGGAAGAATCAAGATTAAGTTGTAGAATGAGAATCATTGATTACTACATGAGGTAAGACACATTCCAAAGTTAAGAAGAAATTTAATTTCAACAGGGCGACTAGATGATGAAGGTTGTGTTGTTACATTTAGTGATAAAAATTGGAAGGCTACAAAAGGAGCCTTAGTGGTAGTAAAAGGTGTGAAATTAGTCACCTTATATATTTGTATAGGTCATATTGTTCCTTTTGCTTTAGCTATTGCAAATAAAAATTAATGTTCAGGAATAGTTGTTGTAGTTCAGCAGGCAAAAAAGGATATAGTTGTTGTGGATTTTGAATCAACACTATGGCATAATAGACTTGGGAATATGAGTGCAAAAGGCATTAAAGTACTTCATTCAAAGAATGTTTTACCAGATCTAAAATGTGTTAATATGGATTTATGTGAAAGTTGTGTGCATGGAAAACAAAAGAGAGTTAGTTTTCTCAAAGATGGGAAACAAAATAAAGATGAGAAATTGGAGCTTGTCCATACAGATGTATGGGGAATAACTCAGGTATCTTCTCTCGGTGGCTCTTAGTCTTATGTTACATTCATTAATGATGCAATTAGGAAGGTATGGATTTATTTCCTTAGGTAGAAATCTGATGTATTTGAAACTTTTAAAAAATGGAGAAGTTTGGTTGAGAATGAGATGGGTAAAAAGTTAAAATGTCTCAAATTTGGTAATGGCGGTGAGTATTGCAGAAAATATTTTGAAGATTATTGTTCCTCTAATGGTATTTTTAGGCAAAAAATGGTTCCAAAGACTCCACAGGAAAATGGAGTGGTTGATCACATGAATAGAACAATAATGGAGCGTGCACGGACTATGAGGTTGCATTTTGGGCTGCCTTTAAACATGTGGAAAAAGGCTATAAACACTGTTATTTATTTAATTAACAGAGGTCCATCTAATCCTTTGGGTTGTGGTGTTCCAGAGGAAGCATGGACAGGTAAGAAGGTGAGCTATTCTTTTCTCAAAACCTTCGGTTGTGAAGAATTTGCACATGTAGATTCTGAAAATAGAACCAAGCTTGATGCAAAATCAAAGATGTATATTTGTTAAATATGTCATTGATGAATTTGGTTATAAGCTTTGGGATTTTGAAAATAAGAAAATTGTGAGAAGTACGGATGTCATATTCAATGAGAAAGTGTTGTACAAATATCCATTGCAGCATCATGAGATGAAAGAAAATGATTATGTAGTACTAGATGATACTCCAAACAATGATGTTATAGTGGTTCCTCATGCTCTGAAATAACAACAAAAAATACCACAAACTCCAGTGAATGTTAGATGATCTTCAAGGATAAGTAGACCTCTAGAAATATTTTCTCCCTCTTTGTATTCTATTTTATTAACTGATGTTGGTGAATCGAAATGTTATGATGAAGCTATGCAGGTGGATACTAAGGTTCGATGGGAGCATGGAATGGAAGAAGAAATGGACTCCTTGATGAAAAATAAGACTTGAGAATTATGCAAGTTGCCTGCAGGTAAAAAGGATTTACCAAACAAATGGGTTTATAGACTGAAAGAGGAGGATGGAGGTAAGAAAAGATTTAAAGCCAGATCAGTTGTAAATGGATTTGCACATAAAAAGGGTATTGATTTTGATGAAATATTTTCTCTAGCTATTAAAATGACTTTTATTCGTATGGTTTTAAGTATTGTGGTTGTTGATGATTTTCATGGTTGAGCAAGGCTACAACAGGTGTAATTTAGACCATTGTGTTTACTTTAAGAGGCTAACTGAAGATAGCTACATTATTTTATGTTTTTATGTTGATGATATACTTGTAGCGAGGTCTAACATGGATCACATCAAGGAGTTAAAATAGTAGTTAGCAAATTCATTTGATATGAAGGATTTGGGGGCAGCAAAAAAATCCTTGGTATGAAGATTACAAGAGAGGAAAAATAGAAAATTGTTTCTATCTCAGGTTGATTATGTTGAAAAGGTGTTGCAGAGATTTCACATGGAGAATGCAAAAGTTATCAGCACACCTTTTCCCAATCATGTCAAATTTACTAAGGATATGTGTCCAAAGACACAAGAGGAGGAAGGAAAAATTTCCAAGGTACCATATGCTTCAGTTGTAGGTAATTTAATGTATTCCATGGTATGCATGAGACCAGATATTACACATGTCATAGGAGTTGTTATAAGGTATATGATTCATCCTAAAGTTGAGCATTGGAATGCGATAAAATGGATTCTCGGGTACTTGAGAAGTACATCTGATAAATGTTTATGTTTTGGGGGCTCTAATATTGATTTAAAAGGCTATGTTGACTCAAATTTGGTAGGGGATATATATACAAGGCGGAGTACCATAGGTTATGTATTTATAGCTGGTGGGACAATAGTGAGTTGGATTTCTCAATTGCAAAATGTGGTTGCTTTATCCACCACAGATGTAGAGTATGTTGTTGCAATAGAGGCATCAAAGGAGATGATATGGCTGCAAATTTTTATGGAAGAGTTGGGAAAAAAATAGGCTGAAAATCACTTGTTTACAGACAACCAGAGTGCTATAAATCTTGTGAATAATTATGCCTTGCACTCTAAAACCAAACACATACAACTAAGATATCATTTCATTCAACCAGTGTTGGAGGATGGATAGGTAAAGCTAGAAAAGATACATACAAATGCCAATCCAACATATATATTTACAAAGGTAGTGACAAGGGAGAAGTTGAGCTCCTCTTCAACTTTGATTGGTCTTCATGGTTAAAATTATAACATAGCAACATGGTCCAAGGTGGTTATTTCCAGTGGGATTGTAAGTGCAGCGGTGTCATCCAAGATTAGTCTCCAACTCGGAGATTGTATTGGTGTGGAGCCTGATCAGTCTCCAAGTGGGAGATTGTTAGTATGTGGTGACTAATCATGCTATAATATACACTCTTCATGTATCCTTATCGGGGTTTGGGGGTTCGAGGGCGGCAGCCCCTGAGAAAAAAAAATCTACTTTTTTCGCTTTGTCACTGAAAAAGGAAAATTTTGATTTTGTAGAACCCTAATTTCTGGAAGCTTCTAAAATCTTGTTATAAGCGATTTGGGATGGGGAGTTGTAGTATGGAATTATTCATTAGTTTGTAATATGTTTTTCACTAGATAATAAAATCATTGGATGGTTGTGATTTTGTGGATGTAGCTCGGATTGGGTGAACCACGTTAAATTCTTTGTGTTGTCTTGTTTCTGCTATAATTTTTTGTGTTCTATTTCTCTATTTTATTGATCAAATTTGTATTTAACTTGTTATATATTTTCCTTCTAACCCTAACACAAACATTGGTCCCCCCAATAAGACAAAATCAAGTGGGACCCCAAACATACACCCTTCCATCCCAAAACCAAATATTGCAAGGGATGATATCACAAAACCAAGGAAAAAATACATCAAAACAACTATCCACCACCCAACATCTAATCACACAACATCCACCCCAACAAAAACTCAACCCACTATCACAAACCACTTACCAAAATCCACCACTCCAATCTCAAAATCAAAACATTGCAAATCAATATAGTATATTGTTGCAAGCACAACAAGCATTGCAACGACAAAAAGCACAACAAGCACAACAACAAGCCTTATAGCAGTAACAAGCACAAAAATAATCCCAACAATCTATCAACAAGCCTTACAACAACAACAAGCACAAAAAAAATCATTGATAGCATAACAACAACAACAACAACAAGCATTGTTAGTGCAACAACCATAAGAAGAACAACAAGCTCAACAATGGGCATATCAACAATCATTTCTTGCACAACAATAAGGCTTCCAACATCCTTACACAAACACACAACAAAACATATTTAATCCAAATATGCAAGGAGCATACGTCGCCCCACCACTGTCACCATTCATACAACAATATCAATCCAACCCACCACATGCACCATACAACACATTTAACTCATCCAACATTCCACCATGCAATATATATGCTCCACCCCTAATCTTCAAGATGATATTTCCGTGCAATTTAGAATGCTCTCTCAACAAATACAAGATATCCAAGTGGGAAATACAAAGAGATCAATTTCTCTACGTGACTTGTGTCCCTATCCTTTTGATAAAACATTGTAATGATACCATTCCCACTTGGATTTGAAATACCTAAATTTGACAAACACAAAGGGTGTGGAAATCTCGAAGACCACGTCAAATAATTCTATGTGAATTGCATGTAAGTGGCCTATAATGATTCCTATTTGGTGCGGCTTTTCCCATGGAGCTTGGCAGGCCCAACAATCAAATGGTTCTCTCATTTACCTCCTGGAATCTAAACATTGCAAGATATCGTAGATCAATTTGTAAATCACTTCTCTTTCAACCTAGACATGGATGCCATTTTGGAGGAATTGTACACCCTAAAACAAAAAAGGGTGAAAAAATTACAAATTACTTACAATGATGGAGGTACACATCTAGCAAAAGCAAATGGCCTATTCCTAAGGAACAAAAAATAGGAATCATTATTGCTAACCTTGATGTAGATTTATCCTATCAATTAAAGATGCAATGTGTCACATTGTATGATCAAATCATCCCTAAGGATCTTAACATTGAGAGATCCCTTATAGCACAAGGGAACACACAAGCATACATGGATATATCTAGCTTTAATGAAAAACCTCACACTTGGGCTAAGAACAAGAATGTTACCAATGATGGGGTTGTCAATGCCAAAGTGGTCATAAGTGCTCCAAAGAAAATGATCACCCAGCCAACATACACACAACAAAACATACCACAGCCAAACATGTAACAACAACAAAATAATCAAAAAATGGTCAACAATGCCAATGCTCAAAGAGGACCACCCCCTAGGAATAACTACCCGCAAAAACACAAGTACACACCATTATAGGAACCTATTGAAATAGTCATGCAAAATTTAGTACAATCAATTCTTATCATGCTCCCTACTTATCAAAATTACCAAGAGCCTCAAGTAAAACCACCATGGTATAACGAGAAGTATCTTTTTGATTTTCATAAAATCAAGCAGCATACAATTGTGAGTTGCATGAAACTTAAAAATCCCATACAAGAACTTATCGACAATGGGAGCGTAATAGTTGATCAACAAGTGAGAAACCAAGACTTGAAAATATATGTGCGAACCCGGTGCCAAATTAGAACAAAGGAAATTACAATGGCAAAGGAAAGGACTATACCAATGTGAATCATGTCTACAATAATGTCATAGCATCATTGGACAATTTTGTATCTGTCATCACAATTAAAGGGCCTAGCACGAAGTACAGAGTCACCACATGTCGAGGAAAGGTCATTATCCAAGGAGCATCACTATAGCTTAGGTCACCACCTACACTTCTGAAATCCAACCCTAGTAATTATAGTTTCTTAGATCAACTAAAGAAAACCCTAGCCCCAATCTCCATCTTGGAGTTGCTGAAAATATCACCTGCACACATAGATATCTTAAAAAAATATTTATCTGCATCTTTTGTGCCTAGTAACATTGATATTGACTAGTTCTAGGCTATGATCAAACATATCTCCACACCTCATCTTCTCACCTTCTCTGAACACGGCCCCCCAACACAGCCATCCCACAATCATGCTTTGTATCTTGAGGTCCTAGTTCACAAAAATAAAGTCAAACACATCCTAGTGGATGGAGGCGCAAATCTAAACATTTGTACCTTGTAGCTGATCAAATTTTTTGGTTTCTTTGAAGATGTCATTGAGAAAGGAAAGGGTATTACCATAAGAGCCTATGATGATCAAGAACAAGTTTCTCAATGCACAATCCAACTCTCCAAGTGGGGCCCTCTATTATGAAAACTATATGTCAAGTCCTTGATCTTGAGCTTCCTTACAACATTCTCCTAGGACGCCCATCGATCCATGAAATGCAAGTTGTCACTTCTACATACCATCAATGTGTTAAATTTACCTATGAAAATAGGGAAATCACAATCCATGGCGATCTGGAACCATTCTATTATTGCAAGAACCTAGAAGCCAAGTATTATAAGGTCCCACAAGTTCTTAAGAATGACGAAAGGCTAACATCCTTTTCCTTGGCTTCCACTTCTAAGACAAAGACACCCCTCATAAAAAATATCTTGGACATTACATTAGTAATCAAAGATAACGGTTGTGGGGAATATAGCTTGAAGAAGGATGCATTTGTAATGGGAGAGTTACCTCTTTCTCCTAAGTCTCATGGAAAATCGCAACCAGTTGGCAATGTATCCTAAATGATCAAGGTAGAATCTACCACTTTCAAAAAGTGGGGATATTTGAGCAAAGAGGTTGTGGATGAAGCAGACTTATCAAGATTTCTATATCAAGATAATAAACTCACACCCATTCTTCCAATGGAGGATGACAACAAAGGTCTACAATTGATGCTTTGTTGGGGCTATAATAAGAATGAAAAGCTTGGACAAAAGGACAACGATTTGCTAGAACCCCTTGCTCCTGAGAAATGCCCAAAGAATCTTGGTCTTGGATGTACCTGTTACCTTTAGGTATCATTTTACTATGCTATTTTAAAATTTCATTTTCTTGGGTATTTAGTCCTTCAACCCGTTTGGATCTCTTGTCTTGTGCCTTGTCATGGAACTTTTCAAATTCCTAACCTCTTGTCGTGGCCTCTCTAAGTTTTGTAACCTAAGTCGTTGGTGTCTAATGTTTCCTAACCTTGTCGCGAGGTTCGTAAGTTCTATAACCACTCAATAGCTTGACTTGGTCCCTTTCCTAGCGTCAAGTGTGTTGATAAATTGGTTTGTCTTGTGTAGTTAGGAAGTCAGAATTTTTTATAACCTCACAACTCCCGAATCTAGTTTTAAAGTTTCAATATCCCGTGACTGGGTGACATAGTATTTTTTGCTTCTTTCGAAGCGTCGCCAATTCATTTAAAGATGTGTACAGTACAACCTAGAGATGTCTTGTCAAGAGTCTTCAAAATGTGCACAAATCTTTGGGTTTCTTTTTCTGAGGATTAAAATAAGGTACCATATTAATGCAACACTAAACACACATCTTATCTGCGACATAACTTGAGGTGGAAAAATTTTCTCTAAGTTTTCCTACTACATTTCTTTCTTCTGCAACTACTTTTCCTAGTGTATGCTTGCTTCTTTCTGCATTGAGAGCTCATGTAGTCTAGAATTGTAAATCATTGGCTTCACATAAGGGATACTGAGCTCAAACCTTTTAAGTTGGAATAATTTTGGGCATGGTTGGAGAGTAACGAAAGGTCTGAGGTGGATGTAAAGTTGTTGGAAAGTGGGCTAGCTCATGTCGGAGGATTTCCAAAATTTGTGCTTAGTGTGGACCTAATAGGTGCATGTGCGAGAAGATACATTCCAGAAACACGAGAGATCAAATATGCAGACAAAATCGTAATTGCAAAGATTTCTCCTAAGGTTGTTTCCCACGCGCTGAATATTCCAAAAAGGGAACCTTTGGAAGACATTTATGTGTCCATGGATGGGGATTTCTTCAGAATGAATGAATATTGGTGTAGAAATTCGATGGCCAAAACCTATTTAAAGTCAAAAAATAGAGATGGCTAGTGAAGCTAAGGAAGTCTTGAAAGAATTTAATCTCTAGTATCTGTCAATTGAGAGCCAAATTTTATAGTAAGGGTTTCGTGAAGCATAATTTGTATGGAGGGAATTCATATCAGGACCTCTCGTCTATTGAGGACTTCTGGGAAGATTGTATTGATGAGAACGAAGTCTTGAAGAGGGATTATATGAGATTAACCCTAAAATAGATACAATTCTTTGGTCTTTCATTTCAAATTCCTAAAGATGTGACTGAGGATTTGGTGATCATGGATTCCAAATATGAAAAATTTCCTAATAAGTCTCACCCTAAGGTCAATTGGAATAAGAATGAGGTCTTTGATATGACAATATGTGTCACTCCAGTGGTTAAACAAACTCAAGACTGGTTGGATGGAAAATGGTGGTAGGCTGTTGGCTCTGCCTAGGAGCCTAGATCATCACAAAATAATGAACAGAGGTCTACACCAACATCCGGTGTGAGTATATCATCGGGGAGATCAAAAACTAGAGGTGATGGTGAGAAATCAAAAGAAACGGCTAGGTTGAAGTCATTCTATGAACAAGACAATATGCCCTCTCCAACCCCTAAGAAGAAGACCAGTCCAGTGAAATATGTGCTTGTAGATTCTTAAGCTATTTTCCAGCAGATTACTAAAGATAATATCTTTCCTCCTTTGTGTGAGATGCCCACTTCTCCAATTGAGAATTCACTAATCACTCTTCGTAACCCTCATGAAACTACTAGTGGAAACAAAGATTTTGGTTTAATCAGCCTCCCCAAGATGGTTGAAAAAGGAAATAGAGAAGAAAAGGAAGTATACTCCCACTATGACAGTTGAAATTGATATTGTTGTAAAGTTGCTTCAGGGTTCTTCAAAACCCAAGAAAGCTTGAAGGATGTCAAGGATGTTGACTGATACTACTTCTAGAAATCAAGTGTTAGAAATTGTTGATCCTGTGAAGGAGTTAGGTGATAATGAAATAATAGAGGTAGACTACAGGATTGCACATGTTGATATGGGGCCTCTAACACTTGAAGGTGATGTATACCATGCTAACTATTCAGTTAATGCTTTGATTAAGAGGGTGAAAGAAGAGAGAAAAGAGAAGGTGAAGTTACAATATCAATTCCTTGCTTTGGGTAACTTTATCTCTTCCATGGTTACTCCTCTGACACCCAATGGGGCCTCAAGTTCTTAGGTAGAGGGTATTGATATTCTTGACATTCAACAAATTAAAAAGAATCTGAGTTACTCTAGAGAAACCAGTGAATGGATTGATAATATGTCACAGGAGGCTATCTTATTTATCAGTAAATCCATTCTCTTCTACACTCAAGTTACGAATAAGAGGAAAGAATTGGTGGTAGAACTTCAACAAGTTAGGAAAGATTAGACCAACCTCTATGTTCTCTCCCAGGAAGTGAAAGAATTAATTTCAATGGATTGGGCAACATTAATTGGTGATAAAATTGTGAATGATCCTAAAGAGTTGGACTCTTCTTGGTCTGATTCATTGGAGTGGAAGCTAAGTATGTATGATAACCTGATAGGAGAAATTAATAAAACACTTGAATGATACTTTGAAATTTTGGTGGAGATTAAAGATAGTTGTCATAATTTGGATGTAGAAATTATTTATGAGTTTGATGAAAAGATTTTGGATATGAAGGAGGTTTCTCTAAAATTCAGGGAGAAATTCAACAAGGAAATAGTTGATCCTACCAAAATGACCTGGGAATCCTTCTCAAAGCTCAGTAGATTGCAGATTCAACTAAACTCTTATAAATTTGAAGAGAATAGAAGATTTGAGATATTGGTTGAATCTGATATTGCTTTAGCCAAATGGAGAACTAGATTATAAATTACTACAACGTTCGGGAGCAAGGAAATATTTGAAATTGTCACCAAGTATCATGATTATAGGTCCAGGATGAAAATACAAGAAAATTTGCTAGAGCAAGAAGTGGTTGAGGTCCTGAAAGATGAAGGTGATGAAGTGGAAAGAAATGATGCATAGTTATTTTTATCTTTTCATGATACTTCTTTTAATTTCAGCTATTTAAGTTAAAAAATATTTTTATTATGGGGTATAGTTGTTCTCAAGAAACCATTACCGAAGAGAATTGGTTATGCTTTAAATATGGGCTTAGTCGATGCAATTAGGATCTTTTGGGAAAAACTTTTATTTTCATCATTAGAACAAACTCTTTATGTTTTGAGTTTTTTTTTTGCAGTTATCTTTCAATATAGAAAAATCATATGGTGAAGTTCATGCAGGCATAATCTTTGAATTGCAGTTTATGGATTTATTCAGTTTATCTTGGATATCTTGCCAATGATTATCTATGTTGATAGTGTGAACATTTGATAGATTGTATTGCTATTGAATGCTTATCTTTGAATGAATGTTTATAGCAACAGTTTGAGTTCAGTTGAAGAATTTTATTAGTTCTGGAAATGGTTAAAGTCTTTACACTTTTGGTTTATATTTAGATATTGATATTCTTTTCAAAGCTTTCTAGTTAAAGTGACACCTTTCTTTTCTTTCTGGTTAAAAGAAGTCTGAATTTCTATTTGTTGAATATCCTAAAAGGTAGTTGTCACCTTGTAAAATAAGTAGAAAATCAATAGGAAATATCATTATATCGGTTCAATTGTTGTTACATTTGTCATCTTCGTGGGTGATAGAATATAGAGTTAGGTGAAAAACCTATTAACCAACAGTACCACCAGTAAAGTGACCATTCTTGGAAAAGGTGCTTCCGTTAAAAAGGTTGATCATTCCTCTTAGTTTCATGTATGGCTTGGTATTCCCCTTGACAATTTTAACTTTGACATAACATACCTATTTGAGGATTCATGTATTTTTATGATAACCACCACATCATTTGAGTCAAACAATCCAAACAATGAGCTAAAACTTGTCTATCCCTAACTCATAAACTGGGACCAATGAGTATCGCCTATCTTGGATTCATTCGAAAATGATGAAGCTATCTATGAGTTTATGGGACTATGAGACAACATGTCATATGGGGATCATAAAGTAGGGTTTGACATCGAGTTAGATACACAAGCCTACTATGGGGAACCGATTGAATCCCTCAGTTGAAAAATTGAAAACATGAGAATAATGTCTAGATCTCAAAGTGAAAACCACATTGTGGCACTCTTTGATTATAAAATCATGTCGATCGAGGATATTAGTATGGGTTGATTACACTTGATCCATGAAGAATCGAAGCATATTCATGCCACTAACACTCAATCTTATAAACTAAAGATTTATTGAAACAACACATTCTAAACTATGAAAGCGTTAAAATGTCTACTCTAATCCATCTGAAACTTATCCTATTTTGGAATTGGTGTTGTGTTGATGTGGAACAATGACCCTTTCCTAATCATGCGATCAATGATCTTGTTTCAATCGATTCTACTGAAGAGAATTGATGAAATTGTTGTGATATGTGGATGAAAACATGATTTATGCTAAAATGAGTATGATGCAAGAGTTAATCTACCATAATTTTATGCTAAAAGATGATGATATGCAATTTCTAAGCTAATCTAATTGAGATTTAAACTAAAAATATTCAAACCCTAGTTCTCTAATTAGCTAAATAGATGCATTATGGAAGCCATTAATGGAATCTAAGCTATTATGTAACTAATTTAAACTAAAATATGCTAAATGTATGTAAAGTATGAGTGTGAGTGTGAGGGATCTCAATAGCATGAGTTTGAAAATTGAAAGATGGATCCATTTGTCTCCAAATAGTGACCAATTTATAGGAAAGCAAATGAGAAATGGAGGGTTGAGATTGAAAAAGCTAATCAATGGTCAAGGATGGAGGAAACTAGAGGCATGGATCATGGATTCTCATCAATGAGTGAGAATGCAAGATGAGATTTAATCAAGGGTTCTCATTCCTTCCAAACAAGCAAACTTTTGACCTATATAAAAGGTCAAAAGTTAACTTGCACAAGATATTTCAAGCTAACTTGCACATGAAGCTTTGTGAGAATATTCCCTTTCTTAAATGATTGGAGGAGAAAAAATATTCTTTGGAATATTCATGGGTGAGGAAAAAAGATATTTTTCTAATTAAAACAAAGTTTAATTGTGCAAAAAGGGAGGGGATATTCCATGGGAATATTCCCTTGTAAGTGGGAGGAATTGGATTAATTATATAATTGCTAGTTAAACAAGGTTTAATCATGCAATTAGGGGAATTAGAAGAATAAAGTGATATTCATTAAATTAAATGATTTAATGAATGAGAAAAAAGTGAAATGACATTTAATTAAATAACTTATGGTTATTTAATTAAATGGGAAGACTTAGGGAATTAAATTAAATACTTTGATTTATTTAATTTAATGAGATGAAATGTTAGTGTGAAAAGGGGTGAATTAACCCGATTTAATGAATTAGGTTAATATATGCAAATGATGCATTTAATTAAATAGGTAAACTAATCTAATCAATTAAGCGAAAAGAGGATGGGTTTTAGGATGAAATGATGTTAGTATACCTGATTTGAATGTGTGATATCATTCAAGACATTTTTCAGTGTCTACAAGTAGTAAAAACAAAGGACACATCCGACGGTGAAAACCTCTTTGAGGTATCAAAGGATGAGAGATTCAATCTTCCTCTTAGTGCTATACATCATGAAAGATTAGAGGTCCTTGCAAAGAAATGTGATCCAGTGAATGTGGGAATGGATGAGGCACCTCAAATTACCTTTTGTGCAGAGTCACTTCTAGTTGAAGAACAAAAGAATCTAGTAACATTCTTAATAGAAAGAAAGAAAAAATTTGCATGGACATATGCCAATATGCCTAGCCTTGATCCTGAAGTGGTCATCCACCATCTTGAAATATATCCTAATGCTAAACTAGTAAAGCAGAAGTTGAGAAAGATGCATCCACAAATAACATTGCTAGTCAAACTAGAATTATAGAAACTCCTTGATGCAAGATTCATCAGACCAATTGACTATCTAAAATGGGTTTCCAACCTAGTTCTAGTCTCCAAGCCCACTGGGGGCATCAAGATATGCAACAACTTTAGGGACCTAAATAAAGCATGTCCTAAAGATGACTTCTCGTTGCCGAACATTGACATGATTGTAGACTTGATTGTTGGGCATGAGATATTATCGTTAATGGATGAATTCTCCAAGTATAACCAAATCATGATTGCAAAAGAAGATCAGCATAAAAAAACATTTACATGTCTGTGGGGAACCTACTACTAGAACATGATGCCATTTGAGTTAAAGAATGTTGGAGCAACTTATCAGAGAGCCATGTCACTGATCTTCCATGATATGATCCAAAAAATTGTAAAGAACTATGTGTATGACATCTTAGCCAAATCAAGGAAATAAAAAGATCACATAATAGTACTAGGGCCAATATTTGATAGACTTGAAGAGTACAAAGTAAGTTTAAACCCTAAAAAGTGTGTCTTTCCAGCATAACCTCAGGAAAAATCTTGGGCTACATTGTGTCATTGCAAGGAATTAAGATAGATCCAACTAAAGTCAAGGAAATTATGGATATGGAGGCACCACGAACATTAAAATAAGTATGAGGTATATACAAGGAAGACTATAGTCTATAAGAAGGTTCATAGCACAACTAGTGGACACGATTATTCCCTTTTCACATCTACTTCACAAGGGGATAACACACAAAAGGGATGAGAAATGTGACAAAGTATTCAAACAAATCAAGGAGTATCTACTCGCACCTCATGTCCTCATGGCGCCAATACCAAACAAACCTATGATCTCATAAATCTCAACTACATCAGTGGCTCTAGGGGCTCTTCTCGCTCAGCACGACAAAACAGGAAAAGAGAGGACAATTTACTATATTAGTAGGAATTTTGTGGGATACGAGCTAAAATACACATCCATTGAAAATGTGTGTCTCACAGTAGTGTTTGCTTCATAGAAATTCAAAAAATACATGCTCACCCATCAAGTAAAGCTCATCGCTAAAATATATCCGTTGAAATATCTATTATCCAAGGCAAATCTCACAAGGTGAATGGCTAAGTGGGTAATGATCCTGGTAGAATTTGATATAGAATATGTAGAGAAAAAATCCATAAAAAGGTAAGTCATTGAAAATCAACTGACAAAGGCACCCATTTATGCAGAAAATCCATTAGTGTGAATTCCCTGATGAGTTAGTATTTCTCCTAAACACAGTAGATCATTGGAAGATGTACTTTGATGGTTCACACACACAACATGGATCAAGGGACGATGTTCTCTTTATCACCCCATAGGAGGACTGTATTCTGAAATCATACTGACTATCTTTCCCATGTAACAATAAAATTGTCGAATATGAAGCTCTCATCACAGGGCTCAGAATAGTGGTACAATGGAAAATCCTGGCACTAAAAGTCTATGGAGATTTACAACTAATCATAAACCAAGTCAATGGTGATTATTAGACCAAGGACAACAAGTTCACTCCTTATAAGAAGTTGGTAGAAGATCTCAAGGATTTATTCATCACTATCACATTTGAGCAAATACCTCGAATGAATAACCAAGCAGTTGATGCTATGACAACTATTGGGTTCTTGTTAGATATACCAAAGAACACTACTAAATATGAGTTCCTCATTGAGCAACTTCTTGTCCTAGCTTTCGAGGTACTAGAATCTGAGCTTGTATGCAAAAATTTTGGTCTTGATAATCCTTGATATCATGATATATTCACCTAACTAAACAAAGGAATCCTTCTAGCTAACATCACCTCAAACCTCAAGAAAACCTTTACCAAAATTCATCTCATTTTGTTATCCTAGGTGATACCCTTTACCATAGAAGTCTCGAGGAGATGCTATTGCAATGCCTTAACCCTAAGGAAGCATTGACTGCATTAATGAAAGTACACGAAGGAATTTTTGGATCACATTCGAGTGGTATAACCTTGGCAAAGAAACTGTTGAGGATAGGGTACTATTGGCCTACCGTGGAACGAGAAGTTCACCAATATGTCAAGAAATATATGCAATGTCAATAGCATGGGGACCTAATTCACACGCCAACTCAAGAAATTCAACTGATCATTACACCTTGGCCTTTCTCGTAGTGGGGAACAAACCTCATAGGAAAGATCACACCTACCTCATCCAATGATCACAAGTTTATTAGTACCTTCACTGAGTATATTACAAAGTGGGTTGAGGCAATTCCTATGACCTATATTATAGGAAAGAAAATCTCCAAGTCATCCTGAACTACCTTATTTGTCATTACGATGTTCCACAAGCCCTTATCTCAGATAATGGAACACATTTCAAAAACCAAGATGTTTGTGAGTTGTGCCAACGATTACATATCCAACATCGTTTCTCTACCCCCTATTACCCCAGGGAAACAATCAAGTAGAGGCCTCAAATAAAACCATCTTGAAAATTATTAAGACGGTCAATGAAGCTGGTCATGACTGGGATTTATAACTAAACCCTTCCTTATGCACCTATAGAACTAGTATCCACATGCCTACAAGTGTTACACTCTTTTCCCTAGTATATGGATTTAAAGCTATCCTAACCATTGAGGTCAAGCTCCCATCACTGAGAATATCCTTGCAGAATCTTATTACTAATGAAGAATATAGGGTGTCATGGTTGAATGAGCTAGAGTTGTTGGATGAACACCGTCTGGATTCTTTGAATCATTTTCAAGTTTATCAGAACTGGCTCAAAGGAAGCTACAAAAAGAAAATCAAAAGTCAATCCTTCCACCTTGGAGAGCTTGTTTTGAAGGAGAACCAAAGGAATGTACCTACTCTAGAAGGCAAGGGGAAGTTTGAACCCAATTGGTTGGGACCCTTCATAGTCACGATAAGTTATAGGTCGTGAACATATTAATTATCAACACCTGAAAGTGAACCCTTGCAGGAGCCCATCAACAACTCACATCTCAAAAAGTGTTATGCCTAGGCTTGGAAGTTATAAAACTGAAAAATCCCAAAATTTTTTTAAAAAAAATCCAAACAAAAAAATTGGAAAAAGGATTGAAAACAGTAAAGATAAAATAATCGTCCTATAGTGAAAACCACTTAGGTGGCGCTTTGGGCAATTACCTTGGTGAAAACTTGGCAAACATGTGCCTTGCATAAAAAAGCACTATCCATCCATCATTGATTCTTTGGCTTGTCATGCATCACTTTCTATCACATTCATCCTTCATCCCATTCTCTCCATCACCCGTTTGCATTTGTATCATAGCTAGATATTAGGTAAGTATGATTTTCTCCTTTAGTACTACTTGGCACACTCTTAAGGTTAGTTTGTCTTTCCTATATCGAGGTAGTATATCGCATCACGCTGGGGGAATTTTTCTATACTTTTATTGGATTGGGTTCGTGCATATTCTTAAAGGTCTTTCATAACATCAAAAAATCCAAAAACACTTGTAAAATATTAAAAAAAATCCAAAAACATTCATAAAATCAGAAAATCCAAAAAAAACATCCAAATCAATATCAAAATCCCCAAAATAGGTCAAAATCAGAAAAAGTCAAAAATATGGTTGTTGAACTATGTTGTCTCTGAGCTTGAATGTAGGCAAGGCCATCACTGATGTGCCCCCAAGACACATTAGGCCAATCCTTTAGGAGTATGCCATAATAAATTGACAATCCATCAAGTGTTCATATCTCATCAATAATTGGTTACTGGTCCAAGTCAGTCAAACTACGAGGTCTCTGTGTGTATAACATAGGAAAGGCTAATCATTGATCAACCCTCGTGGACCTAGGTCAGTCCCCTTAGGTTTGGTTCTTGGTCAAAATATCAAAAAAACACAAAAACATTTGTAAAACAATCCAAAATCCAAAAACATCCTCAGAACATTGCAAAAACACCAAAAACATTGAAATATTCCAAAATATCCAAAACCACCCACCCCATTTTCATTTTCACTCATGATAAAATTCCATCCATAATAAAATGTTTGTCATCTTCAACCTTTGGTAAAACAAATGGAAACAAGTGTGACACTTCATAAAGTGTAGGCATGAATGTAAAAGTCTTTTGAGTCTAGATCATTAGGTAAACAAGTTGGTTAACATTTGTATCAATAGCCTATCATCTAGTCAATTTTTAATCATTTGATAAACATGTCCTAGGATGCATCCTTCTGACAATGGACATTAACATCAAGCATCACCATAGTTTTAGTCTTGGATAGAGATATGAAGAACATTAACTTGTTTGTTTTGATCTTTTCTTGTGATTTATCTTATTGCACTCATTCCAATGACCTCTTGATGATGTCTATCAAATGATTTAGAAAGAATGGAATGTGGCATTGATCATTATCTTTTAGTTGTTGTGCTTGTTGGATGTTCTTGTAAAATACCTTGGCGAATACTTGATTTGTTAGATGTGTATGGAAGGAGTTTTTGGGTAGTTTGTTGACTATTGCATTGTTAGGTTATGCCTCTCTATGTTTTGGTTTGAGATGTTCAATTTTTTTGGAGTACATCCTCGCAAGGTTTTTGTATATCAGGCATGAACAAGAATACTCCTTTATGTTTTTCAAGTCATAGTCCATCACACTAGATACAATGCCATCCCGATTATCCATATCTTGGTGCATCGTATCTATGTGTTTTATCAAAAATAAGGAATAATATATCATTAGTATCCCAATCCCTGAAACAAGAAAATCATCATCTCTCATCACCATATCTAATAAAGTCTCAAAGAATCATAGAATTGTTGGACTTCTAAATCATTATCACAATCAATGGTTAATACATCTTATTCTTCCATCTTCTTTCCATGCTAATATGGTATCATGACACTTGAAACAAAAAAAAAGACAAAGCACCCATCCTACATCTACAAACCATTAGCATGTATACATCCCACATACTCATAGCATGTCATCATAATGGGAAATACAATCCATCTCATTTGCATTATCATTATCATTTAAATTGTTTAGTATAATATAGATTCGTTATTCTAAGGCTCTTATAGCATCATCCATAACATCCATATAATCAACATGAAATACATTCATCTCATAGTAACATTTTGCATCATCATAACATAACATATATAAAAGATATTAAAACATGAAGTAAATCATCCATCATATTTGCATCCATGTCATACATCACATACATCCATAACATCACGTCATGAATCATGAATATCACATCATAAACTTGAATAAAATTACATACATCCATAACATATCACATGCATCCATGCATACATAAGCCATGAAATAAAAGAGACATCACATCATAACTATCGCATCAGAGCCATCTCATATATATATATATATCAAAAAATTGAATGTGATGATACTTGAATCAAAGTCAGTGTGTAATATCATCAAAAATGGGTATACAAGCTCGGTTATGAAAAATTAACCAATGAATGTATATACATAAACAATCAAGTTGTACATCCAAAAAGTGTCTATAATATGGGGTGTTATCCCTGGCTCTGGCGATCGTTATGGTGGGAACCAAATGACTACCGACCGATGGATGTGGAACCTCCTGATCCACTCAGTGCCACCCTACTCCTCTGGGAAAACCTTGGCTCTCATCAATGTTGAGGGATCTCCCTGTGGTACAAGGTCCTGTAGTATGAAACCTCTTGCATGACCAGACCATACATATGTGCTAGGACCATCTACCCCACCCATCCCTATGTCTGCTAGACCACAACCTCTAGTTGTTGCCTATGCCCTATCTCCTAGGCTAGTGATATATCAACCTGCTATCTCAACTGTCTCTCTTGCTCTCTCTCACCAATGACAACCTGCAAGTGTTGTCATGCTTGATCTTGCTCACCTGTAATAGTCTACAGTTGTTGGTGGGCTTGATCCCACTCCTATCTCAATCTATCCCTCTCTGTAGTCAAATCCTATATCTATAAATCCCATGGATCAGGACCCCACAATGGCTGCTACAGAGGGTGTTGATCTTGCCCGACCTGCTGATCTCGCCTGACCTGTTGATCATGCCCATTGTACTCATCCTACCCATCCTACCCATCACAGGGAGGCTGCTGATGTTGAACTATGTGTGGTCCCATCTATCATTTATGTCATGAGACCCATCCATTGACTGGATCTGTCAGTTGGACTGGGACATGATCCTACCAATATGCATCATATGTGATCGTCGTGCCCACATCAAGAGGCCCACCAAAGTATGACTAGGGATGTGGGACCAACTGCCTGAACTCATCAATCACAACATGGGGATGGATTTGTTGTCCCTAGGCCATCTCTCTAGATGTCTGCACAAAAATAGCCCTATATCCCTCCTGGAGTGCATCTTGCACCTCCTCGAACTATCGAGCTACCCGATCAAGGAGGTACCACTCTATCATGTGATGCTCTCGCCCCTACATATACTTAGTCTGACGAGAAAAGAAGAGTTGATCATCATCATCATACCCTTGGTGAGCTTGGACCCATGACCTCCACCAAAGAACTATCATGTCATTTATAACATGCCTCCAGTGTGAGATCCCTATGCTACCAATGTGTTGCAAAGTGGTCATCGCTCCATATCTATAAATTGATGGCTCGTCAAGGTCTGTGTTAGCAAGTGTGATAATTGGCCTAAGCATGACAATATGCTCATATTCCCAAATATGAAGGAGTGTCACCCCAAATCCTATGCTGCCCCCCTTGAGGTACACCACTTGATGCATATCGTGGTATAGTGAAGAAATAATCATTGGGCCCTAGGCGTATAATGTCATCCTATCCATCATACTGGCCCAAACCACTCCCCAACCAATGTTGAATCCTCTGGCACATTAGTCAGGTACAAGTACCCCTAAGATCAATGCTCCAACAAAATAGTTTCAAGGCTGGGGCCTACCCCTCGAAAGCATGTAAATCAATCTAGCCACTGTTAGTGAAGTACTCATCTACATTGAAAACCTCAAAAATAACATCACCTCCTAACTTGATTTCATAGATAATCCTCTCCTTGTGGATGGGGACCCATAGAATCCTTCAAACATCCTTGAGGGTCACCATCACCTCTCTAGTGGGAAGGTGAAATGATGAAGTATCGCTACACCAACGCTCGACTAGGTTAGTCATCATTGCCAGATTGTGCGGATCTCTAGCATGCACGCTACGAAACCTAAACCAATGGCACCCATAAAATCTATCACCTGATTAGTCAACTATCCTAAATGACAAATAATATTGCACTGATGCTTCTTAGACAAGAGTGGGTGAAGGACCTCCTGCACGCATGAAGTGCGTCGTGTCAAAATTGCCTTAAAATGATGAAAAATGCAAATTCTGGACCCTATACTTGCAAAAGCAATGCTATCTACCATATCGATGTTGTATCCTTCTAGCAATAGCGGCTCTATAATCAAAAGCAACATGATCTTGTAAAAGTGGATCGACATTTCCATGTAATCTTGGACCCAAATCATTGCGTGCAACACTATTCCTCAAAGGCGATGCTATATTCCATAGTGATGTCGAACCAAAATCACCCTCTGGGATGCTATTTTGCAAAGGCAGATCGACATTTCAATAATGAATCTAGACCAAAACTCAATCTCGCAACACTATATCACAAAGGCGGCGCTCCAACGTCAATAGCAATACCAACTAGAGTAGAGGCAATGCAATACATCGTCGCTATTGACCTACTTGTTTGGACCCTAATAAATGCATCAAAAATGCAAAAAATGAGAAAGGTTTCAGTTTGTATATCGGGGGTCCTACGTTTGGAGGTCGTCGGTACTCTCGAACCCTATCTGCGTGATACTAGGAAAGCGCACAACCGTCCATAGAGTCAGTAGGTCAAAGCAAAATGACAAGAAATTTGTAAAGACAAGTGTGCAAATGAATTCAAAATGACACTTGCACTCATATTTAAGCATGAAAATTAGGGTTTTTTCTCTAATTAAGGTGGAAACTATGATTTTTTATCCTCTTGATCGAATATCGACCCATGAGGCCTATTTTGAAGCATTTTTTAGTGTCTTGAGCTTGTTTTCGCGTCCTATTGCTTATTTTCTATAGTTGAACCTTTGCTGAATCTTTGTCACGAGCTAGACCTACAAATTGAAATTTTCGCCCGATCTCTCAAGGGGCAGTGTTACAACATAATTCCTTCCATTGGGGCAACAATAGGGCATCCAAAAAACCAATAAAATTTGAATTTTTGATCTACGTAGCAATGTTGATATTGAAAAGCCTCAGTCTTTGAACCCATGTAACATGTACCTCACTTCCAAGAGGGGCAAAATATAGACACTTCAAATCATCTTGATTGATATTACACATCTGAATTTGATTTTTCACACCATTTCATCCTAAATCACCTCTTTTCTAACTATTTAATTAAAAAATTTAAATTATTTTTAAAATTAAATTTATCACTTTCTCCTACTAATCAAAGATTCAATTTTATTGGATTAATTCATCCCCCTTCATACAAATTTTCATCTCATTTAATTAAATAATGCAATTTATTTAATTTAAACTTCATATGTCTTCCCATTTGATTAAATAACTTTAACTATTTAATTAAAGCTAATATTTTCCCGCATTCCTCTAAATCTCCTAAATCCCACCTAAGTTAATCAATCTTTGATTAATTAACCTTACCCACTTTCTAATCCTCATTAGTTCATTCTCCAACATTTAACTCCATTCTAGTTAAATAAACCCACAGTTTATTAACTCCAACCTGCACAACTAATTAATTTTCTCAAATTAATTAAATGGATATTTTCTCCCACACTTGCATGAGAATACTCTTTCTTCATTTACTCCCCTCATTGACTTTCTTACGTAAACCATTTTATCTCTTACACAAGCCTTTATTTCTCTTACATGCCTTTAATTCTTCACCCACATGTCTTTACTCCTTACATGCTTTCTTCCCAAAATGTGCACACACATGTGTGAGCACATATCCCCATCACATTTCTTCTCCTTGCAACACTTTTCACAAGGCTAATCACCCTTCAATCCTCTCATCAATTAGCAACCATTGATTGGGCAAATGAATCTCAACCCTTGATTCAACTATTTTCCCTATAAATATAACTCATTACTATGAGAAAGGGATCCACTTCTTGAAGCAAAGTTATGCTACTCAATTCCATTCTTACTCTCATCCATTTTCATCATTTTAGCTCACATCTTCCATCAATATTCATCCATAATCCACTATCTTGAAGCTTGTTTCATCAAAGGGATTGGAAAAGGGCTATTATTTCATATCAATATGGCACCAATCCCCCTATGGAATGAGGTTTGGGGTATTTAGATAAATTTCATTCATGCATTGCTTGTTATTTCTTGTTTTGTGTCAATGGTTTCTATGTTTATGCTTTCAAGAATCTCATAGGGAGTTTAACTTAACTTAGCTAATGTGACTAATTTCCTTGTGTTTTAATCATGTTTGGCTCAGGTTATGATCACACTCACAGGAATTAACATTGTAAGTAACTAAAATGCATTGAAATTCATTAACAATATAAGTTGAAACCCTTGATATTGAGTTACAAGTTTGTGTGAGAAACATTTACATAACATAGAACAAATTGGCATTCCCAGGCATATAGAATATAAATGAAAACATTTGAATTGAACTGAAAACAATTGATGCTATGCACTTAGAGCATATTGGGTGAAACAATCATATTATTTTTGATTAGATATGCATTAACATTTATAAACATATAAGTCAAAACACCAGATAATGAGTTACATGTTATTTTGATCAAACATATTGGTAGTACGAGGCATAAAGAATAGGGTGTAACAATCACATTGTAATGAACATAAATGACTTGGTATTATGCACTTAGAGCAGATAGAGTGTAACAATCATATTGTAAGGAACATAAATGCATTGACATCCATAAACAGTATAAGTTGAAACCCCAAATATTGAGTTACAAGGTAGTGGGTGACAAACATTTATAGTGCATAGAATTGATCTATATACCCACACATATAAAACATAAAAAATACTCAAAAATTAAACTGAAATGACTTGACATTCATAAATAGTGTAAGTTGAAACCTCAGATATTGAGTTACAGGTTAGTGGGTGACAAAAATTTACAATGCATAGAATTGATCTATATTCCTAGACATATAGAACATAAAAAACCTAGAAATTGAATTGAAATAACTTGACATTCATAAATAGTGTAAGTTGAAACCCTAAATATTGAGTTACAGATTATTGTGGCAAACATTTCCATCCCATACAACAATATTGTCATTTCGACATAAAAAATATAAATGAAAAACCCAAGGTAAACAGTATCGGGGTGGAACCCCAAATATTTACAGTATTGTGAAAAACATTTGTGTAACATACAACAAATTGGCATTCCTAGGCATAAAGAATTAGTAGTAGAATACCTGTAACTTGATAGTGTACTATTGCTACTGCTTCTCCTCTTTCTTCATCTGCCTCCAGGAAAATGTAGAATTCAATATGAAAATGGGACGTGCTAAATGGAAATTGCCAAAGATTGAGTAGTGCATTTTTGAATTTGTAAATCTCTTTATATATTCAATGTTGGTTTGGTATGGAATCTTTAATTTTTGTTCTCTTTTTTCAAATTTGAAAATTTGTCTCGATGCCTTCAATTGCAGGGTTTGTATGTATTTATGGCATGCAATGTTTGTTTGCTTCTCAGTCAATTTTGGTGGCTTTAACACCATTGTTTTGGTGGTTGCAGGTGGCAAAAGAGGAAGAATGCACCAATAGTCATGCGTTGAGATTTGACCAATGGGACACATCTGAATGATTGATTTTTCTTTGAGTGTTGTGTTGCTGGCAAAGTGGGATAGGGGGTGGGTTTAATTGGATTTGGTGATGGGGTAGTCTTGGCTCTTAGTTATTCTCGTGGCATTGGATTTATGAAAATACTGGTGGTGATGTAATGCAAGTGGTGATATTTAAGGGGAGTGTGGGTTATACTAATTTTATATTTTAGTTGCATGTTTTAATGCTACAGGCCATTAACAAGCAATATGGTTTGTATGTTTGTGGTGTCAGATGTGCTTTGAATATTCTTTGACATGTAAGACTGTGAATAACTATTTGTGTTTGGGACAAATATAAACCAATTATAATACAATTTTTGACAATATAGTGATTCGACTACTCTTGTTGACTTTATGAATACAAAATGTTTTACAATTGAATGTTGTGACGTTCTACTATGGAGCACATGGAAGACTACTTTTGTCCCCACCATGCGCCAGCCTCTCCCCCCTACATAAGCTAAAATAACTGAGCACATAATAGATGGATATATAAATATATTTAGAATTTTTAAATAGGATAATTGTCTACACTTTCACGGAATATACAAACTCCACTATTACAAAAATATATAATCTAGTAGCAAGATTGGGATGTACTAAATTATAGTGATCTTCCGAACTCTTTTAACTCGATGGATCCATACGAATGTGTGGCTGTGATTTTTAGTGTACGCTTCGCAGATCTTTATAAACTATCCATGGCAAATGATGAAAGGAAACATAAGTAGGGTATGGAATTCACTACAGGGGAAGTTCAAGAACACACAGACAAAGACGTGGAGCGGGGGAAGTTCCGATTATCCGTCACACTTATCATTTAGGTCTCCTGGGTTCAATGTAGAATTGCTTCCGGTTGTTTTTGAACTAGTCACATTGTTTTAAAGGTTTACAAGAAGATAATTTAATAACTGGGGTTTCGGTTCAATTGCTGAACAGTTTGTTGGAGGACAGTGCTATTTTTCCACGACAAACTTCATCCAATCTAGAAGAATGTTAATAATCCAGTTGAGAATTTTCATTTTTTCTGGTACCTACTTTCTTTTTGTTCCCAGTTAATGCGAATTTGATGATTTTTTAAGTTTAAAGTTTCAAGACAGTTCATAATACTTCTGCAATGTCATTTACTCCTGCTTGTCCACGATGGCCATTGAATGCTCTGCATTCTCTGGCCTCTTCAACGCATTGCAATGGTGCGTGTCTGCAAACATCAATAAGCCCTTGCTTGTTAACATCAAAACCTACAATAATTAAACAGATATGTACAAACTCCTCTTATAATATCAGCAAACAGAAAACGCGCTCAAACAATCCTAGACATCTTAGTGGTAAAACTGACAGGCTTTGGTCAGATAGGGATAGTAGGCAGAAACAACAGTACCCATGGAGAGGAGAAGAAGAAGAATCAGAAAAGCTTCCATGGCAAAAGGAGAGCTTATCTCCAAAGAGGCACAATGGTCCTTATTCTTTGAAGAATCCATCCAGGGATAAAAAGCAAGCAGACAACCTTAGAGACAAACAAAATACAGAATTCAGTTCTTCGAGAGGGAGACTGCCATTTGGCAACGGCCCCATTATGCCTACTGCTCCCTGGATGCAAGGATGGAGCAATGTTCCAATCAAGGACATCAAGAAGAATGCCGGAAAAAATAAAGTGGATATGGATTCTGATAATGATGTCTTGGGTCAAATTCAGCATTTCGATGGAGGTAAACGGAAAACTGCAATGCACAGGATTGTTGACAGGCTTAGAAATCTTAGTAATATTGAAGAAGCCAAAAAAAGGGACAGAGATGATAGTAGTTCAGGTTCACCTGAAGGAATATATTTAGCGGAAAACAAAATCATGTCCAGTAACATCATTGGAACTTTACTTGAAAAAAACTGGGGTGACATGGACCAGGGTATTCAAGAAAATAGAAAGGGGTCTGTGATTATTCCATTGCCTTGGGAGAGAAACAATGCGAATGCAAAATCGGCAAAGCCTGAGAGGGAGAAGAGAGTGAAAGCCCCAACATTGGCGGAACTTACAATTCCTGACATAGAGCTAAAGAGGCTGAGAACGCTTGGAATTGGACTGAAAGAAAGAATTAATGTACCAAAGGCTGGACTTACTCAGAATGTTCTTGACAAGATACATGATCAGTGGAGAACCTCTGAGCTAGTGAGGCTCAAATTTGATGTACCACTCTCTGAAAATATGAAGAGAGCTCACCAACTCTCAGAGGTCAGCAACTCTTTCTTTCATCTTGACATTTCCATTACTTTCAATTTCAAATAAAAAGAAATATATTTTAAATTTTCGTTATGCTTTCGTAAATCATATTAAGTTTCTTTGCTACAAAATAAGAACTTTCACTACATCATTGGGTTCTGAAAACCTGTCTTATCTATATCACTACCAGTATACTGGTAACTTACAATGCATATATCTTTATAGTTTTATGACAATTCAATTTTTTTATTTCATTGTTTATCTCAAGGCTTATCATATCCATCAGCTTTCTATGGAAAATAATTTGCATTCATTAGTCTTTAGCATTATCTGTTTACAGGATAAAACTGGAGGATTTGTTATTTGGAGGGCAGGGAGTGCTCTTGTTCTTTATAGAGGAAGTAACTACGAGCCTCCTTCTGTAAGAGCTGCAAAGGCTCAGGCTAAAATCAGTTCAGGTGTCGGTATACTGGTTGCAGATAACAAACCATTTGTACCTGATACAAAGTCAGCTGATCCAGTGACAAGAAGGAAGATATCTGATGTATTGGGTGGAGATGCATCGAGCATTTTGCTTGCCTGTAATGCAGCCAGTGCTCAACTTGGCCATGAAATTATTACTAATGAGGCACAACTCCTTCCATCGACAGGCAAATTGGATCCTGAAAAGGAATTAAATACCATACTAGATGGATTGGGTCCTCGTTTCATTGATTGGTGGGGGAATGATCCCTTGCCAGTAGATGCTGACTTGCTTCCTGAAGTGGTTCCCAATTATAAGACACCTTTCAGGCTTCTTCCTTATGGTACGAAAAGGTCGAAATTGAGCAACTCAGAAATGACCAATTTGCGTAAGCTTGCACGGCCGCTACCGATCCATTTTGCCCTTGGTAATCTCTTGACATTCCATGTTCTTGAATATTTCAGAAAAATGTCAACTATGCTTTTAATATTGACTACTTTGTTATTTATTTTCTCTATGATTTGTGTTATTTAATCATGTTTCATTGTTTATAAAAGGGAGAAATAGGCGTCTTCAAGGATTGGCTGCTGCTATTATAAAGCTTTGGGAAAGAAGTGAAATTGCAAAGATTGCTGTCAAGCGGGGGGTTCAAAATACCAATAATAAACTAATGTCTGAGGAGCTTAAGGTGAATACCATGTTTTCACCTGACATCAATATCTAGCCTAGGTTGAGCTTTGATAGGTAGAAAAATGATGTTGATTCTGTTAGAAATGATGGTAAATCATAGTTTATTTCTCTTACTGCTATATTTATGAACAGCGAAACCTGTAGACATAGACACAAACATGCTTTATTAACGATTAAGATATAACATATTTCTCCCTCTCATGAGCTTTGTTTGTGTTGCTAACAAAATCTACATCTTTAATTCCATCTCTCTTAAATAAACTAGATCACCCAATCATATTTTTATCTCTTGTTTTTGAGGGGCAATGAAATTGATGAATATTGTTCAGATCAGTGAAGGGCATTTGACCTGTTTTTGGAAGGAAGATGCTTCTTATAGCAGATAGAATTGAACGTTGCACACACTTGAAACTATCACTCAGAACTTTCATCATAAGCTAAATTGGAAAGCAATCTCTCATTGCACTCTTGCACGTATACTTACAAAGCTACAAGCATGTTAGACATTAGGTGTAGTAAATATGAGTTTTGGAAATAAATTCAGCTTTCAGATCCATAAATTGGATTTATTCCTGGAGCTTTTCAACAACTTATAATTTCAATCGTGTGCCCTTTTTGGACTAACTTCAGATGAGATACTGTGTGAGTTGAACTGTTGTTTGTCGCATTTGGCATTGCTTGTGGGTCTGTGCAGATGGCTGCATCCTCCTCTGTGCAGACACTTTGGGGTTGACATGACACTCAAGCACCTTAAGACATATTTCTATTGACTGAACACATGCACAACTGTTGATAAGTATCTGTTAGTTTGCTTTTTGCAGCCAGTCCATGCCTTCTAATTGGAATCTTGGCCTGTTATAGCCGTTGCCATTTCTTCTTTGATCACATAAATCTTTTTTCCTGAATTTCATTAGCAGTTTGTTAATGACCCAATAGTAACATGATTGTATCTTTGAAATAGTGTGTCATTTTTCTTAAATGGCCGTCTTCATTCTTTGTAGAAAACTATGATGTATTTATGACAGAAAAGCTCTTCTTCTAGCACATTGGAAGATACTATGAGTTGTACTTACCATCATTTCAGATGGCCACTCCATATGCCTAAACCAATTTTGCTTTTGTATCAGTTGCATTTCTTTACAACTTTGACCCTCAGACCGAACCCTTGTGCAGGCCTTGTGCATATATAGTCATTTCAGTAGGCACTGAGATAAATACGTCCACATCATCCAACAAAATCCTAACAGGAAACTGCATGTTTCCACATGTCACGAATCTTTCAGGGTCTATTACACTTTTCAACGCCGTGCATCATATTAATTCTTGGTTTTTCTCTTAGCTCCTTATATATTGCATGAGGAAAATTAGTAGTACATGCCAATGTTTTCGTAGAGCAGTTAACACAAGTATGTGCTGAAGGCAAATAATATTCTCCCGCAGACTTGGGCAAAAACTAAATTCGTATTGGACAAGCAGTGAGTCTGGTATGAATTAAATTGGGATGCAGAGACTGACAACACTTAGATTAGCATATGTTCAAAATCTAGCAGAATCACAAATTGAAGCCTATTTAATATGATTTCTGTATCTTTCTACAGGTTTTTGGACTTAACGCCTTCCACCTTTACTAGCTCACCTATGGCTGCTTGCTGTGGTCAACATAATCGATTTTAATTGTGGGAGCTGCCATGTTTAGAAAAGGAGTTATTTTTACATCCACTGTATACGATTATGATTACCAACCCTTTTGTTCCAGCAGATGTGCTATTTAATACAAACACACTAATAGAAACAGGCAAACTACAACATACCTGTTCAACAAAAATAAAAGCTTTCCTTCACAAGCTATTTGGATCTCCCAGATGACTCTTGAGCAGCACATTACCCATTCACGACAGAAATTGGTGACAGTCTCTTTCAAATAGGGAGGAAGTGAGGAGCACTTTAGATTTGTAGTGCTCACACGTATTGTTTTATGTTAGTGTACATAACATTTGCTCTAGTATCTCGTGTCTAGTGAAATTTGTAAATGTGACGTATAGGAGGCACTTTGGCTTTGCAATTTGGAATTACATTGTTTTACTTTTCACTTATGAATGGTAACAGCAGAGTAGGAGAAGTCTTACCTCTATAAATATCCTGAATCCTCATGAATTATATCATTGGTATTAGTGGATTCAGAGTTCAATCTCTTATGACAAGTCTCTTTTGTCTTCTTTACACTTCGTAGGTTCTGTTTAGGATTTACAATCTTGCAACACCTAAGTTTATATCAATTCAATGGGATATCATTTGTCGGGCTACATTTGCTGCTTATCCGCAAAAAATTCCTTGCAAAATTTATCAAAATCATAAAGATTCAAGAACCCTTTTGATGCTAACTAAAAGTGAACAATTGACAGCTAGAGAGATTTAAAGAATTAATTTTATTAGAATGTATCTTGCTTGTGTTGGTGTTTTTTCTGGCTGAACCTTGAAAACCCTCTAAAGGACAGTCAACTCTTATGCTCAAGGACTTCAAGATTAGGGGCCAACAAACAGGAGATGGATTTAACATTTTTCTCCCCTACACTTTAGGCTCTGCAAGACCTAGGTGGGTATCCCTATATGTAAAGTAGATAAGCTTCATAGAGATGACAAGGGCTTGTAGGGCTAGTTACACCCCTTGTTCTCATTTAAGTTCAGGTATGAAAGCAGGAAACATAAAGCAAATCTAAACTAAGAAAGTAGGGAAAAGGTTTGTTTGAATATAAAGTTTGTTTCTAAGGATGGGGGAGGAAAACCATGCAAGACCAGTGCTTGCCTTGGGCTATGGAGTCATATGTCATGCATTTTATGACAACAACACCAAACATATCTTGGGGGTCTTCTGAATAGATTATCACCTTGTGATAACCCGACCTACACAAGCCTGTTATGCTACTCTACTTACAGATCCATTTGAAGGTATAATATCTTCACTATCTCTATGCAAGCATTTACATCACTTCTTGAATGACAAGCAAACACATAAACAGTTCAAACAACAAATGTGTTTGAAGAATCTCAATAACCTTTCTACTTAGATTCAAAAGGCATTACACTTCATAAATGGAGACAACAACTTACCAGTGCATATTCATATATGCCACAGTTACAAGATACAAAGATAATGTCATGTAATGGCTTACAAGCATAGATCTTCAATTTCACCTTTCAGCAATACACCTTCTGTACATAGCATTTGCCTTACCAATACACAGAACTCTGCAAGAGAGAACTGACCTCAGAACCCTAACAAAAACAACAAAACTTGCCTTTATAGTCGAGGCATAACTCAAAAACAACTAGCCACAAACCCTAACCAAACTAGGGTTAACCCACAATTAAAAAATATCTGCCCAGGTTGCAAAATCTGACCAAATCTGAAGAAGACGACCACCATCAATATTGCAGACACCAACGCCAAGCAACCACTCCACAGAGTACACACACTGTGAAGACAACCCCTACTAAGTCCACAACAAATCATGACAAAGGACGGATCATTGATAGAAAGGAGGTCAACGACATAGAGGGAGGCATGGGCACCACTCCATCTTAATGGAAGTAGGTCAAACCAGCATTAAAAAACATTCTCGCCCATCCAAAAAATCAAATCGAGTCACCAAGAGAGGGTCGCTGCAACATTAATGGCGTCGTGTGAAAATACGCCAAACATGAGGATGATTGGGCCCAAAAGGAGATCCTTTCGAATCATTAAATGCCTCGCCAGGTCGAAAACAATACTGTCACCGTTAGACGTCGAACCTCGGGAATACCTCATACCTCATACTTCATATTCTTCATCAGCACCGGCATCGGCATTAGCATCGGCATTAGCATCGGCATTTAGAGGTCGGTCTTACCTCTTACTGCTTACTGCTAAGCGGTAAGAGGTAAGATGGGAAGGTGAAACCCGAAAGTCCGAAGGAGGACTTGGACGGATTTGCAAAATGAAGACCTTGAGAAGGAAACCTAAGGCCTTGAGGAGGAAAAATAAATCATAAGGAGACGGAGGAGGAAGAATGTTTCGGACGTCGAGAGGACGCCTTACGCCTTATTGTTTACCTCTAAGCGGTAAGAGGTAAAGGAGATGGCCGATCCTTGAACTCCCGAAAAGTAGACAATCGCTTTTCCAAAGAACATATCGGGGGTTGGGGGGAATGACTGCCTCTTACCTTAACAAATGCAAGAGGTAAGAGGAAAGGCCGAAACTCGACCCGCAAAACATCAACACTTAGTTGATTTTCCAAAAGGAAGGGATAGGGGGTAGAGGGAAAGGGTAGGGTTAAGCCCGATGGGAAAAACCCTAAATGCTAAGGAAAGAGATGGAAAGAAAGGTAGAAGGGGAGAAAAAGAAGAAGATCAAGAGCGATAGAGGAAGGATGAGAGGAAGAAGACAAGCAAAAGCCCGAAACACCGAAATTTCCATACTTAGCTAATTTTGGAACTTGAAAATGGATCTTCAAACAAGGGAACTTTGCAACCAGTAGAGGGTCCTGAGCATGATGCACCATAAAGATCTCTCAGATCGGTTATAACTGATGGGCATCACCAAGGGAGTGGCACAAGTTGAAAATAGTGCCACTAGCTTGAAGGTTGAGACCATAGTTGAAAAAATCAGCGCGTGAAGGAATAACTCGCGATTAAGCGCGAGTGAAAATTGACGGCAATTTAATCGCACCATAACTTGGCGCCGAGTAACTGTAAAATTTGTAGTGAGTTTTTCCTACCAAAAATGCAAAAAATCACGATTTTTGCCTGCGACTTGCCCAAAAACGCGTCCAACAAATAAATATATATAGGAATCGCGATTCATTTTAGGGTTTTCGATTTTTTGAGACATGATTTGCAGTTGCGACTTTCAAACGCGATTTCCAAGCATTGTTTTGAGACGCATTTTGCACGGTGACACCACAACACAAGTTGTGCAAAATCTTGAGTAAGTTATTGGCCATGGTTTCAGTAATTTTTGTTTTGGTTTCAATAATAAACCTTCAATAGAGAACTATCCATTAGAGAATGGATTAGAAAAGAGAAACCCATATACATTTCTCTTTTCTAATCCATACTCACTAATCAGGCCACACAAATAAAACCTGTCCCCATGCTGAGAGTTTGTAATTTACATATAAAACCTGTCCCCATGCTGAGTATTTGTAATTTTACAAACACTTAGCATGGAGACAAGTTTTATTTGTGTGGCCTGATTAGTGAGTATGGATTAGAAAAGAGAAACCCATACACATTTTTCTTTTCTAATCCATACTCACTAATCAGGCCACACAATAAAACCTCTGTTTTTAATCCATATTCATTAATCAGGCCACACATGTGTGGCCTGATTAGTATGAATTAGAAAAGAAAAATGCATATGGGTTTCATAGCTGTTCCCATGCTGAAAATTACAAACACTCAGCATGGGGACATCCTTTATTTGAATTTTGTGTGGTTTGAATTGTGAGTATGGATTAAAAAAGAGAATAATTACAAACAATCAGCATAGGGACAGGTTTTATTTGTGTGGCCTGATTAGTGAGTTTAGATTAGAAAAGAGAAATAAATATGTAAAAGGGAAAAATAATGTGGTGGCTGATGCATTATTTAGGAAGCCATATTTGTGTTCTATGAATGATATATCTACTGATTGGAAGGTTTTCATAATATTTGAATATGCCAAAAACACATTTGCTATTGCTTTTTTGGATAGAAAGCTACAAGATGGTAGGTACAAGGTGGTTGATGAGCTCATTCTTTATAAAGATTGGGTGTATCTTGTTCTAGAATCAAAGATGAAGGATAATTTTTTTAGGGCACATCATGACACACCACTAGCTGGTTATTCGGGGTACTACAAGACATATAAGTAGGTAAGGGAGTGTTTTTCATTTAAGGGACTCAAGGGTGATGTTTTGAGGCATGTTAGGGAGTGTTTGGCTTGTCAACAAAACAAAGTAGAGCATGCATTTCTAGCTGGGTTGATGTAGCCCTTACTAAGTATGCTCACTTTTATGCTATATCTTCAAAGTACAAGGCTCCACAGGAGGCTGATTTGTTTTATAGAGAGCCAAAGAATATTGTGAGTGACAAGGACAGCAGATTCATTAGTTTTGTTTTGGCAAGAACTGTTTCGATTGATAGGTACGGAATTGACTCCAAGTATTAGCTATCATCCTCAAACATATGGGTAAATAGGGATTGTGAATAAATAGATAGAGGGGTATTTGAGGAACTATCTTATGGGGCAGCAAATGGTATGGATCAAGTGGCTCCACCATGGGTAGTATTGCTACATTTTCACTCATCATATGTTTGTAAGTATGACTTCTTTCAAGGCACTCTATGGTTATGATGCAATCTCATTCATGGATTTGATTCTTTCGGATAGTAGAGTTCTTGGAGTTAGAGATTTGATACAACAAAGTTAAGACATTTTGAATGCACTCAAAGAGAACCTACAACAAACCCGTTACCCAAAATTAGCAAAAGATGTATGCTGATTGCCATCGTTCAGAGAGAACTTTTGAGGTAGGGGAGATGGTTTTCTCGAGGTTACAACCCTATAGACAATTT
The DNA here is from genome assembly GCA_007115665.2 of Sequoiadendron giganteum. Lineage (NCBI taxonomy): Eukaryota > Viridiplantae > Streptophyta > Pinopsida > Cupressales > Cupressaceae > Sequoiadendron > Sequoiadendron giganteum. The sequence goes on along the minus strand of CM021103.1, from coordinate 90,261,930 downwards.
TCCATCAAAAGAAGTGCGGAAAAGCTCAAGCCATGGTTTTATGGACCTTATAAGATCATAAGGAGGATAGATGAGGCTGCTTATGAGCTAAATATTCCAGAAAATAGTAGGATTCACAATGTTTCCATGTGTCATGCCCTAAGAAGGCCCTTGGATGGTAGTTCACATCTTCATTAGAACTGCCATCACTTGATGACAAAAGAAAATTGATTTTAGAGCCCAAAGCTATCATCGACATGAGAAAGAAGAAGCTAAGAAGCAAAGTCATCATTCCAGAGTGCTTAGTGAAATGGAAGAATTTTCCACTTAAGGATGCTATATGGGAAGGAGTGGAGATATTTAAGCATCCAAGTCTAAAATTGCTTGAGGGCAAGCAATTTGGTGAAGGGAGGACTGTTATGTCTCTTCAAATGCCCACATTAAATAAAGGTGTTTTTTAACACCACAATATGTATATATTTAATTAATAAATATCTAATATAAAATATATAAATTTAATATTTACTTTCAATTTTCTATTTAAAAAATGGAAGCCAACCTAGGGCCAATGGGGGATCTAATAGTTGGGCAGGTATATAGGCAGGTCAACTTGTCATTTTGAGGCATCAATAATCATTTTACCTGCTATTGCATAACTGGTATTTTCCAGCTGAGTTGCAGTGAGGACGAAACCCTTCATTTACAGACCTGATGCAGGACACAAACCCTCACCTCATCCTGCAGTCCAGATCCAGGGTTGCCACTGTGCTAATTGAATTTCTTGATATTTTCAGGTCTAATCTCCAAGCTTGAAGAGCATCTCTCAGGACAAGACTGTTGGAAGTAGTTCCCAACTTGCTGAGGCGGTGCCACTTCATGTCATCTACATAGGCCATGAACTGCAGGTTCATCTATCTTCTGGTTTCTCCAGATCTGGCACTTTCACAAGCATCATAGGTCCATTTTGGAGCAACAAGGCATAGTTCAGGGAACAAATCTTTGGCAGCAGCTTATTAATCATTTTACAGCCATATCCTAAGCTTCCCAACAGCACTAGGCTACAAGTGTTTGAGGGTTGTCATGCCTCAAACCCTAGTGTTGGTGGCAGCTTATTAATCATTTTACAGTGATATCCTAAGCATCCCAACAGCACTAGGCTACAAGTGTTTGAGGGTTGTCATGCCTCCACATCTCAAACCCTAGATAAGGCGATTACTGGTTGCACTACCAATCCGGACTTGGTATATCCATCAGCAGCTGGGTGAAAGAACCAAGCAGATTTGCTCCCCCATCTTTCTTCCACTCAGCTGAGTGGCGAAGAACAGAGGTACACATCAGATCTGGACAGTGATCTGATCTCTGAAGTACAGGTTTGTGTGAAATAGATCAAACCCTAGGCATAATCCTAACTAATTGAGGACTGGATGCCATCCTAAATCTAAAGGTGGGAATAAACCTGAAGGTTGTTGAGACCCATTCTGATTCTAGAATTTCCCCCACTTCAGCGCAGGGAAGATATTGCACTCAGATCTAAACTGTAGAGGCACAGATCCTATTTGGGTGACTACCTTGCTACAGCAAACATTCAGATTGCACCTTGAATATCTGATTTGTAAGTGTTGTTACCCCTTGTATACAACTATTAAGATAATAATTAATTATATCAGTTTGAAAGGGGTTTAATGCTGCCAGGTTCAGTGAATTCAGATCAGATTGTAATTCAGAAATTTCTATTGCCAATTTAATGGTGGCAGCAATGTGTTCTGTGTAATTTTCTGTCTTTAATGTGTGAATCAGAACTGTAGCTCCTCTGGTTGCTGTTAATCTTGTTTGATCATTTAAACCTTAAATTTTTGAAGAAATCTGGGTGATCAGAACTACTTGACAGCTTGCTAACCAGGAATCAAATCATAACTGCACCTCATATCATAACCTAGGATGCTACACTTTCTTATCCCCAGTGAAAGGGAGTTGTGTCTGTTAATCATTGCCAATTCATCCTTATATACATTAAAACTAGGTTCCTTATTGTTACGCTTGCTGTTTAAATTTATTTTTTGCCTCATTGAGGTTTTTTGCCATGGATGCCTTCATTGTTTCAAACAGGGGAAATATTATCTTTAATGATTCAGCTTCGTTCCCTCAATAAAAAATCATCGTACTATTCTCCCTATGGAACATATGATTTGTAAAATATTTCTGAGTTTTATCCTAAAAATTCTGAGAAGTGTGAAATGTTCAGGAAGAGGCTAGTGCTTTGTGATTGCTTTTTTGGCATCCAACTATTGAGTTCAACTGGATTATTATTTCATATTGTACATACCATATATCGCTTAGCTTACTAGCTTTGAGTTTCAAGTGCTGATAGTTTCAGTGTTAATATTTTCTTCCTTTTGTTTCTCTTTAGGAGCTTCAGATCACGAGATCTGTTCCTGAAAAAGCCATCATAGTTGATCATCTTAAGTTGGCGTATTTTATTTGGAACAGTCATATGCATGGCAGATATTACATTTAAAATGGTGCTGCTATTAATGTCTCTTCTGTTAAATTCTGAATAATACTATTATTTGTTATATTTTTTAACACAAGAAACCTAATTCTTCAACCGGATATAAGGCTTTCTTTCAACATAAGAATTATTCCTAGAATCCCCTACACTCCGGCCATGTTGCTTATAGGGTTGATTGTGGATTAGACATTTTATGTCACTTCTGTTTTAGTTATTCTTGCTGTCGTAACTTAAAGTGATAGAATATTAGATTGTCAGTGTGGCATGCAATTTTTTGTGGATAATCTGGATTGTATTTGCTATTTCCTTAAAATTTATTCTTGTGTTAAATTTGCAGGAACTCACAGGAGGCATCCTACTTTTACGAAATAAGTATTATATTATAATTTATAGAGGAAAGGACTTTCTACCTCCACTTGTTGCTAATGTATTAGCAGAAAAAACAGCAGAGGCAAAGGTCTTTCAAGATGAAGAAGAAGAGGCAAGGTTGAAAGCAGCTGCAGCAGTGCAGGCGAGGGCTGATATAGGAACTAGTTTTGCTGGTACACTAGCTGAAACCTTAGAGGCCCAAGCACGTTGGGGGACAGAATGTGAAGACCCACAAAAGACAAGGGCAGCAGCTGCTGAGGCCAAGAAGGCTGAAGCAGAAAGGAAGCTTCAGCAGAAGATAGCTACTGTAAGTTTAGTTTAACAACCATCTTCAACCTTTACAGTCTCAAAATAGACGATAATAAATCTGTCATGTTAATGGAATAGCAGCTTGGCATACGATGTGACAAAAAACATCGTATGCCTTCAGAGTTATGCTTCAAGTTGGAACTTAGACATTACGTTTCACTCCAACTTTTGGTTAACAGGCCCAACTAAAAAAGCAGAAAGCAGAGAAGGAATTATCTAAATTAGAAGCATTTTTGTCACCTGCTGAACCACCGGAAGATCGAGAAACAATAACAAATGAAGAAAGGTTTATGTTTCGCAGACTTGGCCTGAGAATGAGTGCATTTTTACCTCTGGGTGAGTCTTGATTGGATTAGAAATGCTGTCAGATTGAGTCATTTTGTAATTTGTTACAATCAATAGCACTAGTTTCAGATAGAATCATTGGTACATTGTGAAAATCTGTTCTGGTCTGTTCCAGGGAGGCGGGGAGTTTTTGATGGCGTAGTTGAAAATATGCACTTGCATTGGAAGCATAGAGAATTGGTGAAAATTATTTCTAAAGGAAACAGTTTTGCATGTGTTGAAGACATAGCAAGAACCTTGGAAACTGAAAGTGGGGGAATATTGGTAACGGTTGAGAGAGTATCCAAGGGTTATGCTATGATTTTTTACCGTGGGAAGAATTATCAGCGTCCAACTAGTTTGAGGCCACAAAACCTTTTAAATAAGAGAAAAGCATTAAAACGTTCACTTGAGCTCCAACGGAAAGAGGTACCTTTTATGTTCTTTGACATGAGCTTTTGTGCTGTTATTTTTTGAGGGTAAATTTAGGACTTATTGAATTGAATTCACACGGGAAACTGAAACAGTAATTATATGAAGTTGTAGCCTCTCTGCTCTTGCTGCTGTTCGTATAAATATATTTGTCTAATTATTGATTAGCATTGTCTTTTGTGGACAAATTTACAGTCACTGAGTTTTCACATATACCAGCTGGAGCAGAACATAAAACAGTTGAAGTTGGACCTTGTATGTTTCTTTCTACCTGGCTGCTCAGTATTGGTTTTAAAATCTATATAAAATCTTGACCATACCTGGTTTACATGGGTGCTCTAGCAATTGTATTAGCTTTATCAATTGTTTCTATATGTAAATTAGAGTGCTTATGCACCAACTTCAGCATTCATTGTAAACCTACTGATGAATCAGGTAGGTGAACATTGAAGGTGGAATCAATTATAATAGGTTTTCTGCTTACTGTTTTGAGATAATGACATTTAATATATTGGGTTTCTATTTATTTTCAGAACAAGGCAGACTATGTGGATGCGGATACACATGCGTCAGATTCAAACTCAGAACTGGAAACTGCATATTCTCATACATTTTTAGAGGTGTGAATTGCGTAAAATTTAGCTATAGAATTGTTAACATTTAACAATTTCTCTGCTTTTAAACTACCAACATGGAAGGCCAAATGTTTCATAATCTCCTGCTTTTGTTTCATAACAAAAGATAAACAAAACTTGCTTTGTTGCCATGCAGACTGATGATGAAGAGTCAGAGAGTGAAGATTTTTACAGTTATAGTGAAAACGAAGATATATCTTCTGGACATGACTCAGAGATGGATGCAGTTGAGGCAGTCCAAAACTATGAGCCTGAGACTGAATTACAGGAACATATGAGCGAAGAACTCGATCCAATCTTTAGCGGTAAGAGCAAAGACCCTTCCAAATTAAGGAATAGCATGATGAGAATGATTAATGTTTTGAAAGGCTGAGTTGGTATTCCTAGCTAAGCTTGTATTATGAAATTTATGAATAGCTATGTTCTGATTGAGTTTTCAAAAATATGTTTGTCCATATAATCCAGGATGAGTCAGTGGAGAGAAGTGATTGGATTAAAGTTATAAAGCTTGTTTTGATCCTTAAAATGAAGGAGCCAAAGGTATTGAGAAGGAATAGAATCTGTTCTTTCAGTGCAGGCATTCTTTCAATAAGAGTTTTTTGTGAAGATAACCAGGTGATAATTATGAATGATCCAAAGCTTTTGGTATTCTGTGGAATCTATACAACCATGGTTTCCTTGTGGGATTTGTACTAGAATTTGGTAGCACGAGGGCATTCAAATTATCAATTAAACAACCTGCTACTAATAATGGTCTTGTTTTGGCCACATTAGCCGTGTGCTAGTTGTACCATCTGTTGCAAAATCAGGGTTTCTATGCTTGGGCTTTAAGAATGACAGAAGGCCCAATCTTGGTTAATCAAAATTGCTATCTAATAGATATTTCATTCAGTTCAACTTTCTTTCTTATCTTTGAGTCAGTTACTCAAGTCCTTTGACAGCCTGTTGTTGCATCTGATTATTATGATTTGTGATCATGTTATGCAAATGCATGGTAAACATGTATGTAGAATGTCCCTGACCATGGTTCTTTTTCATATTTCCACAAAGTCTCAGGATGGGATGGAGGGATGGGTTTTGGGACAAGGGGACCAAGGGCCCTTTTCTAGGGATGGTGGGGGGAATATATATAGTAATTGAATAATTAGTTATAAAAAAAACATATAGGGAATAACATATGAAACTTTAAAATGCTAAACATATTTTGCATTGAACAACGAATATGCTGATTATTGACATATTTATATTATATTCAAAATGATAAATACATTCAAAATTCAAATACAATTGGTCAATGACCTTGTTAGCACCAAATTTGACTATCCAAATTGTACTTGTCTTGATCCCTTTGTATGTTTAGGCCCTATATTATCCATCATAGATAAATATGAGAAATCTCTAGTTGGGTCCCCTTGGTTAAATCTTGCCTAAGTACTCCTAAGTTGGCCTAATGGTGGAGAACTTGTACTCTTGAAAGAGAGCTCACAAGTTCAAATCTTGCAGGGGGTAGCGTATGCACTTGTTTGTAGCACAATTAGGTGCCTCTTGCATGGAGTATAGGGTAGTCCCATATTACTATAAGCCATATGTGGACCAAAAAACAGATCGCCCGGTATCGTGGGCTATAAAGGATCCATTTCCAGTTCATCCCCCATGTGTCCCTCATATGTTGGAAAGTGCAAAAGTCCAAAAAATCTCTAAGTGTAGGATGTGTTTTGTTTAGTTTTCAAACTGTGCAAGTTTTTGGAATTTTAGAGTTTTGGTGTTTTCCCTCTTGGGTTACCTCTCCTCCAAACCTCGCCTTTACCCCATTTTTCCTGTTGGGAGTTTAAAGTTTGCCGTTTGGTCATTCCTTTCCTTTGACCCTTGCTTTTTCTTCTGTCTTTATTCGAGTTGCAAATTTTACCTTGCCAACATGCCTTTTTGTAGAACCCCAAACTTTGACGCTTTGTACTAAGTTACCTTTTAGAGTCGGAGTGTCAGTTATCTTCTTATTTGCATCCCTTGTGGCATGAGGTATAGTGTCTCTTTGATACCCAAATCCTTGGCTTTTTACCTTTATAAATCCTTTAGAGCCGGACTTGTAGAGTTTCCTTTCCCACAATCCTTTTTGGTAGACATTATGAGGCAAATTTGATCCCCAAATCTTGATCCATTTTATTATGTTAAATTTCAGAGTTGGAGTTTCAACCATCCCTTTATCCTCACCCTTATGGCCTTGGTTATGAGGTATCCCCAACTCATGAACCTCGACACTTTGCATTGTATTGATTTTAGGGTTTTTGGATTCAAACTTATTCTTACCTACATACTTTGAGGTAAGAGTTAATGTGACTCCAATCCTCAAATCCTTAACATATCGCCTTATACATTCTTTTGAAATTGAAGATGTAGAGATAGCCCCGTTTGCCTACTTTTATCAAGAATAATGAATCATCCTTGATCCCCAACATCCTATCCTTACTTTTTTTGAGATTGGAAGATCATTAGTCCTTTTAAAGGTATGTTGGCAAGTTCCTTAGATCTCTAACTCCTTGAAGGGTGGACTAGACCATGTTGGAGGTTTGCCAATTCTTCTAACCTTCAAAGCCTTGCCAATTTTCTTTACAATGAATTGTAATGAAGAGGTTGCTAACAAGTTACAAGCTTCCCTAATATTTGGAAATGCCAACAAGGTTTAAGAGTTAGTCAATTCATTGACAATTAAAATTGGAGGTTATCAAGTTCTAACCTCCAAAATGCCAATATGGTGAAAGCAATGGGACGTTTGAGGTTCCTAGATTCCTCTAATTCTTGAAACACCAACTACTCTCTTGGAGACATTTACATGAAGTTGAATGTTGGAGGTTCATGAGTTCTTTGAACCTCCAAAATGTTGACAAGATGGAATAAAGTACAATGTTGGAGGTTAGCAAATTCCTTGAGCCTCTGAGACTTTGATGGAAGGTTCTTAGGACCTTTTAATCATCAAAAAACGTCTACATGATCATCAAATTTCTGCTAGCTTCCAAAAGCATAAAGGAATAAAAAAAGTTCATATGTTGATGATTGTTGCATGTTTATGAGGGATGGATTGTAAAGGCAAGATTGAGAGATGATATTTCCTTTTTTGCACACACATGAACCATGCGAAATGTTGAATGATATATTTCTCTTACATATGCAACTCAAATTAAAGCAACATGATGTTCCTTTTGCTTAGCCTACACTAAGGTGGAATTCTTAGATTGTGACGACTTTAGCTTGTAGAGGGAAATATGAAGGAACTACATCAAGGGAATGAGAAGGGTTTTTCTTGACTTCTTATAGTTTCTATTTGCTTGTGCTAAGCTTGTGATGCCTAGTTTCCAACATTGAATAGGAACTACAAACCCTCAGGTTTGAGATTAGAGTGATCTGTAGGGAACAAATAAAGCTAGCGACCCCTCCCCACCAATATATATAGATATATATGAAAAGAAAACCCCCTACAAGAATTGAACTCTTTGTCCCCCACCTCAAGCGCCCCTGAAAACACCCTTTCAAAGTGAGGCATTACCCATCTCTTTAGAATGGTGGGGTGCCACATTTGATCCAGTTCTTGAATAATTTTCATGATCGCTAAGAACAACCACTTTGCTAGTCCCCAAATCCCTTCTAGCTAGCATGAGTTGCTTTAGCCCCACACTTATCACAAAGCGTTTTTTGAATTTGAAGCTACAATAAAGATTTCCAATAAAGCTAAATGTGTGTTTATCACTCTTCCAAATTTGGTAAATGGATTTTTTTCAATCTCCACCCAATGTGAACAAATGAATCTCAACAAACAATCCTAGGGAGAACTTTGACACAAGATCAAATGTAGAGAGGTAGGCTATGAACAACCTTAATCAATTAATTTTTTCATTTTCAAGCCTCTTGCAATTGACTCTCAAGCTTAATTGTTCCCAATTCAAATGTTCCTTGATTGGAGTGACCAATAAGCATTGTACTTTCCACCTCTTCTCACTCCCCTACCACTCACATTAGGGTGATACTTGCTTCAAATGTAATTTGCTTTAGAATAGTAAGGCCTTGGGTGGGGGAGGAGAGATTATAAGATAAACTAAAATTGGTAACTCTATTGTTGGGTGTATGGGGAGTAGGAATGAAAGAACCCAAAAGAAAAATGAACTTATAAAATGCCGCTTGCATTAGTTGAGGCATTTGACTTGTGATAACCAAACCATTGGAACTACTAAGATTGATCTAGGTTGGAAATGATAGATCAACTAGAGGGAGTGTTAGCAGGTCAAGTGCCAAAGTGGATCTTACTGCAGGCTACTACAAAAGTTCCACGAAGGCTAGAAAATACATCAGTTGTAATTAGGAGACATGTCCCTTCATGAGAACACACACACACACACACATCAACTAGAGGGAGTGTTAGCAGGTCAAGGGCTAGAGTGGATCTTACTGCAGGCTACTGCAAAAGGTCCACAAAGGCTAAATACATCAGTTGTAATTAGGAGACATGTCCCTTCATGAGAACACACACACGCACAAACGCACATACACAAATTGACCACATAAAAAGTACTAGGGTGCAAATCTTGGGATTGCACATACACAAACACACACACAAATTGACCACATAAAAAGTACTAGGGTGCAAATCTTTGGATTGTACACACACATAAATTGACCACATAAAAAGTATTAGGGTAAAAATCTCTAGATTGTACTTCCTCATTCTTCTTGCCAACATTGGTTCCATTGTTGGGACCTTGGAGAGAATTGTAAAGAAAGTATAAGCATTAAAAAGGAAAAAATAAAGTTTGTAGAATTTTTTTGTCAGACTTTAAGGGCCAACTCTATGAGGGGATGGGGTAGGCCATTAGGGGATGACAATGGAATGGGGGGAGGGATTTGAAAAGATCCCTAAAAAGGTGCAACTGTTATAAATTTTCTTTCAACATATATATAAAGAGAGACTAATGGAAGTCTGGACACAAGAGGAAAATAGATATTTGAAATCATTAAGCTAGGGATGGAAATAAACGCAAAAGAAAGGAGGTTAAAACAACTTCAGGAACAACAAGAAATATCTCGCGAAAGAATAGAAGAGGTAAAAAACAAGGCTAAAAGGCAAAACCTAGAGGTTGCGAAAGAAAACCGAAACAAAGAGAGGGGGCGCACCATGGAGGGTGCTGCTGAGTGCGCCAATGTGGGTGCTACCGAAGGAGGAGAAGAAGAGCACGCCATAGAGGATGTTGGTAGAAGGGATAGGAAAGAGATTCCATGGCTAGGTTCTAACATAAACAAGAGAATCAAATTCTCCAAAATCTAGAGGGAGAAATTGAGGATTATGAAAATTCTAGAAGAGAAATGGAACAACCGCTAGTAAGAATCATGACACCTCCTATAACTAAGACACCAAGTATATATCCGGAATAGACAAATATCCAACTAAAGATAAATAAAGATTGGTCACCACTAGCAACTTCAGAACATAACATTTGATGTCAATTACATGGATGAATTAGTCACCAGAAGTGTCTTAAAGGTAAGAAGTGATGTGGTGATAACAAATGAGAATTATATAAAATTAATACCTTGTAATGAAGCGACACAATTAGTTAACCAAACAACATTAACCAATAGACGAAGATCCCAAAGAACGAAAATAAACTTTGAACAGATGCAACCCTCGAACCAGGAGTCACCCCTCATGCCAATAAAGGCAAGACAAATATCTGTGGAAGAAGTAGAACACCAAGACGAGAAAAATAATATACATAATAGATACAATTTTGATATAGGCTACACAAATAGTGATTCGAAAGAAGAACCAACCAATAATACCACAATGAAATTACCCATGTTTGGGCAAGATACAATTGAAGCAACTGAACATGTGTTAATCCTGGAATCCTTATGATAGAGACATAACTTAACTAGAGATGACATCAAGCTATTTGATTTCCTCAAAGTAATTCGAGGAGAAACATTACAATGGTACTAGTTGAACTATCCAAACCATAACAAATATTGGGATACAATCAAGTAGGATTTCCTAGCAAATTTTGCTGCACTAGAATTACACACAAAAGGAGTAAGTAAACTCTGAGAACTTATGCAACAAGAAGATGAATCAATCAAAGAATTTGACAAAAGATTTAAAGAGGTCACTAGACGCTTGGAAGAACCTCTAAGCGACAAACAAAATATCAAATGGTTCATTTCCAGAGTCATATCAGAAATAAGAATGGCACTTGATGGAAGACATTTCGACACATACCCGAAATTGGTTACATTCGCCTTCCAGATTGAAAATAAGTCATGATGCAAATAGGATAAAGAAAGAGAATACAGAGAATTAGAGAAACTTAGACTAGGGGTAGAACAATTAAGATTGCAACAATACATTATGACAAAGAGAGAATTATATGCACCTAGGCCTAACATCTGGTGCACTTACTGTGGAAGAGGTCACGTTATAAATGATTTTCTCAAAGAACTAGGGGAAAAGAAAGACAATGGATTATGCATAAACCTCTAGACAGTACCTAGGAAAGAATATTCAGTATACTGTGGAATGTGCAAAGAGTGGGATGACCACGACATTGGAGACTGCCCATCACAACTATTCTGGTTAAGAGAAGATCCCACTGTAGTCAACAATAAAGATCGACACACACTAACATATGTAAAAGGACTGACAAAAAGTAAATTATATGCACATGATACTAGATATAGAGCACCATCATGGCGACCAAGCTAAGGAAATGGAAACAATAGACAAATCCAGAGCAATACAATAACAATGGTTCGTTCCAAGGAGGAAGAAGCCGAGGATGAGGAAGAGGAAGGAGATTAGATGCTACATGCTTCAATTGTCGAGAATTGACACTTTGCAACCAAATGTTGGGGGAAAGAAGAAAACAATGTGGATTCTACGACCAAGAAGATCATAATGCCTTCAATTGTGAAAAAGCATTCCAATATTATAAAAGCACATTACCACAAACTCAAACTAATGAACCACAAAATTCCAATACAAACAAAGGAGCAAGACTTCTCCAAAAGGTACCCAAGAATCTAGAAGAAGAAATAGGGAGACGTCTGTTACATCCCTAACATTGAGACTATGAATTTGGTTATCGATATTTGGAAGCAAAGTTAGTTGCAAGTAACTGTTTGCATGTAAATATGAAAGTGAGAATATAATAGATGTTTTATTTATCATAACTGTAAAGTTAACAATCTGTTTATGGTAAGTGAATTCCTTGTTCCCATGAAATTGAATGTATTTAGGTGTTGATATTTAAATATGTATTTTTATAGCTGTTGTGAACATTCTAACCATAATACTTGTTAGTGGATGCATAATTGACGACGCCGCAACGAAAAAGGAGATGTCATCAAGGAGAGGTAGTGGTTAACGAAGGATCAAAAATTGTCATCTTGTCTCGAGTCGGTGTGCTACAAAGTATCTAAGTTGTAACTTGGCCATAAACAAATTTAATTAATTTATTTATCCTCTAAGTCAATTCAAATATATATATATATATATACATGTACCTTTTATAATTTTAAAAGAGTATGCAATGGATTAATAAATAATATAATTAAATATTATAATATTGGAAGTGGAGCGAATCAATTTTGTTAATATATTTAGCAATCAATATTGCATATCGAATTAACATTTGGAAATATATTAGTTTTGACCTCAAATAGTTTCTCCTTAAATTTTTTTTAATGGAAATTTAATTAACGTTGGATCCTAATGGCGGGACTTTCTGCAGCTCGCCATCCACGTTTGGGGAAATGCCCAAGATTGGGTAGATGAAGAGTTCTTGAAAACTGTCGAGGAAATTGGAGCTTTCTTAAAAAAAAGGAAAATAGACTTTCATTGGGGGGTCTCTCTCTCAACTTGCCTTCTTTCGTTGTTCTCTGAATCGGCCGAGTAAATTCATGTATTTTCATTCTTAATCTCTATTGCAATTTTTGATTGAGATCTATTCCCGTATTGCATTTCACTCTCTGTGTTAAGTCTTCATTCTCCCGTTTGGAAAAACTCTTTTCCTCTATAGTCATTGGCTTTCAATGCATTGGAGTTTGACCTTACACATCTTCAATCCAAAGGAGTGGAGTCGATATCTTGTCTCATGCCTTGGGTCTTCTTCCTTGTCTGAAAGCGTCGGTGCTCGCTTGGCTTACTTGAAGTTCGAAGTAAAGAGCATTGTTTCCAATTTCAGCGTAATTGCACAGGCAAGTACCGAGTATATACCTCACTGATATTTGTATCGATAAATAAATATGGAGAATATATTGTTGTTGCTAGTTGGTTCGTGTCACTAGCTTGGGATCATAATTTCCTTTGTGTTTAGACTATCTCGATTTACTTTTCCTTCCTTAAGTTAATAATGAATGAATGATAGTCACTTGAGTGATGGAATCCGAACTAGGTTTCCTTGTACTAAGTCTTTTGTATACAAACCTTAACCCTCGTGGGGTCTGGGCAAACTGCCCTTGAAGTCAATCTTCAATTAAATTATATTATGTTTTCCTTTGTCGGTTATGGGTTTAAATTGAAATCTTGATTCCTTGTAGAGGAACCTGATATGATATGGAATCCTTAATCCATTTCATGTTGGGATCTAACCTTGTCTAGAGAATTGAGGATTTGCTGGGTTGTAATTTGAATTGGAGTGGATTGTTCTTCTCCGTAACGTCTTTGGCTCGGAACCCAATTCTTTCCTTTCTTACCTTCTGTCCATGTTTAGACCTGTAACCATTATCGACCAGAAGGAAAAATTCTCCAACACTCTTATATCCTATTTTACACCGGCCTTGAATTAAATTGAACTCTTGTTTTTCCCTATTGGATAGGAGAATGGAAATCTCTGAACTTTTCTTGTCTCTGTTGTGGTCTAGTTTTGACTCAGATTTATGAAGTCTTTTTGTATTTAAATCTTGAACTAATTTGGCTGAAATCTTGGAATCTGAATGAACTCAGAGGAATCTTTAGCATGAGTTCTTTTCTTTTAAGTCAAAATAAGACTTGTTTATACTTCCTTGATTTTCTTGGAAATCCCTTTGGAAATACTTTATATCTAATTAAGACTTGGTTTGTCTTCAGCTGAATTTTTCTTAATACATTTTCACTTTGGTTAAGATCTAACCAAATATTATAAGAAGAGAAACTTAATCTAATTTGATAATTTTTAAACTTAAGACATTGTAATCATGTCGAGCAAGGGTGAGAGTCTTGACGACACAGTGGTGCCAGAGATATCGACACATGAGTGCCAGTAATATTAAAATCCTTGGCCAAGGTACGATGCTAGATTCAACATCTGTTAGCTATCAAGTACCAGATATACCATTGATTAGAGTGACCTTTCTAGTTGGGAGGTACCCCTAGTAAGGTCGATTAGGAAGTATAGGTCCTTGACACTAGGCTCAGAGACATGATGACAAAAGATCCTTGTTGATTACCCTCGAGAAGGGACGGGTTCCTTTAGTTGAAGGAACACGAGAGACCAATAGGTCATTGGTTGGGTGGTAAAGCCTCTGATGATATCCTCTTTTTCCATAAAGATAGTGTCAAGTTCATATGTTTTCGGCTTCTTAATTGTAAACTCCTAGACCCCTCTCTCTCTTATAATATTTGAATGGTTAATTAGCTTGAATAGATCAGTAGATGTTTTTCATTTAATTCAATTAGATGTTCTTTTCAGCTGAAAATGAAACTTAGAAGTTAGTTGAAGAATTATATTTTATGTATTTACTTTAATTTGAAATTCTTTCAATTTATAATGCTAGAAGGTAAGCCTAGTTCTTATTAGTCAATGAAATATGTGAGTTAGTTAATGATGCCCTAGTAGTTATTCTCCTTTCAGTTCGTTATCTATATTTTGGAAAAACCCTAGATTGTTATTTATTAGGTTGCCTTTCAATAGAATTTGGAAAAATAATTGTTTTTCCATTAATTGTAAGATGTTAGTCGTTACAATGTCAAAAGGCAAGAAGGGATGAAGTATGCACTATGAAAGAAAGTAGCACATGAGATGAGTACCGCAAAAACCCTAGAACAAAAGAAAAGGGTAAAGCAATATAATTTACTAGACAGGGTACCAATATTGGAAAACAAGAAGCGGTATCGTTGGAAGAAGAGAGCTCAGAAGGGGAAGAACATTTCCACCCCACCAAGCAACAACATGACAAGATCCTAGAATAGGCTAGGAAAATCATTGAGTAAGAATAGGTAAGGGAAAGAGAGAAGAATGGTTTTTTCTCAGAGAAAGAAGTAAGGATACTGAAACAATTAGCAAAGACGGTAGGGCTACATGACTTACTAATAAAATTAATTTTTTTTACTAAATACTGAAATAAGAAATCCATTTCGCAAGTCAGGATAGTAGGGAAGCACTGGAAAAACGAGCCTATCATGATTAACCTCTGGATCCATAATCGAAAGATCTCTAGGGTAATGGTTGATTTAGGGGTAGATGTCAATCTAACCCCAAAAAGGATATGGGAAAACTAGGAAGACCTGCACTAGAACCTACCCCATACAACATCAGTTTGGTGGATGGTTCCATAATGAAAACCTTAGGTACTTGGAGACAAGTGGAAGTGAACGTTAAAGGAGGTAAATAGATTGTAGATTTTGAAGTAGTCACAATTAAAAAGAAACATTCAATTACTTTGATGCACTTTTGGGATTAAGATGGTTTGTAGACTCACGCAAAGTAATAGATGCAAGGATGGAAGAAATTTCATTTGCAGGTAACAAAAGGATAGTACACATCCCCTTAGGGAAGAATTAGATGAAACCTACATAAAAGACGTAAATGTAGAGGAATATGATGATGATGACAAAAGGCTAAACACCATAACTAAGTTGCCTACAACTGAAATTTGGGAAGAACCCAGATCAAAAGGGGAATTGGAGATAGATGAAACCAATGAAAGCATAGATAGTGAAATTGCACTAGAAGCATGGATACAAGATGAATTGAAAACATATTCTCACAAAATATTTGGCTCTAGAAGGATATTTATGGTAAGAAAGATGCCAGCAGAAGAACCCTCCACAAAAAACATACTACATGATATTGGTGCAAATATAGAGAATGGAGAGGAGGAAGATAAAGTCTCTCATCAAGTTAACCACATTCCACATGAAATTTTGAACATCAAGTTACCTAAATATTTCAGAGTAGGAGAATTACTAGCATACCTAGTACAAATAGAGCAAACCTTCCCAAATGAAATCCATAGACTTGATACCCTACCACATACCCTCACCTACACTGTTGCATGCTGGTATAACACACATAAGCACACCATTATCAAATGGGAAACCTTCAAAACCTTGATAAAAGAAAGATTCCTACCAGAAGTAGGATAATATGAAGACATACCCAAATATGAGGGAGATATCCTACCACAACATCATTTGGATATATGTATATACTAATTGGAAGAAAGATGTGTATGATGATAGACTATACATCCAACTTGACCTGGTGACCAAAACATGGTACATTAACCAAGAGAGACATGCAAAAGCAAAAAAATGGAAGACAATAACACCAAACTTTCTCCATACATTTTCTTTTTCTAATAAAGATCCTCAGATACATATTGCATTACTACAAATCAAGGAGATCATATTCAATTCGGAAGATCGGAAAATAGCAGTACCAAAACCCCCTTCCACAACCCAAAGATGAAAGGTATATATGAGTACATTAATTGGCTGGACTAGGAAGCAACCAATATAGAGAAACATTGTTGTGTGGTACAAAATGATGAAGAGTAGATCCCAGAAATAAAAATAGACCAAGGAGAAAGAGAAATAGAAGAATCCATTGAACCTAAGAAAAAATACTATAATGACCCCATCGAACTAAAGGAGGCAAATATTATAGTAGAAGAATATCCTAAGATAAAAAGAATAGGGGACTACTAGGATGAAAAGGTAGTAGCTAAGACAATAGAATCTCTCTCAAAATTCCAAGATTTATTCCCTAGAACATTCACTGAAATGAAGGGAATCAAAGAAGAGGTAGGAGTAATGAAAATCTAGTTGAAGGAATGTGTTAAACCGGTCTAGAAAAGGCCTTATAGATTGAAATTCCAAGATTTTTTCCCTAGAACATTCACCAAAATGAAGGGAATCAAAGAAGAGGTAGGATTAATGAAAATCCAATTGAAGGAAGGTGTTAAACCAATCTAGAAAAGTCCTTATAGATTGAATCCAAACATGAAGAGAAAAGTCAAAACAAAGATAGATAAAATGCTAGCTATCAAAATCATTAAACTAGTAGAGGATGCTGATTAGATAAGTCCCATGGTGGTCCAAAACAAGAAAACCAAAGAGATAAGGATAGGTGTAGATTTCTAGGAGTTGAACAAAGCTTGCATACATGACCCCTTCCTAACCCCATTTATTGAGGAAATTTTAGAATAAGTTGTGGGAATAGAGATTTACTCATTCACTAATGGCTTCTTCAGATATCATCAAGTTAAGATAAAAGAGGAAGATTAGCGTAAAACCACTTTTGTAACACAATGGGGATCATATATGTACACTGCGATGTCTTTTGGGTTGAAAAATGCCCTTGCGGTATTTAGTAGAATAATGATTAACACCTTTAAAGACTTCATAAATGATTTTCTAGTTCACTCTACTTGGATGATTGGACTATTTATGGGCTAGTGAAAGATCATATACAGGTACTTCACATGCTGCTAGAAACAAATATAAAAGCATGCAAATCTCACTGAATTTGAAGAAATGTACCTTTGTGGTACCCTTTAGGACCTTATTAGGCCATATCATATGTAAAGAGGGATAAATGATGGAGCATATGAAAGTTGCACTGATACTAAACTTACCCCCACCTAAAAATGCGCTAGAAGTTAAGACATTCTTGGGCTATATAGGATACCATAGAAAGTTTATAAAGGGATATGTTGGTATTGCTACACTATTAGAAGATCTATTGAAGAAGAAAACCAGTAGGAATATTCAATGGAATGAAGAGTCAAAAATAATTTGATACATTAAAATAGAAGATTGTAGAAGCACCAATCCTTATATTCTAGGATTGGAACAACCCTTTGCATGTGCATGTAGATGCTTCCAGTATCACCATAGGAGTGGTGCTTACCCAACCTAAAGGAAACATGGACTATCCCATAGCTTTTGCTAGTAGAAAGTTGTCTTCCACAAAAAGGAATTATACCACTACAAAAGGGAAGCACTAGTTATGGTGTATGCATTACATAAATACATACACTACTTGCTCTCCACACCATTTACATTCTTTACAAACCATGAACCACTGAAATGTTTTATGAATAAACCGGTAACCCATGGGTGCACATGTAGATGGTTATTGTTGTTTCAAGAGTTTGATTTTAAAACTATGGTAAAAATCAGGAAGAATAATCAAGGACTAGATTATTTGTCACAAATTGAAACCATAGAAGAACCAAATGCCTAAGGGGAAGATTACCCAATGCACACCTATTCCACATCATTGCAGTACTAGAGGAGCTAGAAGATATTTCCATTTTGCTTTCTATAGGAGAATTTTCCAAGGATCTATCACCACAAAATAAAGAATCACTAATGTGGAGCGTTGTGCCATACATCCTGGTAGGAGAGCTACACCATCTTGGGAGATGATATTTTGAGAATGGTAGTATACAAACATGAAATAAAGTCCATTTTAAGAAAATAATATGTAGGGATTGCAAGAGGGATAATTGTGGAGGGAAACCTATTGCATGTGATGAAATGCCACTTAGACTAGTATATGCTCAAAATACATTTGGAAAATGTGAAATAGACAACATAGGACCAATTGAGCCTTCAACAAAACATTCTAAGGCAAGGTTCATTATAACCAGAGTAGAATACCTTACAAAATGGGTGGAGGCAATACCTACAAAGGATTGCACTACAAATGTTGCAACAATATTTTTATATGAGAATGTAATCACAAGATATGGATGTCCATTAAGTATAGTGAGTGACTAAGGAAAACACTTTGTAAATAAAATGACAAAGGAATTACTACAAAAATTTATGATAATGCACAATAAAATCTACCCCAATCACCCACAAGTCAATGGAGCAAGTGAAGCATTGAACAAAATCATTGGTAAAGCTCTTACTAAAATGTGTGCCAGAAATAGAAGAGATTGGGATATAAAAGTACCTGCAATACTCTAGGCATACCGTGCGTCATATAAAAGGACTAACAAATTTAGTCCATTTCAACTAGTCTATGGTACTGATGCCACAAATCCTATGAACTTTATAGTCCCCAACCTACATACTGCACTAACCTTATGATTGGAAGATGACCAATCCCTCACACAAAGAATAGAAGAATTGGACAAATTAGATGAACATAGACAAATTGCAATGTACAACCACCAGCTTGAGCACTAGAGGCAAAAATCATGGCATGATAAAAAGCCTAATATTGAAAACATTCAAATAGGGGATATGGTTCTACTTTATGATAGCAAGTTCAAGAAGCAAGGGGAACTGAAGATCAAATGGTTAGGGCCATACTATATCCATGCCATAAATGATTTCAGAACAGTACAACTTAGAAAAATTAATGGAACACTCCTAATCGGATATGTAAATGGTGCACACCTCAACAATATCACTTGTCGATACTTTGAAAATATCAAATACACGACTAACATCCTAATGTATATTATGTACTATAGTTTAAACCATAAGAAAATATAAAAATAAAAAACCCAAAAAGTAACCCATCACATCAAAAAACTAGAATAGTTAGAAAACCCCATGTAATAGGAAATAGCATTAAATAATACCACTCACTCATCTATTTAACACTCCATCTCACCCTAAACTCCTCACTTGCATCCTATGTATTCTAGTTTACTTTGCTCAATCAATTGCGATCAAACCCTAGAAGCTCCCCGCACTCTATAAAATTCCCTACTAAGACAATGACCACTCCCACAGTAGTAAAGATATCTGAGAAGCCTCCACCCAAGTACCAAAAGTACCCCCATAAGGTCCTAGAAATAGATAAGGACATAGCATTCTCTCAAATCCCCCACAATTTAGTATACTTGGAGGATGTTCAGAAGTATATCCATGAGCAAATCACAAAGATTGACCAAATGAAGCTAGAAGAGCTCTATGTAACACTCCTAGGAGATGATGGAAAGACATATAAGTTAGAATACATGGAGATTGGTCGAAAGAACCTAGACATTTGGAAATATTATCTAGACTTTTGCAATGAAGAGGCATGGGTTAGAATTGTGCTAAGTCGGGTGCATGATGAATTCATGTACCTAGACAAACCCTACTGAATCATGAAGGAATCCATTCACATGGTGATATGGTTAAGAATGGTAGGCAACATCCCCACTAAGAAAGCAATAAAAAATAGCGAAGTGCAACAGCTGATTGAAGCAACTTTTGATGACAAAAGCATGAACATCAAGACAATAACAAATAATGGAGTCCGATAAGCCGCAGTGGGGATAACATATAAAATATATTATGCTAACTGAGAAGACTTCGCCACAGCTACTGCAATTCATATGGCATACCAAATGGCGGTGGAGGGCAAGTATTTCAACCTTTGCGAGGTCATGTGGGAGCAACTAATGAAGAACATCCAAAAAATCAAGACCTCCAAGTACAATTTTCGGTATGGTACGTTTCTTATATGTCTAATGTTTTATTTCCTTAAGGAATTGCCCAATTTCAAAGGCAAAGTATGACAATTGAACCAATGGAAACCCAAATAAAACATCATATTTACCAATTTTTAGACACCAAAGCATACAAAGCCGCATATTGGGGGTTTTTCAAAACCTTCAAGGAGAAAATACAAGAAAGGGAAAGGATTCCCTATGCATCCACTACCCAGTACACAAACACAATCACATTCATGATGGATAAAGACTACACGTACATGAAGGCGGTAGAACCGTGCACAGTTTGGATATTGTGGCTACCATACAAAGTCATCGCATAAGAAGTAGATGCATACGTTGCTACATCACTTAACCAACCCAAGGATCCTACCACAAAGAGGTTTGACACATACAAAAAAGTGATGGATAAAAGGATCGACAAGGAGGCACAAGAAAACATGGAGATGAACAAAGGAAAACTCCACAAATAATGGGGTGTACCAGAAGGGGGTTTGGCATAATTCATTTCTACCACGACATTTCCAAAGCCCTTCTCCACAAGAAGGTTAGGGAGGCTCCACAACACTCCATCAGACAAATCAGAAGGCCTCAAAACATCTACACAAACAATATCCACATTGAGAAAGCCACCACAAGCCACTCCATACAAGAGATCTAGATAGGAAAGGCTTAAACAGATGGGCAAGAGACAAATAGAGAAGGATGCACCAAAAGAAGTAGAAGAGATAGAAGAGGGAGAAGAAGAGGTCGAGCAACCTCTCAAGTGAAAGAAAAAAAACCCAACAAATTCCCACACTTCCACCTCAAGTAAATCTAGAACAAACTCAATTGACAATAGACATCCAGACAACCACCAATTCCATCCAACACCATGGGATGCTATCGCAAATATTAGAAACATACAAAGAATTAAATGAGGAGAAAAAATGGATAATAATACAATGTCTCCTTTGGTATGTAAATGAATCCAATAAAGGGTTGGAAGAAGCAATGAAGGACTTCCTGAAGGAAATTGTTACCACAATAAGGGAGAAAAGAGAAAAAAGAACTAAGAAAGGAAGAAGAAATAAGCGAGAAATAAATCTTCATAAATTGCCCAAATATTATTGAGGAGCAAAAACAAGAACTAGCACAAGCGCAAGACCAATAGCTCTACACAAAAAAAAGGGTAGACATTCTCATGGCATAGGATCCAAAAGGAACAAAGAAGATCCAGAAGGATACCAAAGATATAACTAAGAAGCTATATGAGGAAATGGTCTAGAATACTGGGGAACAAGGGAAGATTCCCACTAAAACCAATTCCCTTGAGACTAATCCACATAAGGAAAGTCTTCCTAAGAATAACCCGAGGGAGAGGAAGTAAGTTCATACTCTCACTAAAGTGGGGGCTAAATTTAGCATCGTAAATTATCACCCTTGAAAATATCACACTATGTTTTTATCTCTCTTAAGTGATTAGACCTAATTGTACATCTAATGTCCTAAATTATGCATTCCATGGACCATTTGGATATTTACCAAGAAAACCCATGTGCAAAACCTAAGAAAACATTTAATATTTTTCTCTCGACACTTTACACCCCACAAAATAGGGTTGGGACAAAGTCGCCCTAGGTGACTTGGTCTCCTTATTTTGCCTCCAAATTTTAATACATTGGAGTTAACATTTTATTATTTGAATTTCAAATGTCAAATGTCAGCTATTGGGATTCCATTTTCAGGAAATTAGAATTATTGCATATAAATACCTAGTCATTGCATCATTTGAGAATTAAGTGAAATGATCTAGCAAGAATTGGAAATCAAGAGAATGTTGAATGAACAAGACAATTGAGAGGGGGTGGTGAATCAGTTGTATCTAATCAAAAAATTAAAACCCTCCATAGTAATCAGATCCACATGCATTCAATAAACCTTTATTTTGTTAATGTAATTAAACATGAATTGCAAATAACAAAAACTGAAATAACAACACCATACACAAGAGAGCACCAAATTTATGTGAAAAAACCAATGAGGGAAAATCCACAATGAGGATTAGCTCACAATATAAGTAATTCCAAAACTGATACAAAAGGGCTCACTGCCAGAACATGACACACTATCCAAAAGGCTCACAACTAGGGCTCACTGCCACAAAAAGAACAAGAAGATAGAAGAAAAATGTTACATAGAGAACACTTTCTCAATGCAACAAGGAATCCACCACAATTCTCCAACACTTTCGCAGTCTAGCATGAAATATTTCAGATGCCTTCGGCTCACTGCATTCAAGAAAAATCCTCTAAAATTCACACACACATCACTTGTATTGATCTCACATCTATCTTTCTTCTCTCTTCATCCTTTCTACATCAAATATCAACCACTCTTATATCAACCTCAACCTTAAACATCTCCAAGATCGACATTCTATTTGTTATATTTATAAATTCAAATTAGGTCGGAACCTAAAAATTCCCATGGTGGATAGGAAAGAAAGGGGACCAAAACAACACTTAACCAAGACCCAAAATTAAGTCTCACATGCCACACGACACATCCATTAATGCTTGAACATTTCCTAATGTAGTGTAGACACTAGGTCAGCTGTTACTCGTGAAAACACATTAAACATTAAATACATGCTTCTGAAACTTTTGATACACCTAACCATGAATCCTCTTGACACAAACAAGAGAACAACACCATTAACTCTCCTTCAATACCACAAGTCCTAAAAAAAAACTTCAGAAAAATGTGGAGCAAAGACATTTCTCCCCGATACCTCTGTACAACACTGCAAAACTAGTTTGCATACTGGTAAACACAACTTCCTTTCACCAAAGATCCAAAACCTAAAATTTTGAATATAGAAACCTCTAACAACCTCAAACAACATACTAAATTTGCACAAGAATATCATCAATACAAAAGAAATGCGA
This sequence comes from Sequoiadendron giganteum, assembly GCA_007115665.2. Taxonomy (NCBI): domain Eukaryota; kingdom Viridiplantae; phylum Streptophyta; class Pinopsida; order Cupressales; family Cupressaceae; genus Sequoiadendron; species Sequoiadendron giganteum. The sequence goes on along the minus strand of CM021103.1, from coordinate 90,238,738 downwards.
AGAAAAATCTGAAGCACATTCTAAACACTTGCACAACACTATTTTCTCTATTTATCAAATTTTCTCAAAAGAACCTAGAAATCAAGTACTAAGGACAACATCTCATCTCATTACTTCATTCCAACTCATCTCCAGAAACTCCAACAAAAGATAGCTCCATGCACTCACAAAAATTCCTCAATATCTCAACTACACATGCACAACCTGCAACAACTTGTTTTTCTCTTTTCCATAATTTTCTCAATATTTTTGACATTTTCATCATGCAAAAACTTCCTTAACACATAGTTAACATCAATGACAACACCAGTTAGTAGAATTCCTATTGACATCAATAAAAACACCTTCATACTTGCAATAGAGCATTGGCAAGTAATTATTATCAAGTTAAGAGTTGTCAAGAGAAGATTTATTGTAGCATTTCAACGTTGAAGGATCATGTCAAGTTTTATGTGAGTTTGTTCATGCTTACACTTTCATTTTGTTTGTGAGGACTAACCTTTGTAGGTCTTTCAAGTAGATCAAGACAAATTGCAATCAAGCTCTAAGGAGATGTGCATGACTTCAATCCTTCAAGGAGATCGGATTTGAGTGGTGAGTTGTAGTCCATTGTTGATTCATCATTCATTTATCATTTAGCTTCTATCCCTCAAAAGGATAAGACCTCTTTCTTTAACTTTACCATTGTGGAGGTGGAAACATGAACACGACATTTGATTGAGATAAACACCTTTATGGCACAACCCTTCCTCTCTCTTTGAATGTGTAGGTTTCAGATCTAAAGAAGTTAGAGGAATATTGAAGATTATTTTCTCATTGTTGCATTCAAACCCTACAACTTGATAGCATACAAAAACTCAATTATCTCAGCATCCAACGGAGATACGATAGTGAGATCTAGAAGAAACAAGGCTTTGATCAGACTCCCAAAGGTTGTGAAGATAAATTTAGAATTTATTTACAAGGACATAGTCACCCTAGGTGACTTAGTCTTGCAAAATCAGGCTCAAATTTTTATGACAGGTACATAAAAATCTGCTCAATCTATTTTTGAATATTAAATTTGTCTACGATTTTTTAGATTTACTATTTTTGCATTAGAATAGTATATTTACATAATTAGTTATTCATATAATTGCATTTCACTAAAAAACCCACTCCAATTGCGGTCAAGGGTAGGTTGACTCATGTTTTAGGTTGCAAGTCAGTCTTACACCCTTGTCCAATCCCCCCTTAAATTTCAAATGATAAACATATTGGGAAAAGGCCCATTGAAATTCTAAAGTAAAATATTTAGGGTTTCACTTTTTCAATTTATCATTTTGGTGAACCCAAAGCATTAATATTATAGACCTTTTAAAATTTGAAGCATATCATCCTAGATCTAGGATTAACATTGCATTGCTCATTTAAGCATTCTTTTTTGCATCATAAAAAGCATAAAATTAAAAAAATTGCATATCATATTGCATTATAGATTGTAATAGGGTTAATCTCAATCATCATAGGTTAGATCTACATCTTAATTGCATTCAAAAGTTTGTATTAGGACATATTAGGTCTGAAACCAAATCTGAAAGTGTTCATTGCACCCATCTAGGCATTTTGCATATAGCTTAAAAAGTAAAAAAATGCATTATTTTGTTTCAAAAGGACATCAACATTATCATTTTCAGATTTTGTACATTAGGATCAATGAATTATTGCATTTTAGATTTGGAAATTACCTTTGGAATTGTCTTTCATACTTCCACATTTTTGAAAATTGTTGCACACTTGTATTTTGCATTGCATAATAAAAAAAGAATCAAATTCTAGAAATATATTTATTGTCTCACTTGCATAGACACAAAATAGTAACCTTTAATAGTATCACAGACATTCAAACTTTGAAATTTATAAAAAAATGTATTGGACATAGGCGCCCTAGGTGACCTTGTCCAAAAAATTTTGGTTCAAATTTTTATAATACCTTTGTCTCTAAGTTTTTTGTTTGCTTCTACTTTCTGATTTTCATTCTTGTGTGTTTTACTGTGACTATTTGGCAATTTAGTGTTCATAGTGGACACACCTAGTGTTTTGAAACTCATATGAACTTTATGATTTGATGTCCTATTGCTAATACCCCTGTGAGATGTAGTTGTAGACGTATAGAATTTCACATTGTTGTTACATCCGTTTTGGATTCTAAGTCCTCCAACTTTTCCATGCATGGTATTGTCAATACCCAACCTATTTTGGACTCTATCCCTAATCTTACCATACCAATGACAACCTTACAATCAAATATTTTTATGGATGTTGAGACTACTGTTGCCCATGTTCCTAAAGACAAACTGAAACATTTGGACAAATATTTAGGACTTCAAGATTACTTAAGTACTGAATCTTTGCCAGACAAAGGGTCCCTATTGTGGATAGCCTTGGGAAGTTGATTAATGATGCTCAAGGATTAGAGATTTTGTGTAGTCTATCTCATATAGTTGATGATAATATTCCTACGGTAGTTAGTTGCGCTCAAGCATTAGGATATACTCAAGGCCAAGGAGGAAGACAAATCTCCCTCCCCATAACTATACTGTCTATTCCTACATTTAAATTGTGAATCACAACTTCAACGATACAACACACCAATGGCATAACTCCAAGCTTAAGACTTCCCAGTGGGAATCCTTATAGTTTTGTGGCATCACATTTAACACCTCAATATTTGTCACCTCTCATAAAATTGCAACATAGTAGTCCACCAAGCACTTGCATAATCCGACCATATTCACCAAACTCTCAAAACATGTCAAACAATGATTTAGTCATAAACCAACTTTTGCAAAATGCGACATCACTTCAACAATAATTCTCCACATTGAATCAAGCTCAAAATGAAAAACCACCACAATATCTTATGAGGATCCCATTACATCACTTGAAATCTTGAAAACACACATGCCTCAAAACATAGAGATACCTAGATTGAGAAGTACAATGGTAAGGGAGATCCTAGCAGTCATGTATCAACCTATACTACATTATATAGTGAATTCATTTTGAAGATAAGCTCCTAAATAAACTCTTTCCTAGATCATTGAAAGGCATGGCCTTGGAATGGTTTTTCTCATTGCTGAACAACTCCATAAATTCATTCAATGGACTTGTTGATGCATTCCTCCAACATTTTCAAGCAAACTTTGGTCCTCAAATTACATTAATTGACTTAGTGCATTACAAACAAGGAAAAATAAAAAAGTAACAACTTGCATAAGGCGATATCAGTTTCTTTACTCACAAACTAGCTATACTCTTCTTGATGTAGATGTTCAAAGAGTGCTCATAAAAAAATTGCAACTTGGAATTAAAGATAATATATTTTTAATGAAGCATCCATCCTTTACACACTTATGTATGGATCTTTGTGATTATCAGATATTGGTTAGTTAATATGAAGAAACATCTTCATCAAATCCTGCTAATGATTCCATACACCTCAAAAAAACTATCAACCATTCAAGAAGAAAAAAAAAACTTAATCAAGATAATAATGCCTCAAACAACTAACAAAATTAAGCCACAAGACACAGCCATAAATTCAACTCCTTATCAATTCAGGCCGAGAGATAGACAACTTACCCAATTGCATGAATCCCTTCATTTGATCATGTTATAACTATTGAGCAAGAACTTAATCCAATTGCCTCTAAGTAGACCTCTTGATACAACAAAACCTTAATCTCCAAATTTCAACCCAAAAGGATTTTGTCAATATCATCATACACATGGACATGATATGAAATGATGAATGCATCTTAAACATCAAGTGCAAAACCTCATCAATTCTAATCATATCCAGTTGGCCGATGTTAATGATAAAGGAAACAAGTCCATTTCCCCAACCAATTAAAATTTGTAAATTTTCACAAATCCAATGCCAAATCATACATCCAACTTTGTGCAAGCTTTGAAAAATAAGAATGATGATGAGGATGGTCTAGATAATATGGTTACTCTACTAGATGTTCAAACTTGTAAGGGCCAAACCAATTTGTTACCCGACATTGCTTTCACACATATTGATGCATCTATACATGCACCTGATGGCCCTCTCTATATTGTTAGATATATCAATGACAAGCCTACACTAGGGATACTCATTGATCCCTTGTGTTTAGAGAATGTGATCACTAAGGAATTCTTGATTTTGCACGAGATTTATCAAGATTCTTATGAACAATCAAAAGAATGGATAAAAAATCATGATGGTTTCGTTCACCCTATGATAGGTTCGATAACTCTTCCACTTAAAGTTGGATTGAAACAACTAGATGTATCCTTCATCGTCATCTCGATGCTAGACCAATTCCGTGTGAATGTAGGTTATCCATGGCTATGATCCATGAATTCCGTCCCGTTGGTTATCCACAAGTGCATGAAGTTCCCATTTGAGAATCAAATATTTATAGCTCATCATAGTGGGTTTAAACCTTTGGCTTCCCAGGGGAACTTTTCATTGGATTGCTTTTGGCCTCAACCTATGGAACCAATTAAACCTTGTGAGGATTTATTTTTTAGGTCATATCAAAAGTTTAATGAAAATCACATAATAGAACTATCCCTTAGCAATATCCCACATGAGAATGATCGATCTGTGGTTGTTCCTCCCACCCCACAGGCCGTGGATGAACCCATATTCAAATAAAATATTGTTTCAACTAGACAATTTAGTTATGCTGTAGTTCCTCCACCAATATCATATAAAATAACAAGAGACAATCATATGTTTACCTTTGTGCATTAGAAAGAGAAACAAATTTATAGACCTAAGGAGACAATAATTTCCCAACCCCAATTGGTCCCTTCAGTTCCTCCTCTAAGGGAAGAAAATAGATTGATGGTTAAGAAACCTACTCTTACACCTTCACAAATTGAAAACCGTACAAGAAGAAACATAAATGCTAAAGAGCGTAGGAAAAGACATGTGCTATTGCTCGTCATTTGGATGAAAAGAATAAAGCATTATTTGACGATCAAATTCCTATCCAAAAAATTCATGATGAACCAAAACACAAAAAAAAACCTTACATGTCTCAACCAAAATAAAAATTGAAACAAGAAAATACAAATGGCATTGTCATTAAACCACCTAGTGTGATAAATTTGGATGATGAGGATGATAATGCTAAGATTTATGAACAAGTACATAATGAGTTATCTTTGTAGTTGTTGAAGTCTATGGATTTAGATGGGGGGCAACCGTGATGATCCTCTCGATGTGGGTCTCACCACGTGTTGAACCTAGTGATACTCCTTGTATGAAACTCATAGTTCCTTTGACTAGTTGTCCGCCTTCCATATATGATTAAAAAGATTGGGATGTAGATGATTTTCTTTAGATTGTCTCGCATGTGTAGTACCATTCTTGTGTTGGATTTATGTGTTATTTGTGTTTGCTTGCAAGTGATGTGATCTCCCATGTTGTGTTGCTTGCATATATATTTTGTTTGTGAATTTTCTTTGGACAACCCTTGTTGCTCCATTGGCACAAGGATACAAAGGAAGCAAATCTGTTGTCATTCATCTCTTTGTATTTCCATTCTTCTTTATGTTGTGAACATTTTTTGTGGTCTTATGTTTATTTTTGGGGATGATGCAAGACACTTTAGACACTTAGGTCTCTTCCATGTTGACCCAAAAGTTTGTTTGCTCTCTCTATGTGTCATTCTTCCATTGTGTTTATAATTCCATGAGTATCTAGGGGAATGATGCCAATTCCGAGCTCACTTATATTATTGTAGCAAAGATTTCATATTGGCCCCAGATTCGTGGATCCCTTATGTGATCATCTTTTCTTGCATTGCATTGGGGGCAACCCCTTATTATGAGTAAGCTTTGTTTTGAAACATATAATTGGCATAGGGCTTTCCAAATAATCTCTCATGACCTTATCACATGGAATTTATCATCTTTCTACCTTAAAGAAATTACTTTGAGGTAGGGGCATACATTCCATTATGTGCTTCACTTTGTTCACACACACTAGACTTAGTGATGCATTGGCATAACATTTTGATCATTTTTGCAACAGCTTATCAGAATTATTAGGGAGTATACTTCTTGGTATGGTCGACATGGGTACACACCTAGTGAAAATTGATCCTCACTAGTCCTTGTGTGTTTCTCATTTTGATATATTTTTCAAAGGCTCACCTAGTCAATATTGGACTCCACTCTTCCATTGTGCTTGGGGTTTGACTAAGGAAAGCCCCTATATGGAACGACCCTTCCTCTCTCTTTGAATGTGAAGGTTTCAAATCTAAAGAAGTTAGAGAAGATTGAAGATTATTTTCTCATTGTTGCATTCAAGCCCTACAACTTGACAACCTAGTTTAGGTGTTTTAAATTGAAATATGATTTTGCAGCCCTTAGGTCCCCTGTCTATAGCTTCTTCCTTTTACATCCCATTGTCATATCTTCATTTTTTTCTAAGTGTTAGTGAACATATTTTTCCTTTACAATATCGAATATAAATGACTCTATGATGCCCAAGAAAGACACATCAATCCACAATAGTTGGAGAGATTACCCTTTACAATATCGAATATAAATGACTCTATGATGCCCAAGAAAGACACATCAATCCACAATAGTTGGAGAGATTACCATTGCATTGGTAATCTTCCTCTAAATTTTAGTTGAGGTACAACTCCCTCTTTTGATATAATTTTGGATTTTTTGAATATATAAACTCGAGGGTATGCTTTTAACTAGAAAGCAGGAAAGACAAACTAACACTTTCTCATAGCCATGATACAAGCACAAAAGGAAATGCTTGAAATTAAATTAAAAATGAAATGAAATAGACTGAAAATGATCAATATCGTGATTCACAAATCATATTACTAACACTTGCTAACTCGACTCAATACAATTTTAACCATTTATTGCAAATAGAATGAACTAAATTTCACTAAATAATGCATTCTCAAAGGAAAGGAATATCCAAATTCTTGTCAAATCTCACAAAATTTCTAACAAACATTAACATCTAATTCATAATTACTGCACATAGACAATAACATTCACAAGAAATGAATTAAAATTGCAAAATTTGATCCTTTATTAAGATCGATTCTCACTCATGCATTACAATGCAAGGGGTATCAAAATGTCAGACCCTCACAACCTCTTACAATTGAATATTTAAACTCAAAAATTATAATGGTTAGGATTTCTTGAAACTGTTTCTTGGATGCTAACCACTTCCTGACCGAATAAAAGGTTGGCCGAAAATTGACTAACCTTTCCAGATTATGACAACTCCTTCATTAATTACTGTTTTTATGAATGGTTATGATTACATCCAATTTCACGATTGGTATGATAGGATGATGAACTATCACTTACTGTGAGCAGACCATGTGGCCTTCTTTTGTGCGAAATAGCTGCCACCTTAACTTCCTGATGTCTGTTGATATGCCACCTAAGATCATTCCATGTAGTTCTTAAAACGTTGAGGACTGCTTGAATCCAATTCACTAGATCTCCATCACATCTCCTTGCTTGAATTGATTAAGTTTAAAGCAATTTGTATGTAATTATGTATTAATTGTTTCAAATAATCTCCTCCAATTTTCCTTTTTCACTCTATAAATCCTCTTCACCACTATTCACTCTGTGCAATGCTGATTACTTCTACAAGAATGTCGAGATCATCGAGTGAAGTGGTAATGGAGAGTGATTTTATGGTAGTGGAAGGTTTCGAATGCAGTGCTATTCACAGGTTGGTGTTGGATCAATTGAGGGAGGTCTTCCTCATCCATAATGATGTTGAAAAAGAATTCATCCGCAAGATTATTGGTGAACACTTCATGGTGCAAGTGCATGTTAACAATTCCAATATGCTTGAGTTCTTTTTATACAATATTATGCCCATTTCTAGTCTTTTTGAATGGGTTTTAAGAGATGCTGAGCATTTGGTTCACCCATGGTACATGCAGTGTATTGAAGATGCCCTGGAAGGCCTTTCCAATCATCTGCATGTGGGTCTGATTGGCGATGCAATCTGCATCTCTTGTGTGATGTGTAATAAGAGGGTTGGCCAAGTTGTTACTCTACTGCGTGTTGGAATTGAAAGCAACAATATGGAGACATTTTCTCATTATGTTGAATACAATGAAAACCTTTTCTCCCTTATATAGATAGAGAAAACGCAAAAGGTGATTGAGGCTACAAGAGTCCTCATGTTTACCCTTTGTGTCTAAAAACCCCTGCTATGAAATATTCCTTTTTGGAAATGTAATACGAAGTTTTATCGATACATACATACATACATACATATATATATATATATATATATATATATATATATATATATATATATATATATCTTTTTGGATATCTGAATCACTCTATGTTATGGAGATCTTTGTCTTCTTTACATTTATCTTTTTAATTTTATGCTCATGTGGAATGAATGGAATACTGTATTTTCTTGTAAGTAATATTTCCCTTTTGCAAATATGTCTTCAGTAATGAAATAATTTCTGGCCTAAAATACACTAGTTAAATGTTTCTAGGTAAGTTCTAAAAAAAGTTTCAAAGTCTGCCATAGTTGTAAAAACATTCCTCTGCACTGCCCTATAGAACAAATTGAAATCTCAAATCCACCCTTCAGTTTTTTTATGTAAAGCACTTAGAGAATAATCACAACTTTTTTTATAACCTTGGCAGAGATAAAGAAGTTTTGAAAACCCTCTCGAGATCGACAAAGGTTTCTTAAATTTACAGTTCCACCACACCTTTGATATTTTGCTCATGTGATTCTCTTTTTTTATTACACTGTGCCTTACAATCTTTCGAGCCCCAAAACTAGCCCATGAAGTTCCAAAGTGAAGCTCATCGGGGAACATGTAGGTTCAAAAACTGAGTTGGGGACTAACACATGTTTGAAAGCTTCATTAAAGTCCGACAAACACATTCCTTTAATTTTCAAAGTGTTTTGAAAGATATTTTTAGGGGGCAGGGCTAACTAAAAATGACAGTAACACTAAGATAATTGAGTTTTTGGATCTTTTCAAGTTGTAGGGCTTGAATGCATGAATGCATGAATTATCTTCAAATCTTCCTTCAATCCTCTTCAGATCTACACTTGCACATTCAAAAGGAGAGGAAGGGTTGTGCCATACTGGGGCTTTCATCAGTCAAACCCCATTTTTGGTGTTTCCACCTCCATAATGACAAAACTGATGATAAAGAGAGCTTATCCTTTTGGGAGATAGAGGCTAAATGATAAATGAATGATGAATCCAAAACTTGCAACAACTCACTACTCAAATCTAATCTCCTCAAAGGACTAAGGTCATACACATCACCTCAAGGCTTGATTGCAATTTGTCTTGATTTCACTTGAAAACCTACAAGCATTAGTACTCACAAACAAAATGCATGCATAAACATGAACAAACTCACATAAAACTTGACATGATGCTTTGATGATGAAACAATCCTGTAAATTCCACTCTTGATTGCTCTTCAAAATTGCTTTATCCTTTAAAATTATGAAAATACACTGTATTTATATAAAATTGCTTTAATTTCCCAAAAATTAACTCCCAATAGCTGACAATCAAAATTTGTATTTCAAATATCAAATTACTACTACCAACACTTTGAGTTTTGGGGCCACATTAAGGGGGCTAGGGTGCAAGGATGCCTTAATCTAGATCCGTTAATTTTTGGGATCCAAAGTGCTAGGAGAAAAATATTAAATGCATACTTGGATCTTGCACATTTGATTTCTTGATAAATATTAAAATAGGCCATTGATGCATAATTTAAGAAATTAGGTGTACAATTAGGTCCAGTCACTTAAGGGGGAGCATAACATAGTGTGGAATTGTCAAGGGTGACAATTTATGATGCTACACTACTAAGCATACCAAATGAAGGTGCATACAAGTGTAAAAGACTCTAATACTAATATAAATTAATACACCAATTACATTACCTTTTACCTTCTCATCTCATTGATTGAGCTAATGTAGAGGCACCCATATCCATGTAATTTTCTCTTTTGAAGTGATTAAGTGTGGATTTCTCTCCAATATAGTGTAGCCTTGATATAAAAAAGGATGTTGTGATGATGATTCAACATTATAAGTAATATTAATTGATAGATAAAGATACATGGACAAGGATCCAATTTATATATTTTTAGAGGTTAAGGTAGAAGGTTGAGATAGATTGTGAGATAGAGGGCTAAGATTTCATAGAATGATGAAACTTTAGTATTGTGACAAGAGTCACAATATGGAGGCTTGAGATAATGACCTGTGGCATTGGGAAGAGAGCTAGGTGTGCTCACACATGTGTGAGAAGAATATGATTTAAAAATTGGGATAGTAGTGGTAAATGTGAGAGGGTGGAAATCAATGAGAATGATGTGGATGGAAGAAGAAAGTGTAGGGTGGTTACTTTATGACATGTGTAAGAGGTAGGATGGCTTCACATTAATGAGAGTATCTCACACATGTGTGACCAACCAATAAGAGTTTTTTTCAAAGGTGAGGTGGAAGGTGATGGTGAATTGTGCATACTCACACATGCGTGAACATTACATAGGGATATGGATGTCAAGTTTGGGGATTCAAAAGAATTTTTAATTAGAGAAAATATTAATGATGATTAAGATAAATTAATTAATTAATCAGGTTAAAAAAATTTAATGAGCAGGGGCTATGGTTGGATTAATTAAATTAATAAAACTTTAGAAGACGACAGAAATGTAATAAATAAAATAGAATTTAATTAATTAATAAAAAAATATTTAATTACTTACTAGAAATCATAAAATGGTTTAGTATGGTAAATAATTAATTAAATAATTTAATTTAATTAATTATGTGATGAGAGGCAATTTTATGGTGTTTGTAGCCACTAGAAGAGTGAGTGTGGAAATTAGGTGGGACACTAGTAGGACTAGGCACATTGCTAAAGGAAATAAAATAAGAAGAATGATAGAGACTAAAATGGATTGTAGGATGTGCCTCTAAAGTGAGGGGAGTGATGATGGAAGAAGAAGGTTGGGTGGGAGAGGGAAGATTCACGGTGAAAATAAATTTAAGAATTTAACTTGGAACCAATGCCCTAGAGAATTGCTAGATTAAAAGATTTACCAATCAACAACTTATGCATAAAATTAACTAATTATGATGGAGAATCAACACACTTGATAAATTTGTAATCTCTTGAGAAATAAATTCTCACTCAAAGGAAAAATCACGTCAATTAGTTTGGTCCAAGTGTGCATCATGATTAAAACTAGTTCTCATAATTATTATCTATATACAAGTAAAAAATATAATGATCAACTAAATTGTGATTCATTAAAATATTAAGATGAGGATTTCTTCTCAAAGGGAAATGAGGGTGACAATGATATTTTTGTATACATGTGAATTACAAATTTTGGAAATATGGAGCCTTGCAACATGAGCATGAAGTGTATATGGATTATGTTGGCTATTCTTGTGTTGTCATTGATGTCAACATGGTGACAAATGTATAAGAAGCTTACTTAGTCTACTGGAAGTTTTTCTCTACCAAAAGTATTCTTTATTGATAAACTAGTGTGTTGGATTTTGAGTTTGGAATTCACTGCAAGAAAAGATATGACTCTAATCTCTTAAGCATTTTATTATGCCTCATTTAGACATCTATATCTAGGATATTGAGAAGTTTTGTGTTGTGAGAAGAAAGTTATCATTGAAAAAGTTTAGCTCTGTACTCTATAGTTGTTTCTCTACTCAACATATCAGTGTGGAAGACTCCACATTTTATTAGGAAGAAAATTCTATTGCTACGGTTCTAATGGTAGTCTCTTTGATGTTAGTATGATGAGAAATTGAGATAATGTTGGATCTAGAAGGTGTTTTGTTTTGAGAAGTGTATGGTGATTTGGAGATTTTTTGTTTAGGTCCTAGCCTTGGCCAACCTAACATATGAAGATCAAATATACCTTGAGGATTTTTTTTATAGATCTTTACCAACTTGATATGATGCACTACATGGAAAAAAATGTTTTATATATCATATGGTGCTGAAAATAGTGTTTTTGATTAGCTTGTCTTCATCTAATTAGGCCAACCTAATTGATGAATACAATATACTTGCATATATATGTAAGACTCTTTGAAGGAGATGAAAAAAAGGTGTGTGGAGTGAACAAGTGAAAGTGTGAGCATGGGAAGGAGAAAGAAGAGGGACATGGTGAAGTGTGAAGGGTATTGAGGAATGTTTGGATATGCGAGCCTAAATGATTTATCAGTTGATGATCAAAATAGATTGTTGAGCGACTGCTGTGAGAAGCAATAACTCACATTTAGAGCTTCATTGTGTTGGAAACACAAGGGAAAACAACTAAGAGGGGGGGTGAATCAGTTTTCATAGAAATTATACTTATTAAACTTATTCTCAGATATGATAATTAAACATGAAAGAAAAGACCATCACCACATCATAAACACACATAACACCAATATTTTTGCGTGGAAACCTTGTTAGGGGAAAACCACGGTGGAGGTTAATCCACAAGTTTATACTCTATTAAAAGTATATCAATTGGGAATGCACATGCATTCAGGCACATTGCCTAGAGCTCATTGCTCAAATACAAAAAGGCTTACTGTCTAAAGGAAGAAAAACTGTCTTACAGTCACATTCAGATTAAATCCATTCAAGAGATTTTGAACTAAGAAAATAGCATCTGCTAATGCCTAATTACAGTTTCGATTAAGCACATGAACACTCTTTCTTCTGCTCACTCTTCTTCACATTTTACTTCTGCTTTCAAAAGATCTAAACATTATTCACACATAGCACTCACACTTTGCACATCTCGCATATCTCAAATGATGTAAAAATCTGTTATATATAGCCGCAATTAGGGATAACATCAACTACATGTCGGTCCAACAAAATATGAAATGTGTACAAATTGTCGGCCCAAATTAATGAACAATTATCAATGCGAACCAGATAGCTTTGGCCAAAACATAGAAAGGACCCAAAAAAATATATCTCAAACATGAAACGCCATAAAAAATTAGCCTCGAAGATCCACAACACACTACAATCACCCTGTTAGCCATGAACATGAAAAAAATGAACACTTAGAAGAAAATCACCAATCGCGAGGACAACAATCTATGTGAACTGACAAAACTGATAAAGAATGATCTAGAAACATCCACAAGCATCATGAATCACCACAAAAGCATTCACAACAACTCAGATTAGTAGAATCGCATCATCTTCTTTCAGGAACACCAGCTACAACAACATAACGATTGTCAGAACACATATACTCATAACTTGATCAAATCTTCATGCAAACCTCTAAACATTTTGGGGATAAAGTAGATATACTTTTCAATAAACCCTTTAATCCACAACTTCTCACCATCAATATGCTGAACTATCCATCATACTAAACTTTACTGCATCACCGACAACCTATAACTTTTTTTATTATAATTTTCTCAATATCCTCGACATATACAACCTTAAAGATATTAATAAAAATGGTGTTAACATAAATGACAACCACATATCAGAAATATCCAACAATCTCCAAAAATCTCCCCCTTTGACATTGATGGCAACACATGTGAAAAACACCATCAATGATACTTTCTCTTAACACTTTTCTCCCCCTTAGGTTTTGACTCTTTTCTCCTTAATTATTTCAAATATTTTCACATGACTCTTCTCCCCCTTTGAAATCAATGAAAAAGGTACAAATTATCTTTCTCCACACAAGCTCTGAACCATATATCTAAACATTTGACTACTCCCCCTGAGTAGCAGCCACCACAACATCAATCTGAATCTCAAGATATGACTATGAAATACACAGACTGATGCAAGTCAATGCATCTTAATTCTGATTAGGAGGGGTAATCACCCCTAGCTTCCCTCTGAGATACTCAAAATTATCCTTAGGCAAGGGCTTGGTAAAGATATCTGCAATTTGTTCCTTAGTAGGCACATACTCCAATCTGACTTCCTTTTCACTCACTTTGTCTCTCAAAGAGTGAAAATTGATAGATATATGCTTGGTTTTTGAATGCAACACCAGATTCTTAGAAATATTATTAGCACTTGAATTATCATAGAATATGGAAATAGGTTCATCATACACAACTCTAATATCTTTCAACATCTGCTTCATCCACAATACTTGAGTACAATTGTTAGCATCAACAATGTATTTTTCCTCTATAGTAGATAAAGAAATGACATTTTGCTTCCTACTTAACCATGAAATCAACTTCTTTCCCAAGAAAAATGCACCACTGCTAGTACTCTTTCTGTCATCCATATCTCCTACCCAATCAACATCAGTAAAAGCACTCAAAATAAGGTCATCCTCTTTAGGATACCATAGGCCAAAATCAACTATTCCCTTCAAGTACTTGAAAATCCTCTTCACAATTGTCACATGAGATTCCTTAGGATCAACTTGAAATCTTGCAACAATGCATATGACATTCATGATATCAGGTCTAGTTTGAGTCAAATAGAGCAATCCACCAATCATGGATCTGTATCTAGTCTGATTTGTCTTAGGAGAATCATCATTTTGAGTCAACTTACATCTGATCACCATAGGTGTACCAACTGGCTTTGAATCTTCTATACCAAACTTCTTTAACAGTTCTTTCACATACTTGGACTGAGATATAAATATCCCTAGCTGAGCAATTTGAAATCCCAAAAATAATTTCATTTCTCCAATCATAGACATTTCAAACTCACTCTACATCTCATCAAAAAACTTCATGCACAAAATAACATCTCCTCCAAAAATGATATCATCAACGAAGACTTCAACAATCAAATCTTTATCATGATCAATATTGAAATACAAATTACTATCAACATTACCTTTATTAAATCCAAACTTCAAAAAATATTTGTTCAATCTAGCACTTTGATGCAGAGGCAAGGTGCTGACCTTTGATCCTATGTCAATACAATTATTTCCACACAATCTCAAATACTAACCACCCCAGGTTCTCCAATTAGCAACCTACACATCACCTTGCCCTTCTAGCACTCCAAAGCCGGTTCAGACCAATTTTCACTTAGTCTTTCCAAAACATCTGCCAATTGAAATATGTATTAGGATACCATTTTTAGGGTTATACAACATACAGGAAAATCAAGGGTCACTCTTTCGGACCAATATGAACTTTTAGTACACACACCCGATTCTAGGCTTCACAATTAGAACTTTTTTCCAAAGGAACCCCTCTACAAAATGACTACCAACACAAGATAACTTGAAAAATTCTTAGGAAAGGTATCCAAACTCCTAATTCCCCAGGTTCTAAGACTCTAAAGGCTCATCTTCACCGCCAATGCCAAAACCCTCTCTAAAAGCCTAGAAACATAGGGTTTTAGGAACCCCTTATTGAAAACACATACTCCCAATCTCTCCAAACCACACCAACTACTTAGACATGTCTAAAATGGTCTCATCAAGCTTAAAATTCAACAAAATGGCTACTCCTAACTCCCCACCATCAGACTCAAGCCTAGACCCCCCAAACTATGCACTCTTCTAATGGTTTCCACCCTACAAACACCCCAAAGTCAGGACAATCATCTTCCCTACACAAAAGAAGGTAGTGAAATGTCTAATGAGTCTATCTAAGCCTGTCCACCGAGTCATAGGTCCTCATAGTAGGTGGAGGGCTTAGATCATCATTTTGACTCCTCTCAAACCCTTGGTTCAGGGAAAACAGAGCAGTTCTTGGAGTTTGATTGCCCTACACACAAAACGATGGTTCTAGACCCCCCAAAAAAATGCAAATGAATGTAAACACATCTTTTTAAAGGCAACCACAATATCAATATATATAATTTATGTACGAGCTTATATCATGAAGAAAGTTCAAGAAAAAACACAAAATTTGCAGAGATCAACGTTTCCAACAACCAAAAATATTCTTCCAAATTGAATCCTCATCCTTCTCATGAGGAATTACATTTTTTTGTAAGGTTTCAACATCCAAATACCTCCTAGAACTAACAAACTACTTTAACCAACTTTATTTAGACTCTAAAATGGCAATTTTGCCAATTTTGCTCCCAAACACCATCCCTTTACAATTTGATTTTATAAATCCATAAATCCCTCTTAACTGATCCACTAAGCCTTTTTCCATACATTTAGAAATGGTCATAGAGACCTTATTCATAAATCAAACACTAAACCTTAGCTATTCTATCACCTAGACCTTATTGACACCATGACATTACATGGGAAACTCATGGCATTGCATCCTATTTTTATATATTTTGCAACTTCCTCATTGCATATGATTTAAAAGACTTCAAATTCACTTGTTGAACCTTCAAGGTACACCTCTCTATCTTTTCTAGGTGTAGGTGCCCTTGCACCATACACCCCTCCATAGAGAAACTCTTGTCCAAGAGTGAAAATCTTGTTCTTTGCTTCCACAGTGCTGCTTCATGCATATCCAAACTTGGAACTTTCCTTCGTCTCACTCCTAGATCAAAGGTTGACATCCTCCTATCCTTTACACCTACAAAAAAAAATGGTTAGAAACTCTCCTTTGTCCATGCAACTGCTTCATCTTGACCTTGGGCTTATACTTGTCCATCTCTCCAATCATTATGCTTGCTTTTTTGATTTGGACCTCCACCATTATGATCTGATTGGTCTCCATCCATATGTTCTTACTCTGATCTTCCATTGCAAAACAACTCACACCCAGACTGCCCTTTTTTATCTTTACCCTTGGCTTAACTTCCATCAATAAAATCAACAAGATTAGGAAGCAACAAATGAATTCCCTCATACTTTGTCTCTTAACCCTCCTCTTCACATCCATTCCTAGGTTCACTATGCCTGGAACCCCTATCATGAAAATACATAACTACCCCACAACTAAATTCATCCACCTAGGATAACTCATTGCCCCAATCTAAGAATTGACTCTCCACTTTATCTCCTTAGGAGGCCACACATATTTTTTACCTCTAGCAATCCTTTGGCTCTGCACATGCTCACACTTAGTCTCTTTTCTCATTCAAACCCCATAATCTTTCCTCATCTTCTCCTCTTCACCCTTCATGGTGACTACAACCTGCACTTTCTTTTTCTCAAACTCCACAACCTTTTGTACTGTCCCATGCCATTCTTCTTTGCTTACTTATTTTTCCATAACTTTCACAAACCTTTCCATACCTCCCTGCATTGTTTCTTGCCACTCTAGATGGTTGACTATCATACCTTTGTCTGTCATAAATTTCTTACCCATGTTAATGCCTTGTATCAAACCTTTATCTCTCTTTACCACTATGTTCTTAACCTGCACTGTATTTTCCAATTCATTACCTTCTTGCCCCATCACTAGGCTATGAAACTCATCCCTTTGACTGTCCATACTGTGCCTCATATGTTCTTCCTTAAGGAACCCTATCCTACTAACCTTAGAAACACAATCTAACTATTCTTCACCTCCTCCTATCATCATGCTTTCACATTGGTTTACCTCAACCAATCTACTCTCCTTCATTTTCCACATCCCTTAGAATTATTTCTCATTTACCTTCATCTCACTATCCACCTTTACCATTGTATTCCTAACACTCACACTCACTGTATTTCCAGTATTAGACTGGATTTTATCTTCAATCAACTCCACAGGACACCAAACTGTCCCTATCACAATATCAACATGCTCTTCAAGCCTCTTATCCTCCTCCTCTTCATTGTCACCCTACGTGCCCTTATCATTCACTTGAACCTTAGTCTTTAAGACCTTTTTATCAATAGGTCTTTCATCCTCACCTTCAAACATCTATTGCACCTTGTGCTCTTGCCCACTCCATGGACCACATATCCTTTCCTCAATGTCCTTTCTTTTTCATCCCTGCAAATCACTTGCACTCACATCTTTTTCCCTCTCTAAGCTCTTTATACTAACAACTTTATTATCACAAAACTTAGTCTCAATCTCACCTATCCCTGTAGCTTTCATGGAGGTCTACCTTGCATCATTTTTAGTCTTTAATGAACAAAATTTCACCTGCTCCTTGCCTTCCACACAACTCTCAAGCTTACATTTCATCCTCAAGGCCTCTTCACTCTTTACCTTTTCTTTCTCACCATTCTTTACATTCTCCAACTTTGAATTTGCTTCTACCCTTGTTGTCTCAGGGACTTCTCCACATGCAATGGCTGCATCTCCCTTGTCTCTATCTTCTTTGTATCCTAGGAAATTTTGTCCTTCCTGCAACAACACCCTTGTCTCCTTGTCTTGACCATTATCTTCTTCCACTAATGAGTTCAAATTGTAAATCTTCCCATCCTTTTTAAACTGGTACCTATTATCCCTGCCATAGTACATAGTAAATCTTTCCCAACACCATGGTTTCCCAAAAATTAAATGACAAGAGTTAAATGGAAAAATATCACACAATATTTTGTCCTTGTATTCACCTATTTGAAATTCAACCTATGACTACTCCTTAACCAAAAATGTGTTCTCACCATTCATCAATGAAACATAATAAGGTGAATTATGTGGAAGTATTTCTAAGTTCAATTTTTCAACCATGTCAAGAGCTACCAAGTTATCCAAAATACTTGAATCAACCATAACCTTGCATACCTTACCTTTGCACTTGCACCTGGTCTTGAAAATTGCATTCCTCATCTGTATCTCCTTCTCATTCAAACCTCTGATGGCCATGATGTCTTTTCAACTCCAAATGCTCCTCCTTCAATCTTCAAGAGATCTACTTCCTCACTCTGATACCACTATGATACAAAGACAAGGTGTTGACCTTTGATCCTATGTCAACACAATGATTTCCACACAATCTCAAAGACTAGCCACCCCAGGTTCTCCAATTAGCAACCTACACATCACCCTGCCTTTGTAGCAGTCCAAAACTGGTTCAAACCAATTTTCACTTAGTCTTTCCAAAACACCTACCAATTGAAATATGTATTAGGATACCATTTTCAGGGTTATACAACATACAGGAAAATCATGGGTCACTCTTTTGGATCAATATGAACTTTCAGTACACACACCCGGTTCTAGGCTTCATAATTAGCCCATTTTTCCAAAGGAACCCCTCTACAAAATGACTACCAAAACAAGATAAATTGAAAATGTCTTAGGAAAGGTATCCAAACTCCTAATTCCCCAGGTTCTAAGACTCTAAAGGCTCATCTTCACCACCAATGCCAAAACCCTCTCTAAAAGCCTAGAGACATAGGGTTTTATGAACCCCTTATTGAAAATACATACTTCCTATCTCTAAACCACGCCAACTGCTCAGACATGGCTAAAATGGTCTCCTCAAGCTTAAAATTCCACAAAATGGCTACTCCTAACCCCCCCAAACTATGCACTCTTCTAATGGTTTCCACCCTACAAACACCCTGAAGTCAGGACAGTCATCTTCCCTGCATAAAAGAAGGTAGTGAAATGTCTAATGAGTCTATCTAAGCCTGTCCACTGAGTCACAGGTCCTCATAGTAGGTGGAGGGCTTAGATCATCATTTTGACTCCTCTCAAACCCTTGGTTCAGGGAAAACATATCAATTCTTGGAGTTTGATTACCCTGCACACAAAATGATGGTTCTAGACCCCCCAAAAAATTGCAAATGAATGTAAACACATCTATTTAAAGGCAACCACAGTATCAAGATATATAAGTTCTGTACGAGCTTATATCATGAAGAAAGTTAAAAAAAAAACACAATTTGCAGAGATCAACGTTTCCAACAACCAAAAATCTTCTTCGAAACTAAATCTTCATCCTTCTCACAAGGAATTACATTGTTTTGTAAGGTTTCAACATCCAACTACCTCCTAGAACTGACAAACTACTTTAACCAACTTTAGTTAGACTCTAAAATGGCAATTTTGCCAATTTTGCTCCCAAACACCATCCCTTTACAATTTGATTTTATAAATCCATAAATCCCTCTTAACTGATCCACTAAGCCTTTTCCATACATTTAGAAATGGTCATAGAGACCTTATTCATAAATCAAACACTAAACCTTAGCTATTCTATCACCTAGACCTTATTGACACCATGACATTACATGGGCAACTCATGGCATTGCATCCTATTTTTATATATTTTGCAATTTTCTCGTTGCATATGATTTAAAAGACTTCAAATTCACTTGTTGAACCTTCAAGGTGCACCTCTCTATCTTTTCTAGGTATAGGTGCCCTTGCACCACACACCAAGCTCTCGAGGCTTGCTTAAGTCCATATAATGCTTTCTTTAGTGAAAAACCATATCTCTCTGATCAGTCAATTGAAATCCATCAGGTTGCTCAATATATACTTCTTCATCCAATTCACCATTTAGAAATGCTGACTTGACATCCATTTGATAAACCTTGAATTTTTTGTAAGAAACACAAGCAAGAAATAGTCTCACAGCTTCAATCCTAGCAACAAGAGAAAAAGTTTCTTCAAAGTCAATTCCTTCCATCTGAGAATATCCTTTACACGCCAATCTTGCTTTGTTTCTAAAAAATTCACCTTGCTCATTCAGTTTGTTTCGAAAGAACCATTTAGTTCCAATTAAATTTTTGTCCTCAGGTCTAGGAAAAAGAGTCCATGTATCATTCTTCTCAATTTGCAGTAGTTCTTTCATTGCTTCCATCCAATGTTCATCTTTGCATGCTTCATTAGCACTATTAGGCTCAGTCTTTGAAATCAAACAATATTCTTCTGCAATTCTTCTCCTAGTTTGAACACCTTTTTTCTAATCACCTATAATATTATCTTCTGAATGATTTTGTCTTACATACCTTGGAGTCTTAGGCTATTCTTGAACTTCAGAAGCTTGTGATCTTACTTATGTATTTTCACTAGTTTCTTCCTCTTGATTTTCCTGATTTAGAGTTTGATCTTTCTTTCCTTTATCTATACTATTATTTTGATCATCTGAATCATATCTAGAAGTTCTAGATGGTCTAAATGTGTCTTCATAAACCTTTACACTTTTACTTTCAACTACTTTACTCAATATCTTATTGTAGCATCGGTAGGCATTAATTTTAGTAGAATAACCAAGAAAGATTCCTTGATCACTTCTAGCATCAAACTTTCCTATATCTTCATCGCTTTTGATATAATATTTACTCCCAAATATTTTGATGTATCTAACAATAGGCTTATGACCAAACCATAGCTCAAAAGGAGTCTTACCAGTATCACCTTTGACATATACCTGGTTGAGAGTATAAATGGAAGTATTTATATATTATCTCTAGTAGATATGAGGAACATTTCCTTTGAGCATCATAGTCCTAGTAGCTTCTTGAATTGTTTTGTTCTTCCTTTCCACAACTCCATTTTGCTGAGGGGTCCGCAGGGCAGATAATTTTCTCTTTATCCCATTCTCTTCACAAAAGGAATTAAACTCACTGGAAGTGAATTCACCACCTCTATATGATCTCAGACATTTAATCTTTAGACCTATCTCTGTCTCAACCATAGCCTTGAAAATATTGAATTTCTCTAGATCTTCAGACTTTTCCCTTAAGAAGGCAACCCACATCAATCTAGAATAATCATCAATAAGTAACATGAAATACCTATATCCTTGTAGACTTCCGACTCTAGAAGGAACACACAAGTCAGTATGCACAAGCTCCAACACTTCATTTGAACAATGTTATTTTCTTTTGAATGAAACTCTAGTTTGCTTCCCTAATTGACATTCCTTGCATATAGTATTATTAGGTTTTATCAACTTAGGAAGATCTCTCATTGCATGGGTATAACTTATATTGATAATATTGTCAAAGTTTACATGACACAATATCCTATGCCACAACCAACTTTCATCAACTTGAGAAACCGAATAAATTTTACTAGTAGTACTTTAGTGAAACATATTACCTTTTGTTTTTGTACTAGATGCAATCACATTTCTAGAACTCCCCAATATTTTACACTTTCCTTCCTTGAATTGAAGATCATATTCCTTGTCAACGATCTCTCCAACACTTAAAATATTATACTTCAAACCTTCCACATATAAGACATCATCAATATTATGCTTACCATCAAAATAAATGGATCCTCTACCACATATTACACCAGATTTGTCATCACCAAATATTACAACACCACCATAATACTTTTGCAAGCTTAAAAATCTACTTTTGTCACCTATCATGTGATAAGAGCATCCATTGTCAATCACCCATTCATCTTTTTCTTCAACTTGGGAATCTAGATATTTCTTCACATTCATGCAACTAGTAGATTCAATAGGTACAAGATTACTTTCCTTGATAGAAATAAATACCCAGTCATCCTCACTTGCATTTCCTTTATCAGATTCACCATTTGTCACACCTTCATCATCAACAAAATAACACTTTCTCTGGAATCCAGGCTTGTCATATCTTGGCTTAGGAACTCTTTCAGAACACCTTGTGGAAAAATGACCTATCTTATTGCAAGATAAACATTTAAGAGGCAATTTCCCTTTATAATTACCTTCTCCTTTGGCTATCCTCTTGACAAGAAGTGCTTCCAGCTCATCTAGTTTTCTCTCTTCTTCTTCAATCTCTCTCATTTCCTTCTCATACTTGGAAATTTTTCTAGAAGAAATTTCTCCCATATCATATTTTTGCTTATCTTTCCCAAATACAGTAGCTTTGAATGCAAATTCTATTTTAGGAAGAGATTCACCAAAATCACTTAACTCAAAAGAAGCAAGCTTACCAATCAACATGTCTCTGGTTACATTTGTCACACTTCAAATCTCCTCAATAGCAAAAACTTTGTGTTTTTATGTAGTAGGAAAGGATCTGAGCACTTTAGCAACAATATTTGATTCTTCCAATGTTCCACCAACACATTTGATACTACACACAAGTTCATTCACTCTCTGCATAAAATAAGTAACGTTATCATCTTCACCCATTCTCAATGTTTCATATTTCCCTTTCAGGATCTGTAGCTTAGCAATCTTCACATGAGTACCACCTTCATACAAAGTTTCCAACTTTTTCCAGATCTCATAAGCAGTCTTCAACTCCATTACATTTGTCATTTTAGAATCAGTCAGAGAACTCAACGATTCTTCCTTAGCCTTGATATTGTACTCAACTTCCTTAATCTCACTTGCAGTAGAAGGACCATTTTGAGGTATGATATATCTATTTTTTGTAATTGTCTAGTAGGGTTCACCAATGCATCTTAGATGACACTCCATTCAAGTCTTCCAAAGAGAGTATTTTTTTCCATCAAATCTCAGACTATCCTTCTTGTATGTCATCATCCTGGATCACCTCAAGCGATCAAGCTTCTCTAGAGGAACCTTCTCTAATACCAATTGTTGGCAACACAAGGGAAAACAACTAAGAGGGGGGGTAAATCAATTATCACATAAATTATAATTATTAAAATTATTCTCAGATCTGATAATTAAACATGAAAGAAAAAACCATCACCACATCAAAAACACACATAACACCAAGATTTTTGCATGGAAACCCTATTAGGGGAAAAACCACGGTGGAGGTTAATCCACAAGTTTATACTCTGTTAAAAGTATAGCAACTGGGAATGCACATGCATTCAGGCACACTGCCTAGATCTCACTGTTCAAATACAAAAAGGTTTATTGCCCAAAGGAAGAAACACTATCTTGCAGTCACATTCAGATTAAATCCATTTGAGATATTTTGAACTAAGAAAATAGCATCTGCTAATGCCTGATTACAGTTTCGGTTAAGCACATGAACACTCTTTCTTCTACTCAATCTTCTTCACACTTTACTTCTGCCTTCGAAAGATCTAAAATTTATTCGCACATATCACTCACACTTCACACATCTCACATGTCTCAAATTATGTAAACAATGGGTTATATATATCCACAATTAGGGATAACATCAACTACATGTCCACCCAACAAAATATAAAATTTGTACAAAATTTCAGCCCAAATTAATGAGCAATTAGCAATGCGAATTAGATAGCATCAACCAAAACATAGAAAGGACCCAAAAAAACATGTATCAAACATGAAACACCATAAACAATTAGCCTCAAAGATCCACAACATGCTACTATCACCCTTTCGGCCATGAACATGAAAAACATGAACACATAGAAGAAAATCACCAATCACGAGCACAACAATCAATGTGAACCAACAACACTGATAGAGAATGATCTAGAAAAATCCAAAAGAATCACGAATCACCACATAAGCATTCACAACAAATTAGAATACTAGAATCACATCATCTTCTTTCAAGAACACCAACTACAACAAAAGAACGGCTTCCAAAATACAAATACTCATAACTTGATCAAATCTTAATGCAAACCTCTAAAAAATTCGGTGGATAAACTAGATATACTTTTCAATAAACTAGTTAATCCACAACTTCTCACCACCAATATACTGAACTATCCATCATACTGAACTTCACTACATCACCGACAACCTGTAAATTATTTCTCAATATCCTCGACATATACATCCTTAAAGAAATTATTGCCAATGGTGTTTACATCAATGGAAACCACATATCAAAATAATCCAACAATCTCCAACACATTAGAACAGAATCCTGCACACAAAAGGTGTATTCTATCAGTTTATACTTTTGGAAGTGAGCCATATTTTCAATTCAAGATATGAGCCTTTCAAGGACACCCAGTCCTGTAAGTGATCCCGGTAACATCTTGTATCTGGATATAATATATTATGAGCTAATCCTCACCATGGTTTTTCCCATTTTTGTTTTTCCACGTAAAAATTTGTGTTCATGTGTGTTGATGCATTGTCTTGCTTCCATGTTCTCTATTGTTGATTCAATCAGGATTGTGATAATGTTTAAATGGATTTTATGTGAATGGTTTTATGGAATATTGATTCACCCCCCCTCTTAGTATTTCGTATATTCAAAAATTGGTATAAGAACTTGTTTCCTCTAAAGGATCCTGACAGCTTGAGGAAGGTCCCAAAATTTGAATATAAGATTTGTTTTCATCCAGAAGTGATCTCTTTTGGATGTTTAGAAGAAATGTAGTTGATCTAAAGAATAAACTGAAGGAAGCGAATGATTGCATCAAGAGTTTGAGGAGAATATATGAGGAAGCCTATGATCAGTTAAAAGGAGAACATGATGATATCACTATACTACTACAATAATTGAAAGAAATAAAAAGAATTGAAGTCTGTTAGCAAGTTGAAATTCAAGAGAAGATGAATGAATGTGTCAAGCTCAAGCAAGAAATGGAAATATTGAGATCAAATATGGAAAAGGAAAAAATATTTGAGGATAAATTCAAGACAAGCTCTGTAATGCTTGATGAGTTGATTATTTCCCAGAGACTAGCGATGGATAAAAGTGGTTTAGGGTTTGAAGAAGGTCAGAGTTCAAAATTGAAGCAACCTCCTGACAAGAAGGATCAATGCAAAGATGGAAAAATCAAGGACTTAAGAATCAATATCGAGAAGGACTCCCATCAGATAACCTAATGCTCAAAGGTAATTTTATTTCAATGGTGTTTTCCATTCCTGAAACAAAATTGGTCATAGGGTAAAGAACTGCAAAAGTAGAATGAATGATACTTTGTCATTCTCTGGAAAATGATTTATGTGCAAGAAGTTTGGACACAAGGCTAATCAGTGCGAATATAGATTGAATAAAAGAAAGTATGGAAGGAAGAATGATGTTTGCTATGATTGCAACAATCCAGAATGGTTTGCTAGTAACTGGAAAAGGAGAAAAGATATCTATTCGGAAAAGAATCATGAACTAATCATAGAATTAGAAGAAGTAAGAAAAAAATGAAAAGAATATGGAGAAAGGAATGAGAATTCAAGAAATTTGAATTAGAATCATCAGTTTTATTTGTGCTATTTTATGGTGCAGATACACCTATCAAATTTTGAGTTAGGCAATACCTAAGGGGGAGCAATTATCAGAAAATTTAATAAACCCCTCATCGATACTTGTTGTCATATCATGATAGAAGTATATTTAATGCGGTAATGAGTTTTGAAGGAATTTTTTAGTCGCATGTGTGAAGAATGAAGTTTGCAGATTTTTGAAAGGATGGAAGTGGACAGGAATTTTGAGGTAATCTACTTGCAATTTGAAGCATTTATTGCAAAATCATTTGGAATGAAAGAAATAAATTTAGATGTATCAAAGAAATCATTTTCAACAAAAAGAATTTGTGAATTTGGAGAAGCGTGCAGAGGAAGTTTGGAGAAACCAGAGCTATTCAAAATTTCAAGATTTGAAGGAAGAAGAAATCAAATTGGGTTCAAATTGTACTCCAAAAGCTAGACATTTAATCCTATTCTTCATTGGAAATTACAGAGGTATTTCACTTGCACAATATTTCACTTTTATGCAATGGATAATTCAAAGGTTGTGAATATCTTAGATAAATCACAAGTTAAATTGAGGAAATATTTGAAAAATCTATCGGAAGAATCTATTGGCGCGTTCTCTTGTATTCCTCCTAGAGTATTTACCTCTGAAGATATCTATGCATACATCTATAGTAAGATTGAGGAATTGTCACCGGTTCAGTTAAGTATCCTTTGGAAGAGTAAATGGGAAACAAATCATGATGCATACAAAATATTAGTTGAGAAGAAGTTGGATGTATGACGGAAATCCCCTCTGGTTGAATTCGACAAGAAATACATTCAAATAATTTTGAGTAGGATTCATGATGAACCAATGTGGATTGATGAAGTGAATTTGATTACCAGAGAAACAACCAAAGATGTAACTATTGCAAGAATGAAGAAAGGATTGAAGGTGTTGTCATTGATGTCAATTGGTCAATTAGTTATCTACTAGTTGTTGTTGGTTGTATATGTTGAGGATATTGAGAAAATTGTATAAAATAAAGTTTACAGGTATTCAGTTGTTGATCTGGTATTTTCCCCTATGTTCATGTGGTTAAGATATGTTGGTCATAGTTGTTGAAGGTTGCTATATCCTATTTTTTGGATGTTAGTTTGTTGAGAAGTTTGAGTTGTTTTCACAAGTTGTGAACTATGTTTTTTTGTGTTTTTGGTTGAGGTATGGCAGAAATGTTGTTGGTCTAGATTTCTCTTTGATGAAGTCTTTTGACTTGGGCTTCTAAAGTTAAGATGTTTTGGTTGCATTGAAGATATTTTTGGTTTTTGGAAGTTTCGAGCTTAATTTTCCTGTGTTTTACACTTGTTTGGTGTGACCTTGTGTTAAGCATTATCTTCAAAGTTAATGAAGTGTGTTGGATCTATTTTCGTTCTTGATGAAGTGTGTGTTTGGGTCACCCTCATTCTAATTCCACCCTAGGATGGTTGATACCAACCTAATTTAAATTTGAATTTGGATGGTTGACTTTAGATCCTTTTTCAAGGTTGGAGATAGTATAAATACAAGATGAGCTAGTAATGAAAAATGTTCAAGAGGAAAGAAGGAAGATAATTGAAAGAGTAGATGTGACATTGATTCTATTCAGAAAGTGTGTGTGAGTTGTGTGTGGACGATTAGTGTGAATCTTAATGTTGAGTTTTTGGATGTAGTGAGTAGAAGGCGAAATCTACCATTCATGCAAGTTGGTCAAGTAAATGTGGTGGAATCCTTTGTTGCATTGGGATTGTAGTCTCTCAGTAACAAGTCTTCTTTGTATCTCTATGGTAGTGAACCCTCCAGGTTATAGCGTTGTTGGACAATGAGTCCTTATTTCAGACAGTGATCCTTATCTCAGGTAGTGGGCCTTGTTTCAAGCAGTGGGCCTTTTTGTAATCAGTTTTGATATTCTCTATAGTGTGAGTTAATCCTCACCGTGATTTTTCCCTCATTGAAATTTCCATGTAAATCTGGTGTTACTGTGTTTATGTGTTGGATTTGAGTTTCTGCATTGGTATTTGATGATTAATCATTTAAGTAGTTTTAAGTATTAGTTTTGGTGATTGAATTAAAGGTGAAAATCTATGACAATTGATTCACCCCCTCTCTCAATTGTCCTATTCAATAATTGGTATCAGAGATTGTTTCCTTGGTGAATATATTTTAATTGGTTGAGGAAGGTCTGGGATGGATAGCAAGATGGTCTTTGATTATCTGAGGTTTGATGGAACTGATTATGGTATTTAGAAAGTTTTGATGGAATAATATTTGGAGTATCATGGATATGATGTAGAGGAAGCTTACAAAAATCCTTACACTCCTCCTACTAATGGTCCAAGTACACCTGAAGAAATCAAATTACATGAAGCGAACAATCAGGTGAAGTTCATCTTGAAGAATAGTCTAGTACATTCTAAGTTGATTAAGGTTCAGAATCTAAAGAAAACTAAGGAAGTTTGGGATGCTTTAGAAAGAGCACATGATGGTGATGAAAGAGTTAAAGAGGTGAAATTGAAGAATTTGGAAACATAGTTTGATCTTATACATATGTCCAAAGATGAAAATGTTAAAGCTTATGCACAAAGATTGGATGAGGTAGTGGATGGAATGCAATCCCTTGATGCTACTATAGATGAAACCAGGATTGTAAAGAAAATTCTCAGAACTCTTCCCGATGCTTACAGTGAGAAGGCGAGTGTTATTGAGTAGACTATAGATTATAAGACTTGTACTAAGGATCTGCTATTAGGATTTTTGACATCTTATGAAATGAGGAAGGAGAGTCTAAGAAATGGAGGCAAATCATATACTGCTTTTAAAGTTACAAAAGATGAAGATCTAGATGAAAATAAATTTGATGAAATAGAAGCTAGCTTTGTGAGAAAAATGAGAAAAGGTTCCGATAAGTATGAAGGTAAGTTTCCCTTTAAATGATTCAGTAATGGAGAAATAGGTCATTATGTTGGAAAGTGTCTAGAAAGAGCTAAAAAGAATAAAAATATATATGAGAAAAAAAAGAAAGGAAAGATGATTAACAAATCTTACTATGTGAATGAGAATGATAGTATTTCAGATGAAGATTCAGAATATGAAGATCTAGATGACAATGAATGCTTGTTCTTGGAAATTAAGGATGAACGTACTTCTACTAATTCAGAAAAATAGGTAAACAAAAGCCCTTCGAAGAAGGAGAAGGAGAAGGAGAAAAATGAAGGTACAATTATCTCTGCCCTACATGCTAAAAAAGAAATTTTTTTTTGGGTAGTTTATAGTGGTTGTTCACATCACATGACTGGTGATAAGAGTAAGTTTGTTAAGCTTGAGAAATATGATAGAGGCTTGGTTATGTTCAGAGATGATACTGGTGCTAAAATCTGTGGGGTAGGTTCAACAAGTTTTGATGGAAATAATCATATTGATGATGCTTACTATGTTAAGGGATTAAGGAATAATTTATTGAGTGTTGGTTAGATGTGTAGAAAAGGATATGATCTTATGTTTAAGGATGAAAAATGTGAGATCCATAAAGGATTCAGAACATTGATTGCTATAGGAAAGAGATATGAAAGGAATATTTATCAACTTAAGGGTGCTGATGGGTGATGTTTTATGATTTAGATAAATGACATTTGGTTATGGCATAGGAGAATGTGTCACATGAATTTTGATAATATAGCAAGGATTAGTGTTGTTCAGGCCGTGAGAGATTTACTAAGAATTACAAAGCCTGTTAATGCTATTTGTAGGAATTGTCAGTTTGGTAAGCAAGTAAGAAATCATTACAGATCAAAGGAACAATCTACTACTGGACTACTGGATTTTGTTCATACAGATCTCTATGGTCCTATGAGAGTGCAAATTCTACTTGGTGAAAGGTACTTTATGCTTTTAATTGATGATTATTCTAGATATACATGGGTTACATTTCTTAGAGAGAAATCAGACACATTTGATAGATTCAAGGAATTCAAGGCTATGGTTGAAAATGAAGTGAATTTGAGAATAAAATGATTAAGATCTAATAGAGGTGGAGAATTCACCTCCTATGAGATCAATATGTTTTTTAAAGTGCATGGAATAAAGAGATAGTTATCTGCCTCGAGAACTCTTTAGCAAAATGGAGTTGTTGAGAGGAAAAATAGAACAGTTCAAGAGGCTACTAGATCAATGATTACTGAAGCCAATTTATCGGGAGTTTATTGGAAAGAAGCTATTCATACTACTGTTTATGTATTCAATCAAGTTCAAACAAGAGAAAATAGTACAAAGACTCCCTATAAGCTATGACATGAAAGAACTATAGTTAAATATTTCAAGGTATTCAGAAGCAAATACTATATCAAAAGAGATGAGGAAAACTTGGGTAAGTTTGATACAAGAAGTGATGAAGGCATATTTCTTGGGTATTCTACTTATAGAAAGGCATACAAATGTTTCAATAAAAGAATAAGAAAATTGTAGTGAGCTCGAATGTGAAGGTTGATGAGACAACAAAGAATTCTATTGATGAATATGTGTCTGATGAACATGATTGTGCAAGAATAGAAGAAATTATGGAAGAACAGGATAAATATGAGCAAGAGAAGCTAGAAAAACATGATGAAAGAGAAGAAGATGCTCTGGTTATGTCCCCTAGGACACCGAAATATGTATAGAGGAATCATTCAGAAAATTAGATTATTGGAGACAAGACAAAATGTGTGTTAATCGGAAGCAAAGCTGTTGTTGAAGTAAATTTGTGTTTATTCTATGAGATTGAGACAAATACAATAAGTGAAACATGTAAAGATGAAAATTGGAAGGAAGCGATGAAAGAAGAACTTTTACAGATTGAGAAGAATTAGACTTGGGAATTGGTCCCAAGACCAACAGACAAAAATATCATTGGATCAAATTGGGTATTCAGAAATAAGTTGAATGAGAATGGAGAAGTTGTCAGAAACAAAGTGAGGCTTGTGTATAAAGGCTACTGACAAGTAGAAGGTATATATTTTTAGGAGATTTTTCCCTGGTAGCAAGAATGGAAGCTATAAGGATGTTCTTAGCATTGACTGCATATAAAGATTTCAAATTCTATCAGATGGATGTCAAGTTAGCATTTCTAAATGGTGACATGGAAGAAGAAGTTTACACATGGAACAAACAAAAGGATTTCAATTGAAAAATCAACCAGATATGGTGTGCATATTGAAGAAATATTTATACGGATTGAAGCAAGCTCTTAGAGCTTGGTATGCAAGGTTAGACAAGTATTTGATTCAACAAGGATTTAGCAAAGGTGCGACATATACTAATTTATACTTTAAGATTGATAATGATAAAATATTGATTGTAGTTGTATATGTTGATATTATTTTTGGAGGAAATGAAAAGATGTGCAAGATGTTTGCAAAAGAGATGTAGAAATAATTTGAAATTTCTATGTTGGTGGAGATGAATTTCTTTCTTGGGCTACAAATTAATCAAACACAGAAATGAATTTTTATTTCACAATATAAGTATGTGAGAGAGATGTTGAATTTTCTTGGGGTAGATGGTTCCAAACTGGTATGTAATTGGTTGAGAATTGGATAAATATGATGATTCACCTAAGACCAATATGAGCAAGTATAGATCTATGATTGGAAGATTATTGTATTTGACTGCTACTAGACCAGATATTATGCATGCAGTTTGTCTTGTGGCTATATTTCAAGAAGATCCGAAGGAAACACATGTTGCTGCAGTTAAAAGAATATTCAGATATTTGAATGGCACTCCAGATTATGGATTGTGGTATCCTAAAGATACTTTTGAGTTTCTCTAGGAGAATTTAGGGGCTATTTCCACTCCTTTCATAAACTAAGATGCATATGGAGATGCATCAGTATGGTGGATTCATGGTTCTATCTTTTTGGACTGATGTTTTGGTGGCTACCTCTCAAGGGGAGTAGGTAGTTTCAAGTGTTTTCATTGTGAGTATTTTGTTTTCATGTCAAAGGAATATTCAATGAACATATCTTTTTCCTTTTCCATTGATGTCAAAGGGGGAGAGAAAGCATGTGAAAATAAAAGAAAGATAATAAGAGAAAGCAAGTAATGAGAAAGATGATCTTCTAAGGGGGAGAAGCAAAAAGAAAAATCTTGAGAAGTATATTCAGAACTGGTATGGTGTCTTTGATGGTTTTTCACATCATGTGTTGCCATCAATGACAAAGGGGGAGATTGTTGCAAGAATGAAGAAAGGATTGAAGGTGTTTTCATTGATGTCAACTGGTCAACTGGTTATCTACTAGTTGTTGTTAGCTGTATATGTTGAATATATTGAGAAAATTGTATAAAAGAAAGTTTACAGGTAGTTAGTTGTTGATCTAGTATTTTCCCCTATGTTCGTGCGGTTCAGATATGTTGGTCATGGTTGTTGAAGGTTGCTATATCCAGATTTTTGGTTGTTAGTTTGTTGAGAAGTTCGAGTTGTGTTCACCAGTTGTGAACTATGTTTTTCTGTGTTCTGGTTGAGTTCAAAAGAAATATTGCTGGTCTAGATTTATCTTTGATGAAGTCTTTTGACTTGCAGTTCTAAAGTTTAGATGTTTTGGTTGTATTGGAGATATTTTGGTTTCTTGAAGTTTTGAGCTTAATTGTTCTATGTGTTTTACACTGGTTTGGTCGACCTTGTGTTAAGCATTATCTTCAAAGTCAATGAAGTGTGTTGGATTTATTTTGGGACCCGGTGAAGCACATGTTTGGGTCTCCTTCATTCTACTTTCACCCTAAAATGGTTGGCCCCGACCTAATTTGAATTTGAATTTGGATGGCCGACTTTGGATCCCTTTTAAGGTTAGAGATAGTATAAATACAAGATGAGATAGTAATCAAAAATGTATAAGAGGATAGAAGGAAGATAAGTGAAAGAGTATATGTGACATTGATGCTATTCAAAAAGTGTATGTGAGTTGTGTGTGGTAGATCAGTGTGAAGCTTAATGTTGAGTTTTCAGATGCAGTGAGCAGAAGAAAAAACTCTATCATTCATGAAAGTTGATCAAGTAACTGTGGTGGAATCCTTTGTTGCATTGGGATTTTAGTCTCTATGTAACAAGTATTCTTTGTCTTCTTTGTATCTTTATGGCAGTGAACCCTCTGGGTTGTAGCCCTATTGGAAAGTGAGTCCTTATTTCAGGCAGTGTGCTTTTTTGTAATCAATTTTGATATTCTCTATAGTGTGAGTTAATTTTTGCCATGGTTTTTCCCTCATTGGGCTTTCCACATAAATACGGTGTTATTGTGTTTATGTGTTGGATTTGAGTTTCTGCATTGGCATTTTATGATTAATCATTTAAGTAGTTTTAAGTATTAGTTTTGACGATTGAAATAAAGGTGAAAATTCATGACAACTGATTCACCCCCCATCTTAGTTGTCATATTCAACAATAACTTGTTTGATTTCCTACGGACTAGTTCCCAAATGAAAGTTTGTAAATGAACAAGAGATAGTTAAGATGACTAGTGCAACCATCAAAAGAAAATAACTTGTTTTGAGAACAATGAAAGATCCATTCATTAGGTATGCTGTGATGGTTAAAGGTCACACAGTTTGTTTTCCAAGCAATCAACTCATAGTCTCTACTATTGTTGTTTTCACTGCTATTGATATGATTAGAAGAGGTATGGATTTTGAACTATGTGAACTATTACAAATACACATTTTAAAGAAATTGAAGGAAATCAAGAAGAGAAATAAAAATACATTCCGGTACATAAATTTGATTGTATGCTTACTCTTTTACTTCATGAAAGAGTTACCAGTAATAGGAAGGATAGAATAGAAAAATTCAAAACCTATTGCCCATCAGATCATAAATCGCATGATGAATTTTGGTGGTTCAGATGCTCAAGAGACTTCTCTTTCTGCATTCTTTGGAACATTTCAAATGAGGATGAACAAAAGATCAAGGATTCTAGAAAGTGTGATTGAGAGGTACTCCAAAAATATTAATCTCCTAGTTTCTATAGATTTTTGTTATATGGAAGCAGTTGAATCTAAACTAGTGTGGATATCTAAACTGAATTATGAAGTGATTGAGGTTGATATTGATCATTATGAAAAAAATATTTTAGACAACCCCAAGAATCCCAATGAAGAAGAAGCCTCTGGTAGTGTAACTGGAACATGAAAGAAAAGGAAATGTGTTGTCATGAAACATGAAGTTACAGAAGGAAGTAAATCAAAGAGAGCTCAACATGAGCATGAGAGCATAAAAATTCAAGGAGCTTTAAAAGAGTTGCAGAAGGTAATCCTCAGTGCTAACTTTGATTCATTTTTGGAAAATATTAGAAAAATGATTAATTCTTTGAAAAGATATATATCTCTGGACTAAAAGTGCAAACTGGAATTAGGTCTGTAGGAGAAAAATTAGAAGATATCAAGAAGAAATGTGTAGATACACATCACATAGTGGTAAAATAATTGAAGAGTGTACAGGTTTGTGAGGAAGAGGCTCAAGAACTTCTTCTTTCTATTTAAATTGGTCTATCAGTAGACTTAATGTAAGAGATGAGATAAGGATGAGTGAAACTTGGATGAGTACTCAACCAGATATGTACAGATTAGAAGATGATAGAGATAATTAGAGATGGCCCTACATTGTGCAACTTCTGTATAAATTCTTTTCTTTGTAGGATCAAAGAACATAAGTGATTAAGAAGTTTTTGGTACTCAGTGGTAAAAATCAGGCACATTCCTATATCTAGTGCTCTTAACTGTATTGGAAATCTATCAGAGATTAATCTTAGTCCCAATACTTTAGCAGATGGTATAGAGTCTTTTCCAAGCTTGAACTATTGCACAAGACTCTTGTAAGTGTGAAAGAAGCATGGGAAGAAGGCAAAGCCTCATGGAAGGTTACCCTGAAGAATCTCAAAGGTTCCTCTTCTTCAGGTTAATACAATCCGTTTTGTTAATATCTTTTTGGTTAATTTTTTGATTCATATACATATATACCGGACCTCGTCCTTTTCCATTGATGTCAAAGGGGGAGAGAGATATATACAGAGGATTTTTTTTTTTGAGGAGAACAATTTTGAAAGGGGGAGTATTTAGTTGCCTTATATCCGAATTATTTTTTGATATGCATGTTGCCATCAATGCCAAAGGGGGAGATTGTTGGAAATATGGAGCCTTGCAACACAAGCATGAAGCGTATATGGATTGTGTTGGTTGTTTCTATGTTTTCATTGATGTCAACATTGTGAAAATTGTATGGGAAGCTTACTTAGTCTACCAAAGTCATTCTATACTGAAAGTGTTCTTTATTGATAAACTAGTGTGTTAGTTTTTGAGTCCATAATTCACCGCAAGAAAAGGCATGACTCTAATCTCCTAACTGTGTTATTATGCCTCATTCAGACATCTATATCCAGGATCTTGAGAAGTTTTGTGTTGTGAGTAGAAAGTTATCATTGACAGAGTTTAGCTTTGTACTCTATAGTTATTTCTCTGCTCAACATATCAGTGTGGAAGACTCCACATTTTCTTAGGAAGAACATTCTATTGTTGTGGTTCTAATGGTAGTCTCTTTGATGCTAGTATGATGAGAAATTGAGATAATGTTGGATCTGGAAGGTGTTTTGTTTTGAGAAGTGTATGGTGGTTTGGAGATTTTTTTGTTTAGGTCCTAACCTTGGCCGACCTAACATATGAAGATCAAATATGTCTTGAGGACGTTTTTTATAGATCTTCGCCAACTTGATATGAT
This sequence comes from Sequoiadendron giganteum, assembly GCA_007115665.2. Taxonomy (NCBI): domain Eukaryota; kingdom Viridiplantae; phylum Streptophyta; class Pinopsida; order Cupressales; family Cupressaceae; genus Sequoiadendron; species Sequoiadendron giganteum. The sequence goes on along the minus strand of CM021103.1, from coordinate 90,203,039 downwards.
GCACTACATGGAAAAAATGTTTTATATATCATATGGTGCTAAAAAGAGTGTTTTTGATTAGTTTGTATTGATCTAATTATGTCGACCTAATTGATAAATATGATATACTTGCATATATATCTAAGAATATTTGAAGGAGATAAAAAAAAGGTGTTTGGAGTGAACATGTGAAAGTGTGAGCATGGGAAGGAGAAAGAAGAGATATATGGTGAAGTGCGAAGGGTATTGAGGAATGTTTGGATATGCGAGCCTAAATGATTTATTAGTTGACGATTATAATAGAATTGTTTAGCGTCTACTGTGAGAAGCATTACTTCACATTCAGAGCTTCATTGGAACTGAACCCTGCACACAAAAGGTGTATTCTATCAGTTCATACTTTTGGTAGTGAGCCATAACTTTTGTATCTTGGTGGTTAGCCATATTTTGTATTCAGGATGTGAGCCTTTCAAGGACACCAAGTCTTGGAAGTGATCCCTGTAACATTTTGTATCCGGATATAATATATTGTGAGCTAATCCTCATCGTGGTTTTTCCCATTTTTAGTTTTCCACGTAAAAATATTTGTGTTCATGTGTGTTGATGCATTGTCTTGTTTCCATGTTCTCTCTTGCTGATTCAGTCAAAATTGTGATAATGTTTAAATGGATTTTATGTGAGTGGTTTGATGGAATACTGATTCACCCCCCTCTTAGTATTCCAGATGTTCAAAAACAAATACTAAAGGATACAAAATAAAATGAAATTAGGGTTTGGTATAAAACTCAAAAAATAAGTTCTTTGTATTTGAAAATAAGATCAAAAGAAAATCTTATGGCTCAAAAAAAGGATGAATTTGGTAAAAATAAATGAGATTTCACACAACACAAATCTAAACCCTAAGAAGGATAAATCAATAAATATTGAATTAGAGTGTCCAAACCCTAATTAAATCTATAACAAATTATATGCAATAAACATGGTAGATCTTAAATCCTAATGTAGAATGAATAAAACCTAAGGACAAAACACTTGGGAGTATAATAAAGTTGGGTTTTACTAAAATGAAAAGAAAAGAAATTATACTTTTCAAAAATACTTATGTAAATACATGTAAAGTAGGAAAAGAATTCGTCAACCTAACTAGTAGATTAACTAGGATCAATTCTTTTCTTGCCCTACATTAGAACACAAACCAACTAGGGTTTAATTATTGACTAGCTACCACAAGGGAGAGACAATCTACTAGGGTTTGGTTCTTTTGTGTTGCAAAGAGGAGAAATTTAATGTGTATTTTGATAAGCCTATTTGACATAAACCCTAGATTTGAAAATGTAGCTTTATTGCATAGATGAAATTGACAGTTGATGGAATAATTATAGATCTAAGAAGTGAAGACAAAGAGGAATTTGAATTTAAAAATTGAGCCTAAATTTTAGGGTAAAGGGTGAGGGCATTCTTGAATAGAGATGATGCTTTTTATGGTCTACAAACTTCAAATGATAGGTTACATTTTTCTTTGTGTTTTCCTAGACCTTTTTGTTGATGAAACTTTCAGATCTGACTCACACACATGAAAAGATGGGGAAAGGTTGTGTTGTATAGGGGAATACCTAAGTCAAACCCCATTTTGGTTTTTCCACCTTCATAAACAACAAATGATGATGATAAAGAGGGCATAACCTAGGTCGAGCAGAGGCCAACTAAATAATAATTTATTTTATTAACAAATGATAAATGGTAATGTTACTTTAGGTATGGAATCTATGCTGAAGTGATGTCCACACCATAAGTTTCCACCAAAGGTTGTTTTATGGATGATTGAATTGTTTGAAGACCTACAAGAGGTTAGTCCACAAAGCACAATGGATTATTGTAGCTAGCATGTAGAGGATAACTCAATTACATCATATTAAGAGCATAATTGATCATGATAGTGCCTTGTTCAAAATTTATAGGTGTTTAAATGAGAGGAAAACTTGTTTATGCATACATCCCAATTGATTTTTTTGATTGTAGGCTGACTTGGGATCTTTTTAAATCTCCAAGGATCAACACAAAAATAATAATATTTAAAATATGGCACCTTTAGGTCAAGGGTGTCCTCACCCTTGATTGGGTGTTTTAGGCCCAAATTTGTCAGGATGTCAAGGATTTAAATTTATTTTTCTAATCTAGCCCTAAAATGAATAAATTATTAATATAATTAAGTCCATAGGCAAAATAGGGTGTCCATGTAGTGTGAAATCGTCAAGGGTGACAATTTATGATGATACAATAAATAATCAAGAAAGATAATCAATTAACCTTGTAATTTATAGAGATGATATTGATAAATACATTGAAATAAATGCTTGGAATTTTAATAAATAAAGGTGCTTATTTAGAAACATGATATAGAGCTTTTTCATGCTATTTAAAAATGAATTCATCAATTTATTGAATTTTTGAATGTTAGAAGCTCTACTTCACTTCCATGATTATAACATTGACTTATATGTACATTGATTTGAACTAGACCACAAACTTGAACTTCATTTATTTTGATGTCTAGAACTTATTTTCCTTAATGTCTACTATCTACTTCTAAGAGGTGTGATGTTGCATACATTGTTTAGGAGCTATGTAAACGAGAAATGTTCTTTAGTTAAACTACTAATATTGATTTAACGATCTGGAGAAAAGGTTCAAGGATAACAAGTAATCATGCAATAATGCTTAAGATGTTAGTTTTAGCTAATGATGACATGTTGATGCTCTATATTGTTAAAGATACATATTTTTGTTTTTTGTTTTTGAATGATTGTAGATGATTCCTCTATGATTTAAAATGAATTATGGATTGTCCTTAAATACAAAACACAAGCTAACAAATTCCATGCCCAAATTAACACATATCAATTAGTTGAAGGTTGTCGATAAGGGCCCAAATTTGAACTTAAATTTATAAACTTTAGGAGCCATTTCTACATTTTACAAAACTGACTTTAGTCAATTTTAAAATTTGTAGGTTTAACCCCAAACAAATAATGGATAAATTGAAAATGGAAACTATTCTTTATGATTATACAAATACAATTTAATTAGATTCAAATTATTTACCAACCTTTATGATAAATTACACCACTTAAACACTAATCGTTATACTTAATATAACAATATTAAAACCCAAAACAAAGGAAAAAATATCTAATAATTGTCTCTAAATAATCTTCTAGCCCATTGTAAATTTTACATTAGTTAAAGACTTTTAAACAAAATATATATTTTGTCATGACAAAACTATACTATGTTCCACTTCGTCAAGACGATCCATGATCATTGTGGACCCTATGTATTTTAGGGTTTTGTGTAAGGGAGGAGCATATCATAGAAGATGTGAAGGCTATAATAAAAAAAATGTAAAATTGAAAAAGTAAAAATTTGTTTATGTTTGAAAAATTCTCACAATTCATTGGTTAGAAAGGACAAATATTAATGTCCCGGTTAAGCAAAATGGAATGCAATTGTGTTCACGAAGACAAATACTAAGGATTTAAAATAATATTATTGACATTTGAAAAAGTACAATTTGTTTAAGTTTGAATTTTTTTTGCAATTCATTGATTAAAAAGGACAAACATTAATGTCCTAATTAAGCAAAATGGAATTTAATAATATTCGCCAAGACAGATACTTAAAAAACAGCCATGCAATCTTCCTTATTGTTGTTTATAAAATGTTAGGTTTTGACAATCTCGGTCACTAACGACATCTTTTAAAATATTTGCTTCCACACTACGTAATATGGAATCAAAATTATTTAAATAAAATATAATAATATGAAATCGTTGTTACGTAAAACCCACACTTGGTTGTTACACCAAAACCTGATTCCATTGACGGGGACACAAATGTTGGTCAATAAGTGTTGTTGAACAAATTCTTCTGTTATGTGACAGAAAACAATTAACGTTGGACAAACGACCAACTACTCGTGTGAGAATTAGGGTTTGTAAGTTTGTTTTTATTGAGATTATTTCGACATGTGGGAATATATTTAATTTAATTTTTAGCTCACCTACAATAGGTGAGGGAGAGACCCATTAAAATGTCCTAGAAGGAAATGAAGTGCCTCTTAATTAGGAGGGGAATTTTTTTTAACAGATGGTTTTTTGTGTTTATAATTTGATTCAAATGTAAGAGTTTAAGTCGATATTTTTATGATTAAGAATCAAAGACTGATGGATATTCATTCTATTAAAATTGTTTGGGGTATAATCTCGTCCTTTTTCTTTATGGTGTTAGGAATCATGCACTTAGAAAGACTATCTATCTACTATGTATTCATATAATTCAACTTTTAATTAACCAAAGATTTAATATCTATTTTCTTAGTAATTAGAGTTGTTTGATCAATTAATATTGAAGGCTATTCATTCAATGAATAATCAAACTTCTATAATCAATTATGGATTGAAAGGTGGCCGCTATGTTCATAACTAAACTTATTTTAACAATTATACTTCTTTTATCAATTAGGAACCAACTTCTTTCACTAATCAAAGACTAAGGGTATCCACTCTACCAATAATCAACTTCTTGGACCAAACAAGAATTGAGATTTATCCACTCTACCAAATCTCCTTATGGTATGATTCCAACCTCATATCTTAAAGAGTTGGATTAATGTAGTCAATAAGAGTATTCTTAGCAAGGGCTTTGTTAACAAAAAAGTTCATCAACAAACCAAGGGCCACTTAACTATTTCTATTATTTTTAAGAATTGTAATATTATGAAAAATAACTATAGTAATATAATGTGATATAGTTAAAAAGGAAAAAATGCAAGTGTGTAAATAAATCTAGAATAATTAAATAATTGCTATCACTAAGCACAAATTAACCTTAGAGATTAAATTAAATTGGGATTTATAATTTCAATACATATTCACAAATTAAATGTGAGAGTTTAGGGTACTTAGCTTTGAAATTAGTGATAGGAAAATGATGTTGATAATGTGCAAAATTGATTTGTTATCTCTAGAAAATCAATGGCCTTAATATAATGACTATCTTAAAATTAGAATTGTGATAAAAAACCTTATAGTTCAATCTCAAGTGTGGTGGGTTTGATCTTGTCTATTGTGGATTTGAACTAGCAAAATATAGACTTTTGAAACTTATTTTTCTTGCTCTCTAATATCTAGTAGGCTTGTAAGGACTGTGATGTCTATAAAAACATTTGGCGAATCTATTAGATTATTGTTACACACTTGAATTTGTATGTTTCATGTCTTTATGTTCCCTTAGGTTTCTATTTTTCCCAAAATTAATAAATTGATCCAATAAATATAATTTAGTGGTCCCCATTTAATCTCCCTTGTGTTCCTATGTCTCATCCTCACCCTCGAGATCATTATTGATCTTTGTATATGGTCATGTGTTCATCGTGTTCTAATGTTGTAGCTATAATAGCCTAAGATGTGATCATATGATCTTATGTGCTCTTGCAAAGTGATTTAATAATGATCTTAAGTGCTAGAGGATGCATTATGATTTGATGACATCATGGGTCTTCACAATGGCTTAAAGAGCTTTGATCTCATGCATGTATTTTGGTAGCTAGGGGTGGAATTCACTGAGTAGTGGATCTATTTATTTTATGTCATAACATCATTTTGCAAAGTTCTTTCAAACTCATTAATTTCCTTTTGATTCAATTACTCTCATATAATCTTTAAGGTTCATTAATTCTAACCATATTGTACAATTATAATTGTGCTAGTGGTCTATTACTAGCCACATTATCATTTGTGAGCCCCATTCTCTTGTCTAATTACTTGGATAGTTATAATATCATTTGGTTCTATGTGGCATTTAACACATCTCTAAGGATGGTAGGTAGTTGATAGAATTTCCCTTACACGCCATTATTTGGCTTAGTTCCATGCTAGTGTTTGGTAGGAACTGTTGTGCCTTGTACACTCACCCTGTTAAAATGAGGACCCCCCTCTTTTCTTTTCTTGGTTTTCTCATTTTTTGCAAATTAGGACAACGTGCTTTAGATTAGTTTTCCCTTTTGAGTAGGTGTTTATTTGATTTTGAGTCTTAGTTGCATTCAAGGTTTAATATTTAGAGTTTTTGCAAAGATTTGATAATTAGTTAAGTCCTCCCTAAATTTTTGCAGTGGTCAGTAACCTCCAATTTTTCACAAAGTTGGGAGACTTAATTTTTCGTAAAATCTTTATTTACATGGATTTGACCATGACTAAAATAAGGTAGAATTGGGGTCATTTTCTCATAAGGTTGTGGAGGGGTCAAATTTCTACAATGGTCAAGAGGTCCCCAATTTTTGCAAGTGGGTGCTTGCCACCTTGTCCTATAGAGCATTAATGAAAGTAGTTGATCTAGGGTATTTAAATGTCTGGGATAGATTTCAAGGCCATTTGCAATATTTGAAGAACTAAGGTTGATGCTATGGAGTTCCTCCCAACCCAAGTTCATCCCTCACCACGATTTGCAAAGTCTCCTAGCCACTTACCTCCAAATTTTATTCAAATTGCTAGGTTTTTCGTTCACCCTCATTCCCATTTAAGTATGTTTTGCTTGGTCAACTGGATGAATTAACGAGGTCTCAAACACTACTTAATATGTATTTAATGATCGATTTTTTTAAAATTTCCTTGAAAATGTTGTCTCTCCTTGTAGTGGCATTTGGATTAGTATAAATCTAGGGTGTGTGATCTATTTTGAGCTTAGATTATGCAAGTGGGAAACCCTTGTAGGCTAGGGTAGGTTTCTTTTCCCTATTCTATGAATCTGGCATGATTTTTTATTAGCGTGTCTCTTAGGTTTCAAAGAGCTAAGTTTTTTGGGCATTTTGTAGGTTGGTTATTCTGAGTTAGGTCTTGCACAATTTTGTAGTGTCATTTCTTAGTCAGAATTTCATCTTCATGTGGTACATGGATATCATAATTTGGGTTTTGTGGAAATATTGGTAGTTTTATCCCCACATTTGGTCTATCTTTGTATATTTAAAAGATTTAAATGTTTTCTTTTGTTGCAAGATGCATATCTAAAGTTTGTGGGTTTTTGATGCATGCTGATTTTCTACAAACAATGAATTTGCCCATTTTTTTGAAGTCTTGCGGAGATCTTTCGATGTGAAAATTTAGTGGTCTTTCGACCTTACTCATGAACCCTTCGAGTTATTTGTAGTTGGTCTTAGGGCTTCCATTTCTTTGTCTCAAGCGTAATTACAGAAGTTTGGTGGCCATCCTACGTACAATATTTTTTCTCCAAAGTCAGATCTAGTTCATTTTTCTTTTCAAGGTTGTGTTTAGGCCAATGTTCTACAAAAGGATGTTAAATGACCCAATAGGGTATGCCAAATTTTCCTAGGGTTTAAAAGGTTATAATTTTTGCAAAGCGTTGAATGCTTGAACTTCGTAATGAAATGTTATCTATTAGAGTGAGTTATTCATGCGTGGTGATTATTGCTATCATTTTTAAGGATTCCAAGTGGAATTTAGGCATAGTGATGTGAAATTTTCTAATCATTTAAGCATCTATTTAAGTAATATTTGTAAGGATATAGTGGAAAACTATCAATGCGTTCATTAATGGTTTGTTTTGTAGGTTACATGGATAGGAAAGACAAAATGAATTATGAACTAAAAGGTATGGATTCTCCTATCAGAATTAATTCTAGTTGGACCATGATGTCAAATACCAACATGGGACATGTGGATATTTAGGAGTTTAGAGAAAGAATCTTTGGAGTTAGAAAACTAATCCAGCAAAGAAAATAGTTCAGGGTGGGATATCCCAAGCTATTGACTTCCCTACTATTGTGCAATGTCTAGAATTGATAATGGAAAATGCAACGAACACTAGCATAAGGACTCAAGAAATATCATAGCTACTGATGGGAGAGTATTAGAAAATCTTTCTGTTGCCTCTATTACACAAAATTTTGGCATCCCATCCTTTTCCTCATGTCCTTAATCACTAGAGAATATGCTATAGAATTATTTGATGAGGATCTAGAAGCATGCACAAAATTAGTAAATGAGATGTGGATGAAGCACCCCAAATCTTTTGCTATAAGTTTTCAAAAAAAAATATAGAAGTGACTTCATTACTGAAGTCAATGAATTGATTTTTCTCCTAAGTAGGGTGATGGGAAATATTTCAGCATCCACATTTGAGAGATGTATGTTTTACTATGTGGAGGAAATTTTGATAGGGACCAAAAAGTTCCCTTGGGCTCAAATAATTAGTGATACTATCCATCACCAATTTTCCATAGTGAAGAAAACTAGTATTTTCTTCATGACTTATTATATAATGTACATCCTCCAACCAACTTCAAATACACATGATTGACATGCTTGGGTCCTGTTAGTCCTAGACCCAATCAACATAAGTTGTATGATTGTTACCCTCAATTGCATATAGAAAATACAATGAATCATTAAAAAAGAGTGAATGATGTATTTGTAATGTTCATAGTTCAAACTTTACAAGGGAGCCTGAATAGAAGACTCTCCTCCTTAGCTATGGAGATGCTCAAGAGATTTGGGTATTGGTTCATTTAATTCCCAAATTTAGTTATTTTAGAATGGAGGGCTTCTCAGGGGCTCCTTATAGGATTCCCAAGTATCATAATGATGAAATTGTAATGTTGGAAATGACAAGGTAGCTATGCACTTCAAACCAACTCTTCAAAGGTAGGCATAGATCAGGAGTGCCTTATCCTTTGGTACTTGGAGGAGGATTGTATGCTTGTCCCTCAAATCAATTATATGAGTATTCAGATGTAGAGAAAATAATTTGGATTCAAATTCCACAACCACGAAACACACTTTGACATGCTTATGGAAAAATGAGGAAGTTGGTGGGTCAACAATATAGGCACAAGTTGAACATTGAGGACTTCTAGGCCAATTGCCAAGATGATCTGGAGATCAGGAAAATGACTTATTCTAGGGCCATTGTGGAATACATTAGGAATCTCCACCTCTCTGTCATTCGTGACCAAGTGTAGGAAGATGTCAAGGTACTGCAAGAGGATGAGTACAACAAAGTGGAAAATCAACCAATTCCACTTCTAAATTGGATAGAGGAGGAAGTTATTGATCTAGATATTATAACTAGACCATTTCTAAGGAGAACTAAGAAATGCATAGAAGACTAAACCTCTTCTCTAATGGATCAGGGAGTAGAATTAACCTAATATGAGATAGAGGAAGAGAAATAATCTTTTGGTGAAGAAGAGAATGTTGATGAATGTAGAGACCATTCAAAAGGAGACCTCTCCTTCACCTCAACAAATAGAGTCTTTTGATAAATTTGTAGCTCCCACATGGTTGGAAGAGAAACTTAAGAACAAGAAACCAATAATTGAAGTCCCTAAATTTAGCCTAGAGGCTATTTTGAGTAGGGTAGAGAGGCCTAAAGAGAAGACGAAAAAAATAAGGTCTCACATGACAAAAAATGCATCATGGTATAGGATCCTACATGTAGCCACTCCCATAATAGACAAGGATAGTAAGAGATTTTTTCTTAAGAAATTCAATGTTTTGACCATAAAATAGGGCCCTACCAACCGAGCTCAAGAGATTGATGAATTGTAGGGGTCAATTTCTAGTATTTTGCAAAGAATAAATAAGGATGAGGCAACTAAAATTGAGTTAAAGACTCAAGTGGCTGAACTAATTTCCTTTATCAAACATTTAATTACTCTTATTCAAAGCGAGCGACGAAAGGCAATAACTCTAATAGTCTTGTCAAAAGACAAATTTTATGAGATGGAGAATATGAGATCTTAGGCCTAGTATATCCAAGGTTGGCTCAAGCATATTTTTGATGATGGTCATTTTTTACATTATTTTCTTAAAAAAGGGCCATTTAATAAAGCCATGTTAAAATATCTTAAGGTTTTAAAATAAAAAGGAGTAAAAGACAATGCAAAAGCTTGTAATAGAAAATTAAAGAAAAATGAAAATGAGAATTTTGACTAAGTCTAGGTGTGAAAAGTAAAGGAGGAATAATTTTTTAGTTTTGTTTCTTTGTGTAAGTGTAAACAAGTAATGAGTAAAATAACTAGAAACACCTCTTAATATGAAATTATATCAATGAATGTAATCAATAATTAAATTATTAAAATCTAGAAATCCATTGAAAGCATCATATTGCTCTCTATCTCCAAAGATTTATTAAACCACTATGGCTCTCAGATCGTGTAAGCACTGTGAGTGTTAAAATGACAATATGAAGAATGAGAAGTTGTTAAAATGAAAGAAACTAATCCTATATGATGATATTGTAAACTAAATTGACATGAAACTAATAAATGAAAGCTACACTAATCTACGATGCAACCATGATTATGAATTCTACTGATGCTATGATGCTTGATTGCTTGATTTCTATTTCTTGCAAAGATTGCACAAAGTTGGGATCCATTCTTTGTTGTACAGGGCTGCATTTATAGATTTCTCAGAAATAGATTTGCACAGGGGCAACAAAGTAGAGGCTTGGATTCAATTTGGAGGATTGAATGGTGAAAGATTGAGAAGATTGAGAAAATTTTGGGAATGGTTCCTATCCATGAAAACACCAGGCAAGATGATAGGAAGAATTGATGGAAGAGGATTGAGAGATTGATTTCCAATTTGTCTCCAAATCTTCCTGTGAATGCCAGTTGAATTAATTAGATATAAAATATCTAATTTTATTGGTGAGTGAATAAGGAAATTTATTTATGCCCTTATTTGAATTTTTGGATTTATGTAAATTTAGCAAAATAAGATATTTAATTAAATAAAAAAAATATTTGATATTTTCTTATTTAATAAAAAGGGATATGATAATTAAATAAAAACTTTAGGATATCTTTATTTAATTAAGAGGAAATATGATAAAAATAGAAGAATTAATAGTGAAATTAATATAAATAAATATTTCTATTTATTTATTAATTAGATGAATTTAACTATGATAATTAAATAAAACAAAGTAAAAATTGTTTATTTAATAAAGATGAAAATAATAGAATAGAGATTAAAGAATTTATGATGAACTATATAAATAAATATTTCCATTTATTTAATAGTAGAGGAATTAAGGGTAATTAATCAAATAAATCATATTTAATCAATTGGATTCTCCAGACCATTTTTAGGTGTATACATTTTGTCCCTCTTTGAAGTGACGTGTTTACACATTGCTTCAAAGAAAATTTTGCTACTGCTACTTGTATCGACGAAAAAACCCCAGACATGCCCCAGACATTGATTTTCAGGTGATTGATGATAATATGCCCCCTCAGGAGATAAATTTATGATTTGTTGATTTTTTTGGATTTTTGGAAAATTTCAATTTTCTAATGATTTTTCAATGATTTGATGATGGTTTGATGAAGATTCGTTGGTGAAATAATTTATCTCCTGACATTTGGTGTAGAAATTTTAGCCCTAGATGAATTTGTATTAAGCCTCCTTATGTTTGATGATTTTCGATCGTGTTAGCTTTTGATTCAATATTGATTGATGATCCTGATAGATTAGAATATTATTGGTCTCATGATAGGTGAGATTCAATGATTGATTGATTGATTGACCTCATGATAGGTGAGGATCAATGATAGATTGATTGATTGGCCTCATGATAGGTGAGGATCAATGATAGATTGATGATTGACCTCATGATAGGAAAATTTCAATAATAGATTGATTGATTGACCTCATGATAGGCAAGGTTCAATGATAGTCGCTCACAAGATTTGATCAAAATCTCACCAGAGCCGATTAGATTGATAGGCTGATTGATTGATAATATTGCTGATTTGCGATATGTTATAATCATAGGAGGATTTTAGAGTTCTTCCCAAAGATGTGGGACATGATTCCGCATCTAGTGTAGGCCGATATAGATATCATCCGTCGATGTGGTTTATCAACTTTGATTGATATTCCCCAATATAGGATTGATTAATGTACTGAGACTTGATGATGTACACTTATTTAGTCAAAGATTTTATGATCGCTCCACCATGTTATTGATTCACCAGCCTTTGGAATCAATTATTCTGCAAATGAAAAACTAACATAAATGCAAATCTAATTTAACCATGCAAAACTACATGCAAATATTGGCATCTTAACAATCCATGTATATGTGATTTTTATCATCACTGAGCCTTTTAAAATGTTCAAAGTGAGTACAAGCATCGATGGTATGAGTTAGACCATGATGACCTGAGTACTACTTCCATGATTTTTGATATTGCAAGTGAACACAAGCATCTAGGTATAATTAAACTGAGATGACCTGAGCATTTCTTGCGTAAATAGAAAAGAATCAATCACTTTCCTATGTGAATTTTAAATGTCATCAGTGATACTTTGTAGAGCACGTCTCACAATAATTCACAAAATAATAATGATTAACTCACTGACAATAGACAAAGAAAATATCATTCTCCTTCCTAGCTTCTCTAGTTCAATACATCATTGATTTGGTCCAAAGAAATGATAAAAAAGATCAAATTACAACAATTTAACTTTTTCTTAAAGTATTTCAACCATTATTCAGATTAGATTATCCATATTTTTTTTTTTTTATGTTTGATTTTCTAATGCTTTTGTGTTTTTCTATGATTTTGGATCAAACCTAACCTAAAGACCTATTCTAGGGGCCTCAGGGGTTGATCAAAGATTAGCCTTGCCTACGTTATACACATAGAGACCACATAGTTCGACTGACACAGACTCATGTTTTTGAATTTTTGAAACTGAATTTTTTGACTTGTTGTTGGATTTTATGTTGTGATACGAATGTCTAATGTATTTCCAATGGTGATTGATGTTCCATTTTGGGTTTTGCTTCGATCATTGTTTTTGTTGCATTTGTTTCCTTGATGTTTGTCCATTTTGTTAAGGTTGATGTGTTATTGCCCCCAGTGAGGTCAATATTTTTCCCCCAAGCTAGGGTGAGGCATGACCACATTGCAATGATATGTACTTGAGATTTTATTGCACCTTTTTCAGATTTTCAGATTTTTTTGTATTTTTCAGGATATTTTAAAATGAAATGAGATGATATGCTTGATTGAAGGAACAAGATGCCCCACAATAGGGGTAATGCAACCATGGATAAATGATAGATCAAAATGAAAGATTCACTGCAAAACATGTCACAAAAGCAACATATCTCTTGTCAAAAGATGATAATGGTTGATTGATTAAGATTCCAGGAATGATTGATTCCATAAGACATGATGATGAGAAGATTGATGATGGTTGATGATTGATTGATAAAAGATATGAGGATTGGATAATGTTTTGTAGCTAGGCTTAAATATGATTTGCATGATAATATTCAAGGTTGCAAAGGGACATGGTGACATGGATTTTGATAAGCAAGGAGATATGGAATGGAAGAAAGCAAGGATAAAAATAATAAATGGTATGATCAAGATCAACTAGATAAGATACAGACATAAGGACCAAGTATTTTTCCCCTATTCCTTATCAAGACCAAGGAAAGGAAGAAAGGATGTATTTAGTAAGAATGATGGCGTATGGATAAGATGAAATATATGGATAAAGTGTATAGGATAAGATATATGATGGTCAAGAAGATCCTTAACCTTTTCAAGATCAAAGGTGGAAATGTAAGGAATGAGCATAGAAAGGATAATGACCATGAATGATAAGATGGACAAAACTTGTCCCCAAGTGTAGAGTGCAAGAGGAATATGGAAGATAGGATATGGATGATAGGGAAATGGAGGAAGAACTTAAGCATCAAGTTTCACAACCAAATATCCCTCTAATAAACCATGGAAATGGGAATTAGACTCCTAAATTGTGGTAGATTAATGATATGATTGAAGAATCTAAGAACTTATGCAAAGGTTTGGATTAAAGGAGAATGATGGGGATGAATGTTGGATAATGGATAGGAGGCTGGAAGGCTTGTTGATGGATAGATGGAAAGGATGGCAAGATCAACATTGACACACACCTTGAAGGGTGGTGGAGTGATGGAGGAAAAATGGATTTGGAAGGTGATAGGTTATTAGATGGAAAATTGGAGGAAGCTTTTGGATTAGCAAATTTGGATGCCAATTTAGATTTTATTGCTTCTATGAGACTTTTAGGAATCCACATGACTTTTGATTTTTATTTTTTCTTTGTGGGCCTTTGTGGCCTTTGAAATTTTTCTTTTTGATTTATGGACCTTTGTGGTCTTTGAAAATTGCCTTTTTTCTTTGATGGGCCTTTGTGGCCTTTTGAAAATTTATTTTGTTTTATGGACCTTTGTTGTCTTTGAGATTGTTTCTTTGATGGGCCTTTGTGGCCTTTTAGATTTTTATTTTGATTTTGGATCAATTTTTCTTTTATTTTTGCATGTCTCTTTGAGGAGACATGTTGATCCTTTGATACATGTGGATTTTGATATAGAAGCTTTTGATATTTGGCACCCAAATTGCTTCCAAGAGCAATGGGAGGGGTGGATTGAGATGAATGATATGGAGGTATTATGGATGAGTAATTATGGGTATAATTTTGAAAGGGAATCAAGGATGTGTGCCTTTGTTGTTCTTGATAAATAGGATATGGACCTAGGATAGAGGGAAGGTTTGATGGACTGGGATGAATACCTAGGATATATGGTATGTTTGGTGGATTAGGATGAGGACCTAAGATAGATGGTCGGTTTGATGAGCTAGGACACTTAGGTGTATAAACAAGGCCATGGTGATATGGGTTTCTTTGAATAGAAAGGGGTTCTAGGATACCTTTTTCATGAAGGCCTAATCCTTTTTCTTTGTAATTCATACTTTGACACATTTGTTGACCAATGGGATATGTATTGTTTGTGAAACAAGATGTGAATCCATTTTGGGGAGGATATGATATGGATGAGAGGATAGGTGTTGGAAGTAAACCATAATGGATAAAGGTGGAGGATCCCAATTTATAGGTGTGGGGTTCATGGATAGCTTGAATAGGTGTGATAGGCTCTTGACATGGGGATGATGGGGTGTTTTGATCTTGACTTGGAAAAGGATCATGAGGTGTAGGAGAGGAAGTAGCTTGTCCTTTATTAAGTATGAAATCATTATGAACTGGTATGAAAGGCATATATTGATCATGAGAAGGATAAACATCTTCATGGGATGAAAGGGTATCCTTGAATGGAAGCATATCTTGATCTTGATGAGGAAGGGAATCATGAGATTTTGTAGAAAGCATGTCTTGATCATCAGTTGGTAAGAAATAATTAGATAGGATGGAAGAAATATCATGCTCTTGTGATGTAATAGAATCATGAGATGATATGGATTGATGAGATGATGTGGAAGAAGAACTTGGAAGGACAATTGTCTCTTGAGATGGAAGGGAATTATTTTGGATGAAAAGTGAAAGGAGGGAATCATTATAAGATTCTTGAAAAATGGGATCTTGATCAAAGATTGGAATAATTTGTGGAATTTTGATATCATTGGATGGAGTGGAAAGAATATTTTGATCTTGATGTGGAGGGGAGTCTATTATAGCATTCTTTGAATTGAGAGATTGACATGAATCATTTGATGTTGAAGATATGATAGAAGAGGACGATTGGATGGAATTGTTAATTTGAGTGAAAGAATCTTGAGGTTTATTTTGGCTTATGATGAATGGGGATAAATGCATGACATGATAGGATTTATCAATATCATTTGTGTTTGAGGACTGAGATTTGGGCTTCTGATTTGATTTTTTTTTAAATTCAAAGATATCAAACTTGGATGATGTAGTTGTTGGTGGAGAGGGTGTTATGTCAATATTTTTGTCAGAGGAATAAGAAAAAATGTCTGGAAGCAAACATATCTATGTGTTTGTTTCCCTTTGCATATATGAGATTTGTTGTTGAAGGTTTTTCATTTGATGAGTTAAAGCATTCAATTGATCCTCATCTATTTCGGCCATGGTGGTTTGAGTTTCAATTTCTTGTTCTTTGGATTTTTAGTCTTCGAGACCTTGTTAAAATAGACATACAAACGCTATTATTTTCAATAAACTTTTGATCTTAGTTTGATATAGTGTCAAGGATATTAACTCAAGTCAAATAGAATGATAGATTCTACTGATTAGACTAAGTTGATAAATTTGATTATATGGTTTAGATTCTTTGATTTAGGATTCAACCGATCCTCAAACTTAACTTACTAATCAAATGTGTTTTATTGAGACACTTTTGGATGGTAGATCTAGGTTTGATTTGAACAAATTCAATTATAAATCTCAGTTTATGCAAGTTTAAGACTCTGTTTTGATTTAGGAAAGTTTATCTTCTGATAAAAATCCAAATTTTGATGTTAACTATCTGACAGGGGTTTCCAATAGTGTTATGTTTTCTTTGTGTTTTTTAGGATGATCTAAATTGATTTAATGTTTTGAAAACACAACAAGAATTTGTAAAATAGTTATTTTCTTTAAGACCTAGAGTCTAAACAATAAGTGTATGTTCAAGAATCAAACATGATCCTCCTTGATTTCCACTGGTTTGTTTAACAAAAATACACTTAAGATAGACTCACTCTTAAGGTCAAAAAATTCATCGTTATACTCAACAACCCACATCTTAAAATTGTGTTGACTCACACAGTCGTGTCACCCCCTAGATGGCGCCCATGTTTTTGTCGTTTCTAGGTGCATACTCAAGGTTAGATTTCTCGATCCCTTGAGCAAACGGTCCTTGGAAATTATATGGTGAGTGTCTTGGGGGAAATTCTTCCCTCCCCTTGCACTATGAGTATTACAATGTCTGGTTATTGACTCAGCTAGATTATACACTATGGTTTGTAGATAGGGTATCCGTTCAGAGCAGTAATAGATAAACTCCCTTAGGAGACCTCCCAATATTTAGAACAAATATTTTGGGGATGGTTATCTTGCACACTCCCATCGAGTTGGAATTTCATCAACAACTCGCTTTTGATTATAGTGGGTTGGAATCCTTGGATTTAAGTGTTCCCACTTAGGTCGTTCCCATAGGGTGAGTACTTTTTCCCACTACGAAAAGCCTTCTAAAGGATTTAATAAAGCGTGAATTGCACAAAATAAAAGGATGATTCTAGAATTTTGATCACCCAGTTAAGGGGAGAGCATAGGCCTATCACTATACAAGCACAATAATCAATATTCAACTTTTAAACCCAAAAGACAAATTTGCTATTCTATGTGAAGATTTTGCTTCACAAAATTCATGGTGTCAATTTTAACTGATATAGAAAAATGTGCGATGTCTATCCTAGGATTGATAAATTTTAAATCAAGTGACTACCCTAGGATTGGTTCATTTAAATCCAGATGGATACCTTAGGTTTGGTTTATTTTAATCCAAATCCAAAAACCAATGAGTTTTTAATGTTCTTTTTAACCAGCTTTTACAAAGCTTCTTTATATGGTTAATTTTAAGCCCAAAGTAATGCTAGTTGGTCCTAAATCATGAATAAAAAATAACATATGATGGGTTATTTTCCCATGAGTGTTTGAAAACACTATTACAATGGATATCAAATGTTCTTTTCTTTTACTTCAATGCTCCATGTTCCTCTTAAAACCTGCAATAAATTTTCAAAATTTTAGATGAGATCAAGAAATAAGAAGATATAAGGGTTAGATGAATGATTAAGCATAAAAACCCTAAAACTTAGACCAAGTTATAATGTGATTTGACTTTAATGTAAAATTGAAAATTTTAACTCTACAAAAAGTGAGAAATACCTACACCATTGCATAGATTATGAAATTCTACCCCATTTCAAAAACAAAAGTTTCAAAAAAAACCTCTGTATGACCAAGATATGACCATTTTAAGATTGACTATCAAAGCGCTAAAATAGACTATAGAAACGTTGTTTTGTAGAAGCACTAAAATAGGCCTCAAAAGCGCTATTTTGTAGAAGCACTAAAGCATAGTCTATAAGCACTACTTTGGATACAAAAGCTCTAAAACAGACCTCAAAAGCGCTAAAAAAGAGTGTGTAAGTGCTACTTTGGATACAAAAGCGGTAAAATAGACCTCAAAAGTGCTATAGTTTTCATCGAAAGCACCGAAAAATCTCTCGATCATGCTAAAATGAACACACCAGAATCCTGTACGACACTTTTCAATTTTTTTTAATGAAATATGGGGTTAGAGGTCCCATGGTGGGCGTCAAATTGTAAGTGTGAATAAGTAATGAGTAAAATAAATAGAAACACCTCTTAATACACCATTATATCAATGAATGTAATCAATAATTAAATTATTAAAAACCAGAAATCCATTGAAAGTGTCATATTTCTCTCTATCTCCAAAGATTTATTAAATCACTATGGATCTTAGATCGTGTAAGCACTGTGACTGTTAAAATGACAATCTGAAGAACAAGAAGTTGTCAAAACACAAGAAACTAATCCTAAATGATGATACTGTAAACTAAATTGATATGAAACTAATAAATGAAAGCTACAGTAATCTACGATGTAACCATGATTATGAATTCTACCGATGCTATGATGCTTGATTATTTGATTTCTTGATTGTTCGATTGCTATTTCTTGCAAAGATTGCATAGTTGGGATCCATTCTTTGTTGTACAGGGCTGTATTTATAGATTTATCAGCAATAGATTTGCCCAAGGGCAGCAAAGTAGAGGCTTGGATTCAATCTAGAGGATTGAATGGTGAAATATTGAGAAGATTGAGAAGATTTTGGGAGTGGTTCCTACCCATGAGAACACCAGACAAGATGAAAGGAAGAATTGATGGAAGAGGATTGAGAGATTGATTTCCAATTTGTCTTCAAATCTTCCCGTAAATGCCAGTTGAATTAATTAGATATAAAATATCTAATTTTATTGGTGAGTGAATAAAGGAAATTTATTTATGCCCTTATTTGAATTTTTGGATTTATTCAAATTTAGCAACAAGAACAAGAGTTGTAGTGCTCCAAATCTACTTTCTAAGCCACTATTTTCTTTGAAAATAATGAAGATTAAGGGTTTGAAAAAAGGGGGCCACCAAAAGTGGTCTTTTGTTATTAAAAAAATAGCATAGCATTTATTTTGGCCTCCCTAAAAAGTTAACTTTTTTTTAGAATTTCAAAAATCTAAATGGTGAGAAATTAGCTAATACCATGTATTTTATCCTGTTTCTTTCAGCTAATTTTTTAATGAATATATAATATTTTATGAATTTTAAAAAAGGGCATGTATCCTAAAAAGATAAAATTTGAGCGTGCTCCCCCCTATTTTTTTTGAAAAATAATAAAAAATCAGTTTTTTCATTACATGTAGAATGGAGTCTAGCTTTAAAAAATGTAATTTGTTTCAGAATTTGATGAATGAGTAAAAATCTATACCAAAACTAGGACATGTTGGTTTTTAACAAAAAATAGAGGCACTAACAAGAGAAGTTATAGATGAAAACCTTAACATAATAAAAACATTAAAAAATTATATGGTTATAGGTAAGAGAGAGTCTAATGTCATCATAGTTTTTATATAAACTTGTATTGAAAGATGTGACAACTTGACGGTTAATACAACCAATTTTTTTTTGAAATTTTGTTGCACTTTCACAAAATCATGTACTTAGCATGAAATGGTTGTCCAACCCTTTGGGTTGGATTCCCAAGGAAAAATCCAACCATTTGGATTGGTATTTCCCAATGCAATCATTTGGGAAGCACCAAATTTGGTGCCTGCCAAATTGATTGCATTGACAAAAAAAAAACTTTGCTTTCTCTTTTTCTCTCTCTTCCCCACTTTTATAAGGCTTAGCATTTAAGGTTTATGATTGATGATGGATAGTAAAGGTTTTAACTTTCACTCCCTCTCTTCCTCCTTCCCTCTTAACCAATACTTACACTATTCTCTCTCAAACCTCTCTAGGTCTCTCCCACCCTCTCCACCTTTTCTTCCCTCATTAACCCCATCTCCATCCTTGCCTCCATATATCTCTCTTCCTCTATCTCCCTTTGTTACTATTTCTCACCCATATCTCTCCTTTCTCTCAATCGCTACCTCTCCTTGTCAACCTCTCTCTCCACATCTCTAAGTCTCTCCATCCTTATCTTATTATCCACCTCTCCCCCCTCTATCTCTCACCTCCTTCTTCCCTCTCCCATATTCTCTCTCCCTCCCCTCTCTAGGTCATCACCTCTTTATATCCTCCTCCCTATGTCTCTCACTCCTTCCATGTGTACCTCAACCTCCGTCCCTTGTTACTCCTCTACTAATACTTCCCTTTCTCCCTCTCTTCTCTCTCCCTATCTCCATCTCTACATTTCCTTCCCTCCTTGCCCCCATCTATATCTTGCCTCCCTACCTCTCTCTTATAATCTCTCCCTGTATTATTATTTCTTTCCCATCTCTCTCCTTTCTCTTGATCACTACCTCTTCCTCCTACCCCATTTCTCTCCCCATCTCCATGACTCTCCCTCCTTCCCTCTTTTCCTAACTACCTCTCCCTCCTTGTCGTAGTACCCGCCCTCCCCCCCTCCATCTCTCTCACCCCTATATCTCCCCCTATGTATCTCACCCCTCCTTGTGTCTCTGTCCATCCCCTCCCTATGCCATCTCATCTCTAACTCATCCTTCCCTATGCCTCTCACTCCCTCCATGTTTTCCTCTCCCTCCCTCCATTCTTACTCCTATACCAATACTTCCCTTTCTCTCTCCCTCTCTTCTATCTCTCACCTCTCTCCCCCTCAACTCTCTACCTCTCCCCTCTTTAGGTCTCTCATTCACTCCTTGTATGCCTCTCCATTCCTTCTTATCCATCTCTAGGTCTCTCAGTCTAAGAACTATATTATTATTCACCCCTTTCCCCCCTCTATATATCTCACCCTATCTCTCCCCTATGTCTCTTAACCCTCTAGATCACTAGGTTGTAGGTCTCTCACCTCTATATCTCTCAGGGATCTCTAGTTATTTCCCACCCTCTTTCTCTCTTTGTGAACTCTCTCATTTTTCTCTCTCTCCCCTCACCTCTCTACCTCTCCCCTCTCTAAGTATTTAAGTCACTCCTTTCCAGTCTCTCCATCCCTCCTTAGCCATCTCTACTATTAGGATTTAGGCAGATTGGAGCAATAAACATTGACAATTATATGAAAATTAAATAACCAAAAAATAACAATGAAGAATAAAAAAAAAGAGATCAACACATAAATTTAATGTGGCTCACCCAATATGGGATACATCCATAGAAACTCAACCACCCAATGATTTTATTATCCAATGCAAAATATATTACAATATCACGAATTTCACACACCATAACTTACACCCAACTGTTTATTAACTTTTGGAAGCTTCTAGAATTAAGGTTTTATAAAGTCATTTTTTCATTGATGTGTTAACATAAAAACCTTGATGTGTTAATAAGATTTTTTTTTGGGGGGTTTCACCCTTGAACCCCTGCTATCAGGGGATGTCACCCCTGAACCCCCATTATCGAGGGTCATCACCCCTGAACCCCTACTCAGGGCTCGACCTGACCTCAAAACCCAATGAGGATACATTATGAGTGTACAATATTTGCATGATTAATCACCACATACCAAAAATCTTCCACTTGGAGACTCATATGATCCACACCAAACAATCTCCCACTTGGAGACTGAACCTGGATGACACCATTGCACTTGCAACTTCCACTAGATTACAAGTTTGGACGGTTTTCTATATGCACCATTATCAGTTGTGAAGGCCAAGAAAAACTAATGAGGAAATCAATTTCTCCTATGTAACTACCTTTGTGAACATATCTACAGGATTCTCACTAGCGTGAATTTTCTCTATCTTCAACTGTCCATCCTCCAAAACTGACTGGATGAAGTGGTATTTGAGCTATATGTGCTTAGTTTTTGAATGCAGAGTTGAATTTTTAGCAATATGAATGGAACACTATCTATCAGTGTACAAAGGGCTATCTTCTTGTCATTCTCCCAATTCATCTCAAATTTTTTGTAACCAAATCATCTCCTTGCTAGCTTCTGTAGCAGCAACATATTCAACTTTAGTGGTTGAAAGTGCAACAACCTTTTGCAGCCTTGAAATCCAATTGACTACAATTGTTCTTACAGTAAAAAAATACCTTGTAGTACTCCTCTTGCTATCAATATCACCCACTAGATCAGAGTCAACATACCCTTTTAGAGCATAATTTGTTCCTCCAAAACATAGTTTCTTTTAAGTAGCACCTCTTAAATATTGGAAAATCCATTTTACCACATTCTAATGTTTCATTCCCAGATTTCTCATATACTCACAACTCCCACTGCATGTGCAATATCCGGCCTTATGCATACCATTGCATACATCAAGCTACCAACTACTGATGCATATGGTATCTTAGAAATTTTGTCTTCCTCCTCTTGTATCTTTGGACACATCTCCTTAGTCAACTTAAAATGACTAGGAAAAGGTGTACTAACTTATTTTTCATTTTGCATGTTAAAATTTTTCAACATCTTCTCGACATACTCATTTTGAGAAAAAATAATTTTTTGTTTGTCCTATCCCATGTGATCCTTATAACAAGGATTTGTTTTGCTGCACCCAAATCCTTCATAGAAAATGAATTTCCTAATTTCTGCTTAAGTTCAGTAATATGTTGCATGTTAGACTCAACAAAAAGCATGTCATAAACATAAATCGACAAGATAATATAGCTACCATTAGGTAGCACATCATAAAAATTTAATATTTTGTAACCTTGTTCAACCATAAAACTATCAAATTTCAAATACCATTGTTGAGGTGCTTTCTTCAGGCCATACAAAATCTTCTTTAACCTACACACAAATTCATCCTTACCCTTGACCTCATATCCTTATGGTTTCTGCATGCATATTTCCTCTTCCAAATCCCCATGGAGAAATATTATTTTCACATCTAAATATTCAAGATGAAGGTCTTCCGTAGCCACAAGACTTAAGATAATTCGAATAGAAGTCACCTTTACAACTGGAGAAAATATTTCATTAAAATCTATACCTTTTTTCTATGCAAAACCTTTTACCATGAGTCAAGTCTTACATATTTTCTTGCCTCCATCTTCTTCCTTCAAACTATAAACCCATTTATTTGACAATGATCTTTTACCTATAGGCAATTGGACTAAGTCCCAAGTCTAATTCTACAATAAGAAATCCATTTCCTCTTTCATGCCTAGCTCCCACTGCATTTTGGTATCTACCTGCATTGCTTCTTCATAACCTTTAGGTTCACCAAAATCAATTAATAATATAGAATATAATGATGGAGAAAATATTTCTAGAGGTCTAGTTATCCTTGTAGAATGTCTAACATTTCAGGAGTTTGTAGGATAACTTCTTGTTGTTGTTGAGCATTAGGTGCCTCTGGCATTTTATTTTCTGGAATCTCATCCAACACCACATATTCCTTTTTGGCATGTTCATGCTTCTTTTCCTGCAACCTATCCTTATACATGACCTTCTCAGTGAATATAACATCTCTGCTCCTAATAATTTTATGATTTTCATAATCCCATAACCGATAACCAAATTCATCTACTCCATATCCAATGAAGGCACATTTTTTAGACTTAGCCTCAAGCTTGGTTCTATTTTCAATATCAACATGGATAAAAGCTTCACAACCAAAGATTTTTCAGAAATAAATAGTTTACCTATTTACCCATCCATGCCTCCTCTAGAATGCCACCTGTTAGAACCCAAAATTTTCATTCAAAAACCCTAAGGTTTTCCCATTTTAATCTAATATTTTCCTATCTTTTCATGAAATGATTCATTTATCCCTCGTCCATAAAGCCAAAAAAATGACACATATATTATACCGCTTCCTTTGTTTGCATTTTATATGTCATTCACCACCTTACCACGACCTCCCAGAATGGGCTCGTGGTATGGCAGTGGCAGTAAACAAGCAAGCACAAAGAAGTTACTGTGCCAGCATGCACTATCTAAGCATAGACTGTAGTGGCACAATGGGCGATTAGTAACCAATGCAACAGTTAGCAATGAAGCAGCTACCGCTACACCACAGCCAGTTAGAATAGTACACATGGTGGACGGAGGTCAATGACCAACAACAGAGGAAACGACAATGATAGCTACCGTGGTACCATTGGTAGTTAAACCAGTGACTGCGATAGTGCGGTAAAATATTAGTAGACAACAAAGTCGACTACTACCATACTGTGACTGGCCAGAGGGGGGACCGCGATAGCATGGTAGACAGGAGGGCAGTGGGTGAAGGTAACATAAAATTTTACTGCTATATCACTGGTAGACTAAACAAACACTGCAGTAATGCAGTATGCATGTAAGACAACAGTGAAAGGTGACCATTGAGGTGACACCACAATACCACAGATAGTTAGAATGAAGCCCATGGTAGGGCAGTGGAGGAAGGATAGAAGCCGTCGTAGTCAGACCGTGGAACCGTCGGTGGTCACATTGAAGACCACTGTAAAGCGATGAGGAAGTAAACAAAGGGAAACAAAATAGTCAAAGTCAGAGCACCATGACACCGTGGAGAAGCAAAATGTTGACCGTGGCTAGGCGGTAAAATAATAAAGCCACAGGGAGGTGAAATATTAAGGGCAGTAAATGTATTAAAGTAAAATTAAAAGTTCAACTATAGTAAAAAATATTTGATTTGCCGATAAGGCAACTTAATCAAATATTTTATTTTATGTCTGAGAATATGAAACGGTTTTACTAGAAAGTGAATGGTTGCAACCCTTGGTATGAATTGTATAAATACTTTGTAAAATTAGTTGCAAAAGAGGGGATAGGAGTTAGAGTAGGATAGAATTTCAGACTGGGGAATAAAAAATGTACAGAGCCTTTCTTGATAGAGATCAATGGAGATAATGAATTTTAATTAGTGATATTATCTTTTGGTGTTCAGTTGTTATGCTGTGTTAAATCTAATTATTTTATCTAGTTCTCTCCAACTTGAGATTCTTTAATTGTTTAAATCAACATGTCAAGTATATCTCTGATTTATCGGAATGTATTTCCATTTTGTGTGATTTATTTGATTGGTGTCTGCATGTCAGATTTAAGCTCTTTTAAATAAGTCATAGTAATTTAAAGATTTCTTTTGGGGAGTTAAAGAAGAACCAGGTTGAGAAACATTCCAGCACAATTTATGCAAGTCATAAATTAATGAAGTTTTATGCTAGTTATATAGTTTCATTTTTCAAAGTGCCTAACAACCAAAATTAAGCCAAAGAGGAAAACACATATCATTTTCTATTTTTGACTCCGTTGCCCATGTGGATAGCAGGCACTGATCTGCCACAACCCAGAGATGAAATTTCATATAAAACAACTTATTTAAAATCCTTTCTTTTGTGTAGTAGGAATAGGAGTAGTTGTAGTGATTTATATCTATTCACTTCCATTTTCCATTGTGGATAGATTGCTCAATTAGGAAACACATTTCAAAATCTACATCATTCATATAGGTACACCCACCTAGTTCTAGCAGAAACTGAAGAGTAGAAGGTACAATTGCATCAATTGGCCTTGTATGTTGGCCAAAAGCATTGTGAGAGCTTGGCAACCTCTCATGGTTCAAACCTGCATTTTTGAGACCCAATAGTTTGGTGACTCTGCTGGGGAATTACTCAGGAAAGTTTTTTCAGCCTATCCATTTATTGAGTTAGCAAATTTTTAGATTTTTTTGGAGATTCTGCTGGGGCAAACCAAAACAATATCAATTTTCTTTTCATTTTCCTACTTTCGGGAAAAGTAGGTGGCGACTCTGTTTCATTTGATAAATAATGCATGGGTGTTTTGAAGCAGTAATATTTTGTCATGATGGCAGAAGAAGAAAGGAGACAACAGTCAATGAGAGAGTTGAAGAAATTGAGACAACAAAGGCTACAATTAGAAGAACAGATGCTACAAGAGAGCCAACAATTGTGGCAATTGGGAGTCAAACGTGCTCCAAGTACATCACCAAATAGGTCATCATGTAGTGAGAATGAAGACACAAACGCTAGGAGATCTTGGACACCAAAAGTACCACTTGATGCAACTGAGAGCTTTGATAATAAAGGTAATGTACTCCATTCACAACAAAACACTTTTGATGAGTATTTTCAAATTCAAGAAAGAAAGAAAAGTCTTGTGGGTGCCTTTTTTGACATAATGAGATATAAGGGAGAAGATGTGAACTCTCTATACAATAAGATGACAGACATCTGTATGCATTTACCTCCTCATCTTAGGCCTACAAGACCCACATTTGTTGCACAATTTTTGAGAGCATCAAAGTCTGAATCAATTTATTGGTCAGAGTAATTAAAACAACAAGCCTTTGATGCAGTAAATCAATTTATTGATTTCATGCTTGGGAAAAGGTACATGGATACTTGCAATAATAAATCTAATAGTGATATCATGGATGCTCAAATAATGCAACAAACAAAGGAAGCATGTGCTACTAGAATTTATAATGACAATTTTTCAGATTTGGAAGATGATTGCAACATTAATGATATTGGTGGGGACACATCATCTGGGGAGTACATCAGTAATGCTTCAAAAGCTGAAATAGAAGAATCTACCATGCCATCCAATAGTGAAGATATGGAGAGTCTCTCTTGCATAACATATTGTGATTCAAATTGTGAGGGTGAGGCTATGGATGTTGATCTACAATAGGGTGATTATCAAGAAGTTGGAGAAATAGCAGAAGATATGGATGAAACATGTTCACTCAATAGTGAGCAAGTTTCAGATTTGTTGACTCTTGAATACCAGAAGTATGCACATAGAGATAATTCTGAAGTTTTAGCTCCAACATATATCTACTTTGACAGTGAAGATACTATGTGTAACAATTCATATAACCCCATGTGGATCTCTCACAGTGATGAGGAGTTCTTTGGAGCTGATCAAGAATCCATTTGTGTCCAAGAAGAGGTATGTGATTTGAATAATTTTTGCCTGCAAGAGAAGGATAGTGGTTTGCATATCATTGATGATAAGTGTTCAACATTTATTGATTCAAGTATGTATAAGGATGAATGTATGGATCAAGAATATGTGTCAATGCCAACTGGTAATATAAAAGAAATGGAAAGTAGTTATGATTTGATGGTTCTAGAAGATGCTGATGAGATAGAATTTGTAGATTTCCAAGAAAAGCATTCAGATTTTCAGATCCCAGTGCAGTTGCAGGAACATTCAATAATATATGATAATGAGCAAACCTATGAATGTTTTGTTGAATATGGGTACACGTTGTATGCTGAGGGTGATAAATATTTTTCATATGATAATGAGAATGATGAAATACAAAGTGGTGAAATGAATATGAATCAAGGTGAATACAATTTTATCCTAAAGGTTTTTAATGGAAGTGCATGTTGCAGGGCAGGTGGAATGGATAGTTTCAAAAGAAACCTGATGAGCTTTAATAAAAAAAAAGTCTATGACAGAGGAAAGTGTAGGTTCTTTTTTATTTTGGGTGGCTTGGGGCCATCCCTTGTGGTTTGAATTTTAAACCATGGGAGGTGCAGAGGATTAGGGATTGCCAGTGCATGGAAAATTCTTAACAAACCTCTTTAATCATTCTCTTCCATGCACAATAGTTTTTGAAGGGTTTGGGTTTTCCAGTACATGGACATTCTCAGAAATTCCCTTGTTGAAAAAATATTTTTTCCATGTATAGTAGTGTAGGATTTTCCATTCTCCATGCTCCATATTTCATATCCTTCATCTGTTCATTCCCTCCATCTGCCATTGCCTTCATTTTTTCATGTCTTTGCTTGGTCTTCTCTCCCAAAGATATTTTGGATTCTTGCAATGATTTACAAAATCACTCATCCCCAACAAGAGTCACTGTTAGAACCCAAAATTTTCATTAAAAAACCCTAAGGTTTTCCCATTTTAATCTAATATTTTCCTATATTTTCATGAAATGATTCATTTATCCCTCGTCCATAAAGCCAAAAAATGACACATATATTATACCGCTTCCTTTGTTTGCATTTTATATGTCATTCACCACCTTACTGCAGCCTCCCAAAATGGGCTCACCATATGGCGGTGGTAGTAAACAAGCAGGAACAAAGCAGTTACCGCGCCACCACACGCGGTCTAAGCATAGACCAGTGACACGGTGGGCGGTTAGTAACCAATGCAATAGTTAGCAATGAAGCAGCTACCACTACAACGCAACCAGTTAGAATAGTACCCATGGTGGCACAGTGGATGGAGGTCAGTGGTCAACGATAGGGGAAGCGACAATGATAGCTACCGCAGTACTGCTAGCCGTTAAGCCAGTGACCGTGGTAGTGTGGTAAACTGTTAGCAAACAATGAAGCTGGCTACCGCCACACCATGACTGACCAGAGGGGGGACCATGGTAGCATGGTAGATAGGAGGGAAGCGGGCGAAGGTAACATAGAATGTTACCGCTATACCGTTGGCAGACTAAACAAACATTGCAGTAACGCGGTATGCATGGAAGAAAACAATGAAAGGTGACCATTGAGGTGACACCGCAATACCACAGATAGTTAGAATGAAGCCCGTGGTAGGGCGGTGGAGGAAGGTTAAAAGTCATCGCAGTTAGACCGTGGAACCATCGGGGGTCACATTGAAGATTGCGATAAAGCGATTAAGAAGTAAACAAAGGGAAACAAAATAGTCAAAGTCAAAGCACAACGACACCGTGGAGAAGCAGAATGTTGACTGTGGTTAGGCGGTAAAATAATAAAGCCACGGGGAGGTGGAATATTAAGGGCATGAAATGTATTAAAGTAAAATTAAAAGTTCGACTATAGTCAAAAATATTTGATTTGCCGATAAGGTCAAATATTTTATTTTATGTCTGAGAATATGAAACGGTTTTACTAGAAAGTGAATGGTTGCAACCCTTGGTATGAATTGTATAAATACTTTGTAAAATTAGTTGCAGAAGAGGGGACAGGGGTTAGAGTAGGATAGATTTTTTAGACTAGGGAATAAAAAATGTATAGAGCCTTTCCTGACAAAGATCAATGGAGATAATGAATTTTAATTGGTGATATTCTCTTTTGGTGTTTAGTTGTTATGCTGTGTTAAATATAGTTATTTTATCTAGTTCTCTCCAACTTGAGATTCTTTAATTGTTTAAATCAACATATCAAGTATATCTTTGATTTATCAGAATGTATTCCCATTTTGTGTGATTTAGTTGATTGGTGTCTACATGTCAGATTTAAACTCTTTTAAATAAGTCACAATAATTTAAAGATTTCTTTTGGGGAGTTAAAGAAGAACCAGGTTGAGAAACATTCCAACACAATTTATGCAAGTCATAAATTAATGAAGTTTTATGCGAGTTATATAGTTTCATTTTTCAAAGTGCCTAACAACCAACATTAAGCCAAAGCGGAAAACACATATCATTTTCTATTTTTGACTCCGTTATCTATGTGGATAGAAGGCACTGATCTGCCACAACCCAGAGATGAAATTTCATATAAAACAACTTATTCAAAATCCTTTCTTTTGTGCAGTAGGAGTAGGAGTAGTTTTAGTGATTTATATCTATTCACTTCCATTTTCCATTGTGGATAGATTGCTCAATTAGGAAACACATTTCAAAATCTGCATCATTCATATAGGTACAACCGCCTAGGTCTAGTAGATTCTGAAGAGTAGAAGGTACAATTGCATCAATTGGCCCTGTATGTTGGCCAAAAGCATTGTGAGAGCTTGGCAACCTCTCGTGGTTCAAACCTATGTTTGTGAGACCCAATACCACCATCCAAATGATTTGAAGTTCCCCTGTTTATTCAATAAACAATGGTATGTACAACATCTACGCAAAAGTGTAATGGTAGTCTAGCATGCAATCTCATGCTCCTTGCATGCTCCATTATCATCCTATTAATCCTCTCAGACACACCATTTTTTTGTGGCATTCCAGGAACCATTTTTTGCCTATGAATTCCATTGTATGAACAATAATTTTAAAATTCTCTACTGCAATACTCACCTCATCAGATCTGAGACACTTCAACTTTTTTCTTGTCTCATTCTCAACCAAATATTTCCATGTTTTAAAAGTTTCAAATACTTTTTATTTTTGTTTTAGGAAATACACCCATGTTTTCCTAGTTACATCATTAAGAAAAGTAACATAATAACAAGATCCACCAAGAGAAGATACTCGCTCAAGCTGGTCCCCATACTTCTAAATGCACAAGCTCTAATTTCTCACTCTTCTTCTCTTTCCCAACTTTGAGAAATCATACTCTTTTATGTTTTCCATAAACACAATTTTTTAAAGAAATCCAAGTTAATCTCCTTCAGACCAGGTAGCAATTTTCTGGAGTGAAGGATCTTCATCCCTTTCTCACTCATGTGCCCAAGTCTATGGTGCCACAATTCTATTTCTATCCATGTAGCAAGTGATATAACTGTCTCAATAGAAACTATTTTTATAGAAGCTGAGGTAGAATAAGTATTACCAGTACACAAATACAATGTGCCTACCTATTCACCTTTAGCTACTACTAATGCAACTTTAGTGACCTTCTAGAATTTGTCTAAAAAGATAACTATGCAAATTTCACTACCTAGTTGTCCTGCAGAATGAAAATTCCTTCTCAAATCTAGAACATGCCTTACCTCCTATAACAACCATTCATTTTCATTTTGTAGCTTGAATTTTCTTTCCTTTTTAAAAAATATGATAGGGTTCATCATCTCCCAAATATACTTGTCCAAAATCACCTTGAACATAATCTACAAAATATTTCCTATGGGGTGGAATAAAATGAAGCTCTTGAATCTATTACCTAGGAATAATTAGTATTATCTAAACAAAAAATTAAAGCATCCTGTAATTTATTACTTGCAACATTAGCTTCTTTACCATCATCATGTTTTTCGTCTCCTTGTTTTCCCTTTCGAGACCAACGATCCTTCTTCAAGTGTCTTGGATTTCCATTGTGCCAACAATCTATTCTTCCTCTGGATTTAGATTTTCCTTCAACTTCCCTTGTGACTTCCCATGATTTGTAGGGCCTTTTCCTATCTCCTTTTTTCTTCCCCTATTCTCTATAGTCAAAGCATTACCCGATGTTGAACTCTCACCTATGATTTTCTATTGTATTTCCTCACTAAGGATAACACCAACAACATCATCAAATTTTAATGTATTTGAACCAAAGACAAAATTACTTACAACCATTACCAATTTGTTCTAGGTTTCTAGCAAAGAACATAAAATCAAGAGAGACCTCACCTCTTCATCAAAATTTACTTTTATAGAAGTTAACTGAATGGTATTCATATTAAACTCATTTAAATGATCTATCATAGGTTCACCTTCAATAATTTTTCAGATTAAACAAATGCTTCATGATAAATAACTTATTTGAAGCTAAGATTTTTTCATACAATTTAGCCAAAGCGTCCATCAAATCCTTTGTTGTCTTTGCTTCTGCTATATTGAAAGTGTAATGTTCCCTTTTTCGGGAGCATCAAAGTTTGAAGAACTAGCCTATCATCTGACCCTAATAGGCTTGTATTCAATGATTAGAGGGTCTTGTTAAGCGTTAATGAGCTCTTTAGGTGGCACTCGATAGTGTTTACCTCTCTAGATTGTTGGTATGTTCTGAGGCTAAGCTATTCAAAGGTCTCTATTCCATTTTGAGGCACTTATTATTTATAGTAAGTCGATGTGTTGATAAAGGCTAATCTAACTATTTTTAGTAAGACATCTAGTTGGCTAGAGGGAGCAATAGGCTAGCTGGTGGCGAAGTCAGAATTGATGAATGTCGTTTATTTATGGAGTTTTTATTATTATTAAGGTTAATATTTAATAATAATTAAATAATAATTTAAAGTGCACATCATTAAATATTATTTGACTTTATTATAAAAAGGTTATTTGATATTATAAAGTCAAGTTATTCAATTGAATATATTAATGACTTGAATTGACTTTATAATAAGGTGCATTTAATGATATTAAAGGTCAAGTCATTATAATCATTATTTGGGCACCACTTGAAGGTATATAATAAAGTGCAAGAGAAATTATATTTTAATGAAATTAAATGTTTAAAAAGGGGCCTCTTGGAGAAATTGAGCTCATGAGGAGAGGGGTATAAAAGGCATTGAAAAGAAAATAAAATTCATTCTTTTGATCATTCAACACTTTTCCTTTTTGAAGAAGATTTGGCTTTGGAGAGAAACCTAGGGTTTCACTATAAATTCAATCTTAGAGAATGTAGCCTCTCTTCGATTCTGCTACCTATAGGTGAGAAGATCACCCAGGGGTTGCAGATATCAGTGGCTTCACATGGAGGTTGCATTTGTGCTTCATTAGAGAAGAAATTTAGAATTTTACAAGGGGTTTTGAAGGTTAATCATTTGAAGATCATAAAATTTGTTAGCCACTACAATAGCATGAGCAATGCCACACTATAGTACCTATGCTACATTAATTTCTCTAGTACTCCTGA
Source organism: Sequoiadendron giganteum (assembly GCA_007115665.2). Classification (NCBI taxonomy): domain Eukaryota; kingdom Viridiplantae; phylum Streptophyta; class Pinopsida; order Cupressales; family Cupressaceae; genus Sequoiadendron; species Sequoiadendron giganteum. Next base: position 90,170,553 of record CM021103.1, on the reverse strand, counting down.
ACAATAATATCTATGAAATCTACAATTTAGTGCCATGAAAGAGATTATAATGATAATTTTATAAGGGTTAAGGAGATGATTATCAGATTATTGTGATATCATTCATTGGAGACTATTTTTTTGCTATTATAGTTTCATTAATCGACACATGGCATTATATTTCTATTGCTGTATGCATTTGGATTTGAGGTGGGCGTAGGATTTAGTTTGAGCATAAACTTTGGTTTTTTTTCTATTATAAACAACCATTCTCTAAGGTGTCTTGTTGCTAGGAGTTCTCATTCTTGGAGGAATTCTCATTCTTGGAGGAATTCTCATTGATGTATATAACATGGTATTTATCTTTGAATGTTATATCTACTATATAATTGCATAAATTCTGAGTATTGTATTTGGTATGAGTTCTAAGTCTCGATAACCAGTCTTTACATTATATTCAGTTTGAAAATATTGTGAATGCATTCTATAACCTATTGTAAAAATTTCTAAGTGCTATTTATGGTATTATAATACATTCCCGGGCATAGAAATTCACACCAACATTGTATTTGAGCATAGTAAAATTTCGTTCCTTTTTGGAAGCCATTTTAATGCATAGTTTAATATATACTATTTTTAAAAGGTACACAAAATTATAATCATAAATATAAATGATTGTTTCTTGAGTCATTATCAATATTTAATGTTGAGACTTTAGGGTGGATTTATGACTGTGAGTTCTAGTAGCAATGACTATAATGATTTGCACTCAAAAAAGCTCCATATGTGATTACTTGCAAACCTTTTGACAAAATGTCCCATGAGTAAAACTAAAAATTTATTGAGCAATTTCACAAAGCCAAAACTCAGATCAGGGTGGGACATCTCAGTGGTATCAGAGTGGTCTACTACCATCCTGCTAGGTTAAAATAAATATTCAGTGAAAAACCATCTTGCATTTGAGTGACTAGTACTCATCAGTTTTAGTTATGGGTTACTATAGTATTGAAGGAAAATCCAGGGAAGATATTGAATAGGATGCCATCAATCTCATAGAGGGTTATGAATGGGAAGCCCCTTGACTCTTTGAGGACTATAAGAGTATGCTAGATGATTTTAAATCATAGTAATCTCTTAATGATTATCTGAACTTTGTTGTCATTTTGAGTCCTGAAAAGATTGGATCGGTGAAGTATATTAGGAGGGTGTATAAGGAGAAAATTTCATCTAAAGGGGAAAATTTAGTCATGGGCATAGTGTGAGAAGGTATGGTAGAACTACTAAAGAAGATAATGAATATGGTTCTACATTCAAACTCAATAATCAGGTTATAGGAAATCCCATAATGAGAAAGAACGAAATGAGAAGACAAGGTCTATGCTTCAATTGTAAAGGTTTTTGGGAGCCTAACCACCAATGCATATATAATGAGGTAAAGAAGCTTGATGAAGACCTCATTTTGACACATGGATGTATTCAAGAAGAATCCATGAAGGAGGCAGATTTGGAGATGCACATGTTGCATGAAGATGTTGGGGTTCATGAGTCACATCATTTGTAAGGACAAAGAGGATCCCACGATGAAGCCATTGAGATTAAAGAGGCTTATACACACATGCATATTTACCTTGCAGACATGGGGTAGAAATTATGGCACATGATACACTCAATTTTACTTTGAAGACACCTTTTGAACCAACACTTGGAAATGGAAAATTAGCAGAGGATGAAGTTTTGGTTGTCTTTAAGGACACTGCAAATAAGTATGATGTAGCTCCTAATTTTTTGTTTTATGACAAAAATCATAATGTTGAGCTTACTCGTGAGATAAATACCATTACTTTTGAAGATGATGGATGCGTGGAGTTCCCTAACATTGAAACTCAAGATCTGAGTGTAAAAAATGAATTATGTGATGCTAATTCAAGCTACAAAAAGTTTGATTTTGCAAATCAGACCTTAAAGATGTGAACGAATCAAAAAATATACTTTTTGGTGATGGGGAAGAAGTGTGTAGTGCTAATGGCTCACAAGATGATGGGGTATCAAATAGTGAGTGGTGATGAATCAATCTCTTACCAGAGTGTTGATAATAAATAAAAAAACTTGTGTGGTAATGTTTTGTCACAAGGGCATCATTATTTGGTAGGGCAATTTAAGTTTAATGATGGTATGATTACTAAGGCCTTAGAGATTTTGATGTTGCTCGAAAGATGCTAAAAACTTATGGTTGGGGTACTCCTGAGACATATGAGCATTGCGATAGTGGAATGTCCCTTGCAAAGTTGTAGTCACTTAGAGATGTTGTTGGGGCAATGAAGAATCACTACTTATAGTTATTATTAGATAGAGATCATCTTATAAGTCTTGATGATATATATTATGATGCATTGAATGGAAAGGAAGAGGAGGTTGATGAGCTCACCTATGAGCTTGGGGTCATCACAAAATCTTTGAAGAGTTCTCAATCATCCCTTCAAGAGTCAAGGTTATGGATAGATGAGCTTATCATGGAGTTGCGCTTAACACAGTCTTCGTCACCAATAGTTATAGTTCCAATATCTTTGATAGTTATTGGTGATGACCATACACCCATAGATAGTGGTAAAGAGAATTTTGAGGATGTGACTACATCCATTAATCTTACTAGTGCATGCAACTTAGATTGGATGAGTATATTGGTAGAGAGTAGCAGGGAACCATGTGTTGCTTTGGGGGCCTCTAACAATAGACCTGTTACAAGTGATGCAGAGTAGGATGTTGATAGCTTGCGTGATGAAGTGGTCGATTCTACAGAGAGTTGTGTAATTGAACAAAACATTAATCCATATTTTTCATAGGAGATATGCAGGGCGTCATCCAGTATGTAGATTGGTTCTCATGATTATTTTTTTCCCTCTTTTGGAAGAAAATTAGAGGTTACATCCCATCCAACTGATTTTGATCGACAACTTAGCGAGCCATAGAGATGGAGAGATCAACTAGAGGTTACAAGAGAGAAGTTTGATTCAACCTTATCTCACTTTGATTACACTGATAAATTTATTGAGTACCAACTTTGGAGAGAATTTATTTGAGAGTGATAGTATGGGGTCTCAGTTGGTATTCATATTTTTGATTTTAGGTTCATCCAGAGTGTTTTGGAGGTGATCAAATCAGAGTACCTCCACTTGTTTCATGAAAAAGAGTATGCTATTGGGTATATGGAGATACTTGGTAGAGAATCTACCCATTCAAATTTTTAGGATTAGAGACATGAGCCACCTTTTGATTCTAGTGATGAGTGTGATGAGAGCGATGAGGAGCATGTTACCCATAACTATGATGGTCAACCATTGACAAAGGTTGGAGAATTTAATCTTGACTACATAGTGAGGAGTGCTCATCACTTCTCTTTTAGTCCACACATTGATGACTTGATGAGGCATAAGTGTGGAGTGGCTCGGGATTCCTATCATCCATTGTGGGATGAAGAGTTGCCATCTATGGGATATGCAACTGGAGACTATAGGTATCTGACTCAGTTATGTTCAAAGGATTACTTGCAGGGCTAGAGTTTGGATTACCTTCATGATGAGGTGTACTAGACAAATTTTTCAACTTATTTATCTCAAAAATATCTATTCGAGACATGTCTTCAAAGAGGTTGTAGTGGTAGTAGGCATGATGGCATGTGTAGTTCTTATAGCAGTGGTGACAAGGTTGACACTACAATTTAGATGGAATCCGATGGGTTTCTTCATCAATCTCAACATGGTGAAGTGATAGTGTAGTGGAAGTCAGTGGATGATACACATAGCAAACTTCCATTCAGGCTATGGGATCTAGGGATTGATTTGGCTAATGGATTTCTTCTTTTTCTATTGGGGTTGACCTCATTATAGGGTACATTGGTATCATGTTGATGCCACAAGATTTGGATGGGGAATTCTATAGGATGATCTAGGATCCCAACATTTAGTTGAGAATTGATCATAGAGCTTGGGATCCTTTTGTTGCATTAGGATTCCAAATAGAGTTTACTGGTGATTTACATAACATGTACAGTGTGCAAAGAGCATAAAATTTCATCTTTGATCAACTAGTACATGAGCTAATATTGATGCACAATTATTGTGCGCATGAATTGGTTAGTCATTTTTATGTATATCTTTGCGTTTTTGTGATATTACTAATGCTACAAGAGTTAGTCAGAGATGTGTGGGACATTTCATAGTTCTTCCTTTGGGCCTCTAGTGGAGAGGAGTTTCTTTGTAGTGGATATTTCTTGGGGACAAGCAATTTGAGGGAGGGTGGACTGTAATGTCCCCTTTTTCGAGAGCACCAGAGTTTAGAGGATTAGCCTATCATCTGACCCTCTTAGGTTAGTGTTAAGTGATTAGAGGATCTAGTTGGGCGTTAATGAGATCTTCAGGTGGAAGTTGACAATGTTTACCTCTCTAGATTGTTGGTATGTTCTTAGGCTAAGATATTCAGAGGTCTTTGGATCCATTTTGAGACACTTACTATTTATAGTAAGTCAACTTGTTGATAGAGGATAACCTTACTATTTTTTAGTAAGGCATCCAGTTGGTCAAAGGGAGCAATGGGCTAGCCAGTGGCAAAGTTAGAATTGATTAATGATCTTCATTTATGGAGTTTTTATTATTATTAAGGTTAAGATTTAATAATAATTAAATAATAATTTATAGTGCACATCAATAAATATTATTTGAATTTATTATAAAATGGTTATTTAATATTATAAAGTCAAGTTATTAAAGTGCATGTATCAATGAATTGAATCTACTTTATAATAAGGTGCATTTAATGATATTAAAGGTCAAGTCATTATAGTCATTATTTGGGTGCCACTTGAAGGTATATAATAAAGTGCAAGAGTAATTATATTTTAATGAAATTAAATGCTTAAAAAGGGGCCTCTAGGAGAAATATACCTCATGAGGAGAGGAGTATAAAAGGAATTGAAAAGTAAATGAAATTCATTCTTTTGATCATTCAAGACTTGTCCTTTTTGAAGAAGCTTTGGATTTGGAGAGAAACCTAGGGTTTCACTATAAATCCAATTTTAGAGAATGTAGCCTCTCTTCAATTATGCTGCATATAGGTGAGAAGATCACCCAAGGGTTGCAGATATCGGCACTTCACACAGAGGTTGCATTTGTGCTTCACTGGAGAAGAAATTCAAAAGTTTACAAGGGGTTTTGAAGGTTAATAATTTGCAGGTCATAAGTTTTGTTAGTTGCTACAATGGCATGAACAATGCCACACTACAATACCCATGCTCTAGTAATTGCTACAATACTCGTGAACAATAATATCTATGAAATTTGCAATTTAGTTCCATGAAAGAGATTATAATTAGAATTTTATAAGGGTTAAGGAGATGATTATTAGATTATTGTGAGATCATTCATTGGAGACTATTTGTTTACTATTAGAGTTTCATCAATCATCACGTGGATTTATATTATTGTTGTTGTATGTATTTGGACCTGACTTGGGCGTAGGATTTATTCTAAGCATAAAATTTGGTATTTTTTCTATTGTCAATAACCATTCTCTAAGGAGTCTTTTTGCTAGGCATTTTCATTCCTAGAGGAATTCTCATTGACATATATAACCTGATATTTATCTTTGAATGTTATATCTGCTCTATACTTGCATAAATTATGAGTATTGTATTTGGTTTAAGTTCCAAGTATTGATAACCAGTCTTTACATTATATTTAGTTTGAAAATATTGTGAATGCATTCTATAAGATTCTATAAGAATTTTTGAGCAATATTGATGCTATTATAGCACATTCTTGGGCAGAAAACTTCACACCAACATTGTATTTGAGCATAGTAAAATTCTATTCCTTTCTAGAAGCCATTTGAATGCACAGTTTAATGTATACTATTTTAAAAAGGTTAAAAAAATAATTATAAGAAATAAAAATGCTTGTTTTGTTGAGTCATTATTAGTCTTTAATGTTGAGACTTCAAGGTGGATTTATGATTGTGAGTTCTAGTAGCAGCGACTATAATGATTTGCACTTAGAAAATCTCCATATGTGATTACTTGCAAACCGTTTGATGAAATATCTCATGTGTAAAATTAAAAAATTATAGAGCAATTTCTCAAAGCCAAAACTCAATTTGGGGTGGGACTTCTCAGAAAGCCACAGATGGTGCTAGGAACAACCAAATGGTCCCTAGTGCCTTTCTATTCAAAATATCCCATTCTTCATAAGACATCATAGCCTCTTTCTTTGCTTTTCCTTGCAATGACCGCCATAGATCCTTTTGATACAAATAATCTTCCATCTACATCTTCCATAATTGATAATTCTAGCCGTTGAACTTCTTAACCTTGAATTTTCCTTCTTCCATTTCTCCCACTAAAATCTATATGTTTCCTACCAATCAACATAAATAAATGTGGCTCTGATACTAGTTGATATGTTTCAAAACAACTTGTCAACTTAAAGAAAAACTTCTTTGGCATTTGAAACAAAATTTGCAATACATATAGAAATTGGCCCTGACCAATAAACAACTCTTTAAACATCCAAGAAGTGTACACTGTTAGAGTAATTGGACATTTAATTTATTAATTAAACAATATTTGTTTAATTACGTAAAGTTCCCTTTTACCTCTTTTCACTTAAGCTAACATTAGGTACATAATAATTAATTACTTTATTAAGTATTATTGTGCAAGCCTAGGGTTTTCCTTTTTAGGGTTTTCATCTATATGTAGTTGAAAACTATCTTTTGTATCATTATTCATTTTACATTTTCAGGTGAATACATTGCTCCACATTCTTGAGCATTTCCTTTGTTGCTTCTCTTTGTTTCTCCTTGTAACAGGTTATTTGCTTGCAAAGATCTTTTGGGCTTCTGTGGTGTTGTATCTTCTCAACTCCAACATACACCACTTGTCTAAGTTGGCCAGAAGAAGACTTATACCAAAAAATGTAAGCCAAAATTCTATCATTTATATCTCTTAGCCTATTCAACCAAAATCATTGAAAAATTGTCCACAACAACAATTAATAGTCCTAATTAACATATTAAAACCACATAGGCTGATCATATGATATGAACAATTTTGGACCAGATTATCGGATTAGAGTACCTGAATCACTATTTACCAGATAGACAAAAACTGTCACAAACCAATGTTGGCATCAATGACAACACATAGATGGGCATATTCTTCATTCTTCCAACAATTCCTCCTTTATCATTTATGGAAACATGTGCCAAAAATGAAGCAAGAATTTTTTTCTTCACACTCCAAACCAAAAATTATGTGAACTCAACTCCCCCTTTCAGATATACACAAGCACATAACTTTTCTTGGACCAAAAATTTCTTTACAACATTAATTTCTCCCTACACAAACCCTTCTTCATACAAAACCTTCTCCCTCTTTGACATCAAGGAAAAATGGTAAAAAAAAGAAACATTTAAGAAGAACTAGGTGCACCTTGTAACTCCTTGAGAATAGCTTCCCAAGCAGGCTTTCCATCATCCCAAATATTCTTTTCTCTAACAAGTGTGTTGTACAATGATTCTAGTTTACTAAGAATTTTGAATTCCTTCTGAAGTGGATGGATTAAGATTAATCTTGTCTAATTTATTTGAATCTACCAAGGCATTTGATATAAGAATGTATTTGGACATTACTAGATCACCAAGTTGTCCAAAATACCTCATATCATCTTATTTTTGCCTCTATAGGGTGAAAAAATTGCTCTGCAAGTTTGCAATAGAAGTCTAGGTAGTATAATTTCTATTATTTATAATCTTGTAGGTTTTAGAGGCATTGACAAGTTGAGACTCTATTGAGTCCATTATGTCGTTAATGCCTCAAGTGGCATCAGACCACCACATGTAATCTACAAATAGTATCTAGGCTTCCACTTCACAATCCTTCACCTCTTTTAGACTTTGCAACACCTTGCTATGTGAGATTGAACAATTATCTTGTAGAACTAGTAACCTTCTCTCTAGAAGTATCGACTCTACCTCTTTCTCAGTCTTCACCTTAAGGCTAGAGGTATATTCTGTGACATAATCAACCAAGAATTTTAAGTTTTCAATAGGCGCTAAGGAATCATCAATTGTGGCACCGAGGGCTATCACTTGCAAAGCCTTAATAGCTTCATTTACCAATTCAATTCCTCTTTGATAGGTATGCTCAATTTCCTATGTTCTAGAGTTAAGAAAATTACCACAAATCTTTATCCTCTCTATGAGTGACATCTTACTTATATCTACATAGCCTGGGTGTGAAAAAAGTTGTATTAACTGAGGTGGTAGCATAGGATGAATCCTTTTTTGTCTTGTTAGTCCCTTAAGAGTACTTTTGGATTATTATCTGAATAGCTTTGATAGCTTAGTGGCCTTGGGGGATTCTTCTTCACTTTTTCCAATATCTATTTCTTCCTTATTTTCTTCTTTCTTTTCCTCTTCTTCTTCTTCTCCAGAGGATTTTTTTGATGGTTTATCTTTCTTTTCTTCCTCCTTTTATTCATTGTATTTTCAATCATTACCCTTTTCATCTTTGTTTCCTCTAGCTTCATTCTTATCTTCTTTGTTATTTCCAGTATCCTCATGGTATTCTTTTGAATTGTTAACAATATCATTCTTATGCTGATTTTCAATGTGTTTACTGGTTGTTTCCTTTGTATCATTCAAAGAAGAAAATATCTCCAAAGAAACATGTGTATCACCAACCATATCCAAAATAGTATGATCCTTTACTTCTAAAACATTAGTGGGCTCTTGTGATTGAGCTGTATGAGATGAAGAATTGGTTCTCATCCCATAATTCCTTACCATTTCCCTTACTATATCAAGAGTCTACTGCATCAACCTTTCAGTATTGACTTTCTCTTTATTTATTAGAACAACGACTCTTCATTTGGACCTAAACAACTTAGAACATTGATTAAACAGGGTAGCAACATCTTCCTCAGATAAGGAGGATAAATATGTGTTCACACCATCAGATTTCATTTTATCATCAATAGTTACAACTTCATGCCTTGTTTGTAGTAAATCTTCCCATACATTGTCAATCACCCTCTTTCTTATAGTTTCTATATTTTCATTAAAAATAGCCATGTATTGAATGAAATAATATACAATTGTTTCCTTATCCTCTTTACTTACTTCATCAAATAACTTAGCAATAGCTAGAAAATCCTTATATTCCATCATATTGTTAACTAAAGATTCCATGTTTAGAGGTGGACGATCACTTATTGAAGGAGAGCCAAACATGTCCTCCATAGGTTCTGATGTGCATTCTTCTCTCTTCTTCTCATGCACATGAATTTTGAAAGCTTCAATTTCATCTAAAAAGACAAAAAATCAGAGTTAGACAACTTGATGTAAAAATTTGAATAAGTTATCTATATTATTTTAAAAAAATGTAAAAATAGAATCTATAGAAAATTGAATGTAGTTTCTAAACTACTAGACCTTTATTTAAAAAAAATAAATCTATTTGGTGAAAATTTGAAATTTCAATGTAGTAGTATTTAAATTTCAGGGTAAAAATAAGAAGTAGGTGTTTGTCTGACCACCCTAACCACAATAAAATGATAATATTTTTTTATAAGCTTTTAGATATAAGTAGAGGACTCATGTCCCGATGTGATGCAAATTTTTTTATAATTTTTTTCCGAGTAAATAATTAATTATGATTTTTTATTACAAATTTTAAAA